>OX457045.1:1484352-1809352 GCA_949752735.1 Lumbricus terrestris
TTAGAGGTGGCGTGTTGTGGGGGTGGAAGAGCTGGGGGTGAAAGAGGGGTGGGGGGAAATTTGGGTGGAAAAATTCCCTCCCTCCCAAAAATTTACCGAAAACTAAAATTTCACGGGTGGCGTACCGGTGGAGGTGGGAGTTAGTGGTGGCCTGTTGTGGGGGTGGGTAGGAGGTGGGGGAAATTTTCGGAGGAAAATTTTTCTCCGAAAAACAAAATTTCACGGGTGGCGTACCGGTGGAGATCGGAATTAGTGGTGGTGTGTTGTGGGGAGATGGAAGAGGTGGGGGGAGTGGAAGAGGGGTGGGTGGAAAATTTCCTGCGTGGCGTACCGGTGGAGGTCGGAGTGGTGGGGTGTGGTGGGGTTGTGGCCGGAGCGGGTCGAATCCTAAATTTCCCGGGCAACGCCGGGTACCCCAGCTAGTAATTATATATAACGAACATTAAATTGGAATATTATTTTCTCCTATTCAATAAGTCATTTAGACAATTCTTCATCTCCTCAACGTTTCTCCATATTATTTAGAAAGTCATTTAAGTATAAATTATCCATCTATTCAGTGCATCTAAACATTTCTTTATCGGTTCACTAAAGTTCTCAGAAACTCTCCTGAACACTGAGCATAGATCTTCTTTCAGTCAGTCCCTCGTCAACATTTCTATTTGCCTATTTCAGACTATTCTATAAGACTTCTCCAACTATTCAGTAGGTTTATTTATGTCTCTTAGGGGGATTTTCCCCATCTCTCTTCAGTAGGCCTTCTTATAACTCGGCATTAAGTTCAGTATATAGACGTCATTTCAATAAATTCCCTAAATTATAGACTTTAATACTTTGACCAGTAATTTTGTACATATTCAGTGTCATATGCATGATATTATTATTTTAAAAGAAGTTTTTATATAGCGCTCCTTCAAGGTAAAGGATTTCCGAGTTCAAACCATTTTTATTTGGATATGTGTAATTTCCGAAAATTCTAACTATTTCTGCGTACTTGTTTTATGTATTTTGCGACATATGTCATTAAACCACCACCCCCTACTACAGTGTAAACTCCAGAATTTTTTCTCTCTACGCTACCGTTCAGTACAAATGTACAATTATGTCTCATAAACATTTCTGGATGCGTTTTAGTCAGCCTCGTCGTGCTTCTCGGCCGATGCTTTCAACGGATTGAGTGGAGTATTGGCAGTGCAGCGTGCGTTAGAGAGTGGAGTGGGATGGGATGGAGTGGGATGGGGAGGAGTGGGATGGGAAGAAGTGGGATGGGATGGAGTGGGATGGGATGGAGTGGGATGGGATTGGATGCAGTGGGATGGGATGGAGTGGGATGGGAAGGAGTGGGATGGGAAGGAGTGGGATGGGATGGAGTGGGATGGGATGGAGTGGGATGGGGAGGAGTGGGATGGGAAGAAGTGGGATGGGATGGAGTGGGATGGGATGGAGTGGGATGGGATTGGATGCAGTGGGATGGGATGGAGTGGGATGGGAAGGAGTGGGATGGGAAGGAGTGGGATGGGATGGAGTGGGATGGGATGGAGTGGGATGGGATTGGATGGAGTGGGATGGGATGGAGTGGGATGGGATGGAGTGGGATGGAGTGGGATGGGATGGGATGGAGTGGGATGGGATGGAGTGGGATGGGGAGGAGTGGGATGGGATTGGATGGAGTGGGATGGGATGGAGTGGGATGGAGTGGGATGGGATTGGATGGAGTGGGATGGGATGGAGTGGGATGGGAAGGAGTGGGATGGGAAGGAGTGGAATGGGAAGGAGTGGGATGGGATGGAGTGGGATGGGATGGAGTGGGATGGAGTGGGATGGGATTGGATGGAGTGGGATGGGATGGAGTGGGATGGAGTGGGATGGGATTGGATGGAGTGGGATGGGATGGAGTGGGATGGGATTGGATGGAGTGGGATGGGATGGAGTGGGATGGAGTGGGATGGGATTGGATGGAGTGGGATGGGATGGAGTGGGATGGGAAGGAGTGGGATGGGAAGGAGTGGGATGGGATGGAGTGGGATGGGATGGAGTGGGATGGAGTGGGATGGGATTGGATGGAGTGGGATGGGATGGAGTGGGATGGGAAGGAGTGGGATGGGAAGGAGTGGGATGGGAAGGAGTGGGATGGGATGGAGTGGGATGGGATGGAGTGGGATGGAGTGGGATGGGATTGGATGGAGTGGGATGGGATGGAGTGGGATGGAGTGGGATGGGATTGGATGGAGTGGGATGGGATGGAGTGGGATGGGAAGGAGTGGGATGGGAAGGAGTGGGATGGGATGGAGTGGGATGGGATGGAGTGGGATGGAGTGGGATGGGATGGGATGGAGTGGGATGGGATGGAGTGGGATGGGGAGGAGTGGGATGGGAAGAAGTGGGATGGGATGGAGTGGGATGGGATGGAGTGGGATGGGATTGGATGGAGTGGGATGGGATGGAGTGGGATGGGATGGAGTGGGATGGAGTGGGATGGGATGGGATGGAGTGGGATGGGATGGAGTGGGATGGGGAGGAGTGGGATGGGATGGAGTGGGATGGAGTGGGATGGGATTGGATGGAGTGGGATGGGATGGAGTGGGATGGAGTGGGATGGGATTGGATGGAGTGGGATGGGATGGAGTGGGATGGGAAGGAGTGGGATGGGAAGGAGTGGGATGGGATGGAGTGGGATGGGATGGAGTGGGATGGAGTGGGATGGGATGGGATGGAGTGGGATGGGATGGAGTGGGATGGGAAGGAGTGGGATGGGAAGAAGTGGGATGGGATGGAGTGGGATGGGATGGAGTGGGATGGGATTGGATGGAGTGGGATGGGATGGAGTGGGATGGGATGGAGTGGGATGGAGTGGGATGGGATGGGATGGAGTGGGATGGGATGGAGTGGGATGGGGAGGAGTGGGATGGGATTGGATGGAGTGGGATGGGATGGAGTGGGATGGGGAGGAGTGGGATGGGATGGAGTGGGATGGAGTGGGATGGGATTGGATGGAGTGGGATGGGATGGAGTGGGATGGAGTGGGATGGGATTGGATGGAGTGGGATGGGATGGAGTGGGATGGGAAGGAGTGGGATGGGAAGGAGTGGGATGGGATGGAGTGGGATGGGATGGAGTGGGATGGAGTGGGATGGGATGGGATGGAGTGGGATGGGATGGAGTGGGATGGGAAGGAGTGGGATGGGAAGAAGTGGGATGGGATGGAGTGGGATGGGATGGAGTGGGATGGGATTGGATGGAGTGGGATGGGATGGAGTGGGATGGGATGGAGTGGGATGGAGTGGGATGGGATGGGATGGAGTGGGATGGGATGGAGTGGGATGGGGAGGAGTGGGATGGGATTGGATGGAGTGGGATGGGATGGAGTGGGATGGGAAGGAGTGGGATGGGAAGGAGTGGGATGGGATGGAGTGGGATGGGATGGAGTGGGATGGAGTGGGATGGGATGGGATGGAGTGGGATGGGATGGAGTGGGATGGGAAGGAGTGGGATGGGAAGAAGTGGGATGGGATGGAGTGGGATGGGATGGAGTGGGATGGGTTGGATGGAGTGGGATGGGATGGAGTGGGATGGGATGGAGTGGGGATGGAGTGGGATGGGATGGGATGGAGTGGGATGGGATGGAGTGGGATGGGGAGGAGTGGGATGGGATTGGATGGAGTGGGATGGGATGGAGTGGGATGGGGAGGAGTGGGATGGGATGGAGTGGGATGGAGTGGGATGGGATTGGATGGAGTGGGATGGGATGGAGTGGGATGGAGTGGGATGGGATTGGATGGAGTGGGATGGGATGGAGTGGGATGGGAAGGAGTGGGATGGGAAGGAGTGGGATGGGATGGAGTGGGATGGGATGGAGTGGGATGGAGTGGGATGGGATGGGATGGAGTGGGATGGGATGGAGTGGGATGGGAAGGAGTGGGATGGGAAGAAGTGGGATGGGATGGAGTGGGATGGGATGGAGTGGGATGGGATTGGATGGAGTGGGATGGGATGGAGTGGGATGGGATGGAGTGGGATGGAGTGGGATGGGATGGGATGGAGTGGGATGGGATGGAGTGGGATGGGGAGGAGTGGGATGGGATTGGATGGAGTGGGATGGGATGGAGTGGGATGGGGAGGAGTGGGATGGGATGGAGTGGGATGGAGTGGGATGGGATTGGATGGAGTGGGATGGGATGGAGTGGGATGGAGTGGGATGGGATTGGATGGAGTGGGATGGGATGGAGTGGGATGGGAAGGAGTGGGATGGGAAGGAGTGGGATGGGATGGAGTGGGATGGGATGGAGTGGGATGGAGTGGGATGGGATTGGATGGAGTGGGATGGGATGGAGTGGGATGGGAAGGAGTGGGATGGGATCATGGGAAGGAGTGGGATGGGATGGAGTGGGATGGGATGGAGTGGGATGGAGTGGGATGGGATGGGATGGGATGGGATGGAGTGGGATGGGATGGAGTGGGATGGGAAGGAGTGGGATGGGAAGGAGTGGGATGGGATGGAGTGGGATGAGATGGAGTGGGATGGAGTGGGATGGGATGGAGTGGGATGGGATGAGGTGGGATGGGAAGGAGTGTGAGGGGATGGGATGGAGTGGGATGGGAAGGAGTGGGATGGGATGGGTCATTGTTGACGCCAGCTTTTCTTCTGTTGGCAAACTTTCACTAATGGAAGAGCAACGTTTGACTGCATCATATATACTGGCAAAGACGAATGCCAGACTGGATGCAGACGGTGGATGGGGAGGGGGGGCTACAGCTACTTCCTCCGATTGATCATGGCGGCGTACAATCTCCCTCGAGCACACGGCAACAGCATCCGCCCAACCATCATGTAGTATACAACATGCATGTAGTCAACCCAGACACACAATGCTATCCACTGTCTGCTGCTGCTGCTGCTGCTGCTGCTGCCAACACAGACAGACAGACAGACAGACAGACAGACAGACAGACAGACAGACATCGTCAGAGTAGAGCAGCTCCGTCTAAACACCCAGAAAAATAGAGAATGGTAGGCAATGTTAATTTACGCTGAGAGGATAGCATTACACACGTAACAGTACAGGTGTTGTTGAAACAGGATGCATCATGGGCTGTGATCAAGGTCGTCTGAAACTGGATCGCAATTGGAGAATCCAAATTCTAAAATTCTAAAGCGCCACTGCAAAGCTGAAGCACCTGCTAATTGGAGGTGGGGGCTGAGTCGAGTCAGAGGGTTTGTCGTTTGTCAGGAACACCAGGGAGGTGAGGGGTAGGGTAAGGTGAGGCGGAGCAGATGATGTGAGGTTAATTGGTGAAGGATTGTATTTGTACGTATACGGCAGAGATGTCGGATCACTCGGATACAAACAGACGATAGGTATTGACGAAATTGATGAGAGAGTTGATTCGGAGACTGACATTAGTCTCTGTTCTGTTAGTAGACCATTGTACAGCTATTCAACCAGCGTTAAGCTATCCAGTATTTTTTAAGTCCAGTTCTAATTAGTCTTGTGATAATACCATCTGTACATGGTGCCATATATATTATATATACTATATATTTACTATATATATATCTATAGTCCTCCAGTTCTGAAGTAATACGAGCGGGGAATAGTTTTGATGGTTCGCCAAGTATTAATGACAATCAAACTTCGCTTCAGGCTGAGTACAAACAACATATGACAAACATGCATGTGATGGTGAGAATATAATACACATCTCATCGTGACTTTTCCAAACTGTTGACAGAACTGTTGGTTGACCCTCTATAATAGTGCTTTCATATCGAAACACAACACAGATACACACCCTGCAGGAAGTTTTTTTCTCTCTTACCGTATCAGTTGTCTGAACCCAGAGTCGTGAAGTGCAGTGAGGTGCAGTTTTAAGCTTTGATGCTTCACAGACTTTTTTCTTTTCTCAGAATATCAGTTTTGATGGCTTGGAAATATTCAGTTGGAAAATTGCAGTAAAGTATTGTATTGCTAAAAGCCCTAAACTTAAGACTCATCTCATTCAACTTTCAGCTCTGATCTAGTAACTTACCGGACTCGTAAATCCCTTTGCCCATCTGTGAAAATTACTACTGCGCTATAGAATTGATCAGATTAGATTAAGGTGGACAGATTTGTAACTAAGATTAAACAGATTCCTATATAGAGACTGCTTTGTAAGGAGTACGGGTAGCGGCATGACTACATATGGTTCCGGCGCCATATAAATTGTTGCAATTATGGTTTTTTAAATTTTTATTCATGGTTATTATTATTATTATTATTATTATTTATTATTATTATTTGTGAAATAGTATTTAAAATTGTCAATAAACTGCTGTTTCTTTGAACAGGAACTTTGTCTCGTCCGATGGTCGAATCATCGCAAGCCTGGAGAAAGAAACAGAGAGAGAAAGAAAGAGAAAGAGAAAGAGGAAGAGAAAGAGAAATAGATAGTGGGCGGCAGTTGGAAGCTGAAGCCGACGACGACATCTAGAATAACTGACAATTAGATGCAATGATTAGTTTCCTTTGTTCAAACTCCGGTCAGAATGATTTCCGATGACCGTGTTCCTCCCCCCCCCCCCCATCCGCAGAATTCATCTAAGGCCGACGAAGTGATGCTGCAGACTAACCAGCATCATCATCATTTCTGATAAGTATCCAATGCAGAAAGGATGCTGCACAAACATTGAAGTTATCTGTGTGGACTGTCTCCACAGCATGTATCAATTGTTGTATATAGCTTCCCAAAGAAGTGGTCCGCTGTGGACCGATGCATGGTGCCTCAAACTGAGTCAGGATCGAAACTGATCAAATTATCTCGCAATCTATAACAGTTGTTACTTTTTAATCATAACAAAATACACTTAATTAGTGGACTAGCAGATAGCATTCAAAGAACAGCAAAGCTAAGCGTGCATTTAAGTAAATTTTAATGCGCATTTGAGGTATGGTGTGAGTTTTTCAATATAGGCCTAGTAGCAGCTAGAGTGTTGCTTGTAGATGATTATATAATACTTTGTTTCCCGTGGCGCAATTGCTATCGCCGTGAACGAATGGCTATTGGATTAAGTGACCGAAAGCGATTAGGACTATAATTCATTTCTACGTGAAGTTCAGCATGTAAAGTGGACCAATGTTGTTTTGCAAACTTTTTTATCCTGTCTGCAGTAAATCGGTTTCAAAAACAGCCGCAGCACTGCAGGATTTTGGTCCGTATAACTAGCCATTGAACAGACCATCATTGTGTTGAGGCCTATATAGGGTAAGGCGCTGGTTAGTCAACAACTCCGCCACTGGTTGTTCTCTGTTAGTGCCAGTCCCAAGCCTGAATAAAAGAGGAGGGCGACACTAATCCATCATGATGTGTCCTTAAACATGTAGGCCTAACAAGAGAGGGGTTAGTGAACTTCACTTTGGTCCAGAACTGTGGTCTATAATCTATAGCTTCATGTGAGATGGAAATGCGGTCCAACTGTACTTCATTGGGTCGAAACTGTTCCAATTTCACTTTGATGCAGAGCGAAATGTGGTTCAGCTCCACTTGCTGCCAGGTCAAGTTTTTCACCCAGATGACCATCACTCGTCTGCAGTCGAAGGGTCTGTTATGTAGGTGTTTTGATAATAGAACGGATCTAGAGTCATTAGCGCTGCAGCCATGAGAAGTTTGTCCACATGAAGCCCATTGCAGAGGTCCATATTTTACCAACGTACATGTAGAATTGTAGATGCCACTGCATATGGGTCCCATCTAATATCCATGCAAAATTTGCAAATGCTTCCCGTGTGGTTCGAAGACTGACCGCGACCGACACAATGCTAATCCTACTGCAACAGCACATGATGATGATGATGATGATGATGATGATGATGATGACGATGACGACGACGACGATGATGATGATGACGATGACGACGACGACGATGATGATGATGTTGGACGTGAGTCACTAGAGACATCGTGAGATAAACAGTTTAATGCAGCTAATTATGTATGAGCACTTCTTATAACGCCCCTTCAAGAAATCTACTCAGAGGCGCTCCCGACTACAGCGCGGACACTGGATCGGGGTGACTCACCGAAGCGCTGAGCAATTGCGAGTGAAGGACTTGGAGTCTATACTCATGGTCCCTACGCGGCGGTTTGAGGCAGATTCTAACCCGCAACCTTCCGTCTCGAAGGCGGCAAACATATACCCCTACACAACCGCTTCCCAAACGTATGAACATATTATGTTGCTCGTTGTTCATGCCTCAGCTTGCTTGCATGACTAGTTAGAGCCACATGCACATAGGCGTCGATCAAGGACTGACTTCAGGGTTTCTAACAATAATTCCTCTGGCCAAGTTTCAGTACGAGTCTTCACTTGTGACGATCGGTTACACCCAGTGCTTAAAGTGTGTAAAAATAAGTGCCTTGGCGCCCCTTACCTTTCCAAAAGAAGTGCCTTGACGCCCCTTACCTTTCCAAAAGAAGTGCCTTGACGCCCCTTACCTTTCCAAAAGAAGTGCCTTGACGCCCCTTACCTTTCCAAAAGAAGTGCCTTGACGCCCCTTACCTTTCCAAAAGAAGTGCCTTGACGCCCCTTACCTTTCCAAAAGAAGTGCATGGACGACCCATACATTTCCAGGCTGTGCTAGCCAATAAGTGCCAGCTGGGACGACATTCAGGTTTTAAAATAAGTGCATGGACGCCGTCCATGACCGTCCAGCCACACTTTAAGCTCTGGTGACACCAGAGATGTTAGGTTACGCCGCTGTCTCTCCCTTATAAGATGACCTACAGTTAGGGACAAGAGACATGACCCCCCACCTCTGACCTAGGACTGCATTGTGCCACACAGACGGTCTATATGTTGCCATATTTATATTAGATGCGCTAAACTCTGCATCAGGGCCTTAAACATTGTCAACAAGTCAGTAAATCGTCAGTCGTAACAGAATTGTTCATAACTAGGCCTAGGATTAGAGGCCTAGGCCTATGCGTGACTGGTCTCCCGGCTTGACGCAGCTTTGTGTTGAGCTGAGAAATATCTTGTTGTTACATGTTTAACGACACTGCCATATCAGGGATGATTAGTGTCGCCACGCCATTTATGTCTCCGTGGACGGACCGTGCTAGTCCGAGATTTGAATATCTGAAATAGTCACCTTCGGGAATCGAACCGCGGCCCGCACGCTCTCAGAGAGTAGCGTACAAACGCGCGGCCATCGACCTTACCGATGTAGCCAAGCGAGCCAGTAAAGATAAATAATGAGAAATATCTTCGATCTATTACATTTAGACTGCAGCAGCTGATTGTCAATTCTGTCGTTATATCCTCCATGCAATTTGGCACAAGTCGCCTATCTGTATTTGAGCTAAAGTGCTAAACTAACACCCCTCGGAAATTAGCAGTTGGGAATTTTTCGATTTCAATAAACACGTGATCCGGGCATGCGAAGGCTTTTGTTCATACACTGCATTGTTTGTTTGTTTGTTTGTTTGTATGTGCACTTGTTATAGCGCCCCTTCAAGCTTTCGCTACTCAGAGGCGCTCCCGAATGCAGAGCGGACACTGCATCGGAGTTTCACGCCGAAGCGCTGAGCAATTGTGAGTGAAGGACTTGCCCAAGGTCCTATCTCCCCACAGGTCTTTCACTCAAAACTGAAAACATTGCTCTTTCACAAATCCTATCCTGATTCTTCCTCTTCTCCTCACATCCCCCGCCACTTCAATTCTAAACATCACCCACCTTAGTCGTCCATCTATCTGCCTGCCTGACTCTCCGGACTTGACCCCCTGCCTATCGATTTTGTTTTGATTGAGCGCCTGTGAATAAGCTGGTTCCCGCGACTTGGCTTTTGTGGGCGCTGTAGAAGTCTCGAGATTACGATTACGATTACGCGGCGAGGTGGATTCGAACCCCGAACCTTCCGGCTTCAAGGCAACGACGCCACCACTACACCACCGCGCCCCACAGTTGCTTTCCTGCCTGTTGACTTGTTTCTGGTCATCGCCATTTTGACAGAGCTGCTTCACACTTAAATTAATGCAATGAAATGATCATATTTACATTACAACGTAGCTAGTCAACATATGCATTGTGACGTCGTAAACGCCTCTCTACAAAATGGCGAACTACTCTAAAATTGGTCACACATTCTGACTGCAGCAGAGGCTAGGAGTTGACATACTGTGTTGTTATTTATACTGTGGTTAAACTGATCATCCACTGTTACTACTATGCCATGCAATCTTACTGCGTACTTGTCAGGTTGAGTCAATAAACGAAAATTATTATTATTAAAAAAAGAGTTTAAATTGCCCCGAGTTATACAGGGTCCCTCAGGGACTTCACTAAGGCCTAATGTATAAAATCAAGTCTGGAAAGGCCCTATTCATATTATCCTGTTCCTTGGTCGGTCGGCGAAAGTACCCTTAAAGGCCACAACATTATTATTATTATTATTATTATTATTATTATTATTATTTTTTTTTTTTTTACCCGAGGTACCTAGGATCCCTCGGGATTTCAAAAAATTATGCTTGGAGCTGTTATTCATTGTCTGGAAATTCAGGCCTCGTCCTCCGCAACAATATTAAAAGGACCACGAAAAGCGATGGCATTATTATTATTATTATTATTATTATTATTATTATTATTATTATTATTATTATTATTATTATTATTATTATTATTATTATTATTATTATTAGTAGTAGTAGTAGTAGTAGTAGTAGTAGTAGCCTAGTAGTAGTAGTAGTAGTAGTAGTAGTAGTAGTAGTAGTAGTAGTAGTAGTAGTAGTAGTAGTAGTAGTAGTAGTAGTAGTAGTAGTAGTAGTAGTAATAGTAGTAGTAGTAGTCGTAGTAATAGTAGCAGGAGTAGTATTTTTATGTAATTATTATTTTAATTAATATTTTTTTGCTCCGAGGTATTTTGGATCCCTCAGGGACTTCATTACTAACTAGTGGTTAAAAACTAGTCCAAAATTTTATTATTATTTTTTAGTTCTTTTATTTTTTACCCAAGGTAGTTGTAATCCCCAAGGAAGCAAAAAATTGTCCGGAGACTGTTAGCCTACTGTTGGCGGGTTCTGTAACGGTTACGCTTCATTGAATTCTGGCCAGTCAAAAGTGCTGCGGTAAGCAATAACAGGAGCAGATTGTAAAGTAACCCATAACTAAATAGCCTATTGACCTCCTGAAGATGTAACATATTAACACAACTACTTTTAAGTTTTAACAATAGCGCAAAAGATCTGCAATCAGATGCAATGTGCGTTGACAGACAATGTTACAACATTGTTTCTCAGTCGAACCCATCTCGATCTCCCCATTCATCACTCATTGGGGCGCTGATCACATTCCCACTATTCCACCCTCGATTGTATTCACAACAAACGAGCCCCGCAGCGGAGGTTATAATCATCGGCTGGGAAACACCCTACAACAACAAACCCACGATCCGAAAAGTGGGTCACTAGACGCTGATGGTCATATCGTAGTAAAACGCAGCTGCGGCTGTTATGTGTGCAGCAGCTATTCTGGGACGGTTGGTTCGAAGGGGGGTGTGGCGGCGGGTGCTGCTGATCGGTGAGTCAGTTGCACCCCCGAGCTGCTCTAAACGATTGCCGCCATGCCTCGACCCTGCGAGAAAGCAGAGAGGTCAAGGAAGATCCACTAGTTCGATTCGTACGCACTACGACGCGGTCGAAGTGTTGCGGCGGCCACAACTCCGCAGAGCATGACGTCAACTTCGTTGATCGAACTTCGTAGATTGGGATTAAAGCCAGAATAATGCTTAAGAAGATCTGCTGCACTGCAGGTCTAACCACTTAGCCGAATGCATTGTTTTATGACCTGGCTTGGGATAGCTGTTGCCGCAATAAGAGACGATCACACCAGACGGAAAGCTGATCGGTTGTGTAGCATAATTTTTTTATGTCGTTGCGGGGTCAGAAACCGTACCACACCTGGTGCGTTTTAAAGGATTTCCACCATTTTGGTGAACTTCGGTATTCATGGTCTGGAATACCCCACCCTTGACCTCTTCCAACCAATCGCAGCGCGGCTTAACTGCGGCCGAGGTATTTTGACCTACTTTCAACCAATCGCATCCATCGCTTGTTTACGTCTTTGATGGCGCATCGTGAAAGAAGTGGTCGACATATCGAGAGAAGTACAAGTATTTTTAAAATCAATATCCGTATTAATTACTCGTTATCGGCTTAAGATGGGGTTGTATATTTCGACCCAAAAAGTTGATCGCTGTGTCGATCCATCTTTTGGCGACTGACGTGGGACGTGTGAGATCATCGAGCAGTTGAGGAGCGTGTGCTTGGCCACCATAAGGGCTGACCAAGTAAGTCTACTGAAGCCGAGGAGGAGCTGAAAGTTATTTGCGAATGCTCCTATTTCGTCCTTACTTAAATCAACGTTCACCGGCTCTTCGGATTTTAAGAGTTAGCTTAAGAGGAGATAGCTGCTGGTTGAAAAATTCGTTGTCGTTTGCTGTTTGATTCGATTGAGTACTGTTTGCGAAGAAACTGCTATGTCTGCTCTAATATTCATGACAATGCTTCTTGACGGTCGGCCTAAATATTACTCCCAGGATGGATGATTCTGCCCGATTCAGGTACGTCTTCGGTTTGTGATTATCGTTTAGAACTGCGTTTTAGTTTTAGGCAGTTTTCGACTCGCAAATTTCAAATTCCTGAGATGAGTTTCATGTATCATTGTAAACAACCTTTGCTTTCGTCCTTGTTTCTGCTTTTCGCCATTCGACTTGCATGTGTTCTGATGCTTTATGGCTGCCGTTCCAACTTTTATGGATACACTAAGTGGTTAGTTCCAAGCGATTTTTAAATGTTCCCAATTGATTTCTGAGAATCCTTAGCCATCAGAATTGAGTTGAGGAAAGCATGTGCACTTTTGCAGTGAATAACTTGTATTTTATATTTAGTCCAACTGTTTTTATCAATTGAAGTAATAAGTGTCAATAGTATTGAGGGTCAGCAATATTGCAAGTGGTCCTTGTGTCGTTCCAATTTTCAGAATGGTGCATTAAAGCTGATAAACTTGTTTAATAACAGGCTGAGTTTTCTTGCATCTTACGTTTTGATAAAATGTCGTTTTTGAAAACAGAAATTTACCGACCATTTGTAATTGACTTTTCCTTTTCCAATGCGGAAGATAATTCTTCTGAAATAAAATCACAATATTGATTAGCTTTTATGCAAACAGTTTTTTCAATGAACGTCACAGCAAGCAACGCGAAATTGGCTAAAAAATTCCATAATGCATGATGCCTGTTTTGCCTGCTGTGAACATCAAATGGATAATTGCACCAATTTCATCCAATCAGACAATTTGTGCGCCATGACGTCTGCTTTTGACGTCATACACAGATTCTCATTTGCTTTTTATTCCTGCGGGTTTTAATTTGGCCGAACTCTTCTGACCGTTGTATTGAACGTGATTTATGATTTGGTTTAGTGCTCCTTAATTATTCAGCTGTAACGAAAACATTGACCACACACTGGAAAGATAGGTGGATGTATCGAACTGGAAAGATAGGGTGGGGGTAATAGAACTGGAAAGATGAGGGGAACATATAGAGAACTGGCCACCTGTCCTCATCATATGATGAGAGGGCAAGAGCTAACACTTCATGCTCAGGCCTTGAAAATTGGATTTACTTACTTATGGTCTGTTGTTAAAATTCTCTTAATTGGTGCACCATGATTTGGTGCTTTGGTAAAAAAAAAGTGGACTCTTTGAATCTGGAGACAGTCTCTGCTGCTGGTTTTGGAAGAGGAAAATTTTGAACTTTTTACGCATGAGCAAACAATGAATGCCTGTCTATCAACGAGGTACTGTAGGTGAAGGTCAGATATCTGCTTTCTGAAAGTGACAAGTCATTGAGATACCAATTAGAAGCGATTCTCTCTCTAAACAACTCAACTTTTTTCTAATTCATAAAAAGTGCAAGCGATTTTTTTGGTCGAATATTTGTACAATGATCTGTGGCTGATGAGAGTCGAATGTTGAACCTCTTTAAGCCGCTTGGTTATGTAATTAGTCTCCAGATTAAAGTTATTGTTGTTTTTCTGATCATGTTTCTGCCGCATTAGCATGAGGCGTGGCGCCCCAGCGCAAGGGTCGACGGCTTAACAGGTTGCATAGGACAGAGTCTGGAAGGTTTATCTCCATTTTTTTCTGCTTCAAGTCTAGGTGTAGATAGACAGATGGTCTGCATACGTGTAAGGATGGACTTAAAGACAGACAAAGAGAGGGAGACAGATAGACAGAGCAACTATAATCTCTTGCAATTACAGGTGCTGAAGAAAGACTTCATATAAAATATAAAGAATCCATTTAGTTATAGTTTAATCAACTCATTGCGACTATTTCCACATATCCAACTCATTGTGCAACTTTTTCCATGAATCTGTTTGTGTCAATAGTTGTAGATTTATATTGCTGGCAAATTGGTTGTGTTCTAGTACACCACCAATTTTTAATGGTTTAAATACTATTAATTGATGTGTTTCCGTTATTATAAATTTTTCGTATGGGGCCATAAATGACGTCACGCTATTTGGGACAATTTTTTACCATCCTTTGTCACAAAAGTCAGGCCCCTCAAAATAGGACGTCACAAGGATCTGACCCCCACCCACCGAAAAACCAGATGTTCAGAATGTTATATGCATATTTTCTTGTAATTATTAAATGAAGTAATTATAACTATAAAAATACTTGAAACTAAAGAGTAGAATGAAGTAAAACATAGAAAGTATAATTATTGCAATCATTATGATTATGCATAAATTCAAAAATGGAAAAAATAATTTGGTTGCATTGTGGTAACAATTACTGTTAAGTGAGTGAAATTGTTTAATTGAGTGAAATTTTAAAATAAAGTTAGACATTTTGACGTTTTGATTTTTGATGCCACATTTCTTAAACCCCTCCCTCTCTTCACACATCGTCACTCATTTGTGTAACCCCCCCCCTAGGTGCGTGACGTCTGTTTTGGACTGTTCCTATGTTGATCCCTCGGGATTATGTACATACATTTTTAGCATTGTTCTAGCATGGCTATAGTCATTGTTGATCGTTTTATAAGTGGAGAAAGTGCATGGCTAACTGTGTGTGTTTGTGTATGTGGTTGTGCATGTGTGTTTGTTTTAAAATGAGTCTGACTTCATGTTGATGTTTGGTGAGTAAAAGATGTTGGCTGGATGGTGTAGTGTAGTCACAATGACTTAAATCCTCAATCTTCTGAGTAAGATGTAAGTAAAGTTGAATGTTTCTCCACGAGAAGAAGACTATCTGTATGGAGGCGGATGAGTATAGATAGGCATTTGGAAGTGGAAGACATGGAATCAGTGGAATGTCACGAATGTGAGGTCGGTAAAGCTGCACTCAGACGAAGAACGAACGGAAGGCGACGTCCTGACCTCATCTTCTCCACAGACGGATGGATGGATGGATGAACAGACAAAGCAGCTTCCTCTGCCTTGTTGCCTTGACAGAGAAGAGCAGATGAGGATGAGGAGCATAGACTGCTACTAAGACAGATCTCAAAGCAAACCCTCTCCTCTTCTTCTTTCTTCTTCCTCTCCTCCTTTCCTATAAATGTATCAATCCGCGTTCATCTATCTGCGATCATTTCTAACGCACCACACAAACGCACACACACACACACACACACACACACACACACACACACACACACACACACACACACACAGTCCAGAAACGGGGACCACAACAAAGCAGAAATTATATATACATACATACATTGAAATTATATATATATATATATATATATATATATTATTTCTGCTATTTGCGTATAATGTATAAAATTTTATATATAATTAATTTACATATACTTGCGGTTCTGAAAGGCTCTTGCTGAGAGAAAGGCCTTATAGATCGTCATGTACAACATAATATTTATAATATATACAATATATATGTGCATATTAACTGTATGTATTAACCGTCTATATGTGTTGTATAAAAATTATACAGTGTATGTTGTATTTGAATATACAGTAATATATGTGCATACTTGTCTTTGTCAAGGCGCCTTTGTAGCAGCATGGCTGTGTTATGGCGCCATAGAAATTGTCGTCATTACATATGTTATATACTAGCTGGGGTACCCGACGTTGCCCGGGAAATTTAGGATACGACCCGCTCCCGGCCACAACCACACCACACTCCGCCGCATCACACCCCCACCACACTCCGACCTCCACCGGTACGACACCCGTGAAATTTGGGTTTTCAGAAAATTTCTCCCCACTCCCAATCAAGCAAAGTATTTCCATGCATGTTATTAGTGCATAGCATGCCGAGGCATGTTTCATTGTTGTTGCATGCATGCTTACATGCAGTTGTTGTATAGAGATGTTTGTGTGTGTGCTAGAGAGTATACCATTCGTTTGATTGACGCCTTTGTATGCTTGCCACTGTATTTAGACTGCCTGTTTATCTTGAAAGGCGTTATATAATTCGTTAGACTAAGTTTCTGGGTCCATTGCGAAGAGCCAGTGGTGGCGTACAACTGACGGCACAGCATTGGTCAGCCAATTAGGGCTCGCTTTGATCTGAAGGCGCAGGGGTGGTATTTAATCGGCTGCTGCTACGAGAGAGAGAGAGAGAGAGAGAGAGAGAGAGAGAGAGAGAGAGAGAGAGAGAGAGAGAGAGAGAGAGAGCAGCCTACCGACCGTCGTTCTTTGGACCCCCCCTATAATGGTGACCCTCTGCCCACCATCACGTGTAGTTGCAAGGCCGACCGACCTACTCTGACCCTCACCCGTTCCTCCTCTCCTTCTAATTGCTGTGTGTTTGTTTATTGAACTTTGGCCAAACTTTCATCCAGATTCACTCTAGATTTGCTGATGCTGTCCATGCGCTGTGACTCATTGGTGACATCATCAACCGCGTCGTCGCAGGCCTGCCTTCTCTCTTATACTATGTAGACCAAATTCTTTTCATTGTTTTACCTCAGTTCGAAGAGTCTTTCGCTCGCTCTCTATATATTTCCCTGATGCTGTCTTTCACTATCTGTATCTCTCTCTGCCTGTCTCTTTCTCTGTTCCAGTATAAATACATCCCATCTGTTCCTCGCTCTACGCTGGCTCACTTTTGGTTTTGAGCATGTCAACTTTAACTTTAAGCATGCGCTACCCATGTACAAACACGTGCCAATCATCTCGGCCTTCATTCATACTTTATCGTACGTCCGTAGTGTTTGTCAGTCATCAATATCTTCTACATTGAAGCGCAAGCGAAAGCCCTCGTGAACCCGGTTGTGCCCAGTACTTGACCGATACCAGAAATAAAAAGTACAGAATGCCGCCATCACAGACCAACAGTCCCCTCCCATCCGCCTTTGATTTGATTCTCGATCTATCGTTCGTGCTCTGCCATTGGCTGTGAGCCAAGCGGCGGTGGCGCCGGCCGGTGTATGACGTCAGAAGAGCGTAACATGTTCGTTAACGTGATTGCTGGTCCGTGCCTCAGACTCGGCCATTGCCACCATCGTCGTCGTTGTCGTCGTCGTTATCATAATATATCGACCTTAATTTCGGATCTATATGACGTTGACAAACAAGACCTGACGTGCAACATTTATCGTCGTCGTCGCTCACTGCGTGGCTCCCTCCCTCCTTCTCTTCCTTTCCTGAAATATAAACTGGGCTCTCTAATCAGCTTCTCTTCCCCCACCCCACCCCAGTCCGTCACCAGCAAAACAAGCACAGCAACAAGCAGTAAAGCGGAAATGCGCGGAGGACAGCCGGGATGAACGTTCTGATGTTATGAGCAACGGCAGCAGCAGCAACGGCCGCAAAGAACAGTGGCTTATATTTTCACATTTCCACATATTACATCGTCGACTCTTTGAGCCTCACTTTGACGTCTCTCTCATCTCCTGCTCTAAACGACCAGTATGGGGGGGGGGGGGGAGGCTAAGAGCAATGATGTGCGTCAGACGTATACATGAAGACCTGTTTGCCTCCATTTAGTCAGATGAAACGGTTGTAATATGAGTTGTGAGATCAGTTTGCAAAGAGATTGTCGCCTTTAAGAGCCGTCGCAATCAGATGCTGACCAATTAGATCAGACAACGATGAGCTGTTCTCATCTGATTGGCTGCTGTACATGCAGGCGGCTAACAGAGCAGGAAACGTTTTTCCTTCTCTGCTTTGTAGTCCGTCCTGCTCTTCATCTTGCTTTACTTACTCGTTCACTGCATTATTTGCTGCTTTGAAGATAAGTGGTTGTTAACGACACTTTGTATACCTGCTGCTCTGCGTTCGATGTCATTGGCTGTTCAGAAGAAGTTGAAGAAGTGGTTTCTCTTCAGCAGTTGTTGTTTACTAGCACTGCATCTCCATACAATGGTTGCAAAAGACAAGAGCGTCATCTCGGTATACAATGGTTGCAAAAGACAAGAGCGTCATCTCCATACAATGGTTGCTCTAACGGACGCCGTCCGTTGCTATGGTTACCTATCATGTCGGTTGCCATGGGAACCTGTCAGAATTGCTATGACGACGACTTGTCGGTTGCTACTGCAGCCTGTCGTCCGTTGCTATTGTTTTACATCGGTTGTCATGGTGATCTTCCAGCTGCTGCAGTGAGTGTCTTTTATGATGCTGTTGTGTTGTTGTGGCTGCAGCAGAAGGATTCATGTCGGCAGGTGGCGCTTTGAACGGAGGAGGAGGAGAGGGAAATAAAAATTATGTCGTTGTCCAGTAAACAGGAAATGTCGGGTATATATATAGGAAATGTCGGCTGCAGTGTTCTTGCACGGCTTTCCACCACCAGCACCAGCAGCACTTGATTGTTCTGTTGTGTTCATGGATATAATTATATATATATAGTAGTTCATGAAGTGCATGAACTGTCCATACTGTCAATATCTGTATTCACTAAATATGTTCATGTATCCACATATTATGTGTATATATATATATATGATACCATATCTAAATGCACATATATATAATTATATATGTACATATTAAGTGAATACAGATAGTGACCAAATGTATATATAGTTCATCCATGCACTGCATGCACTAGTATCCACACAACATTATATATATATATATTACATGTATTTATTCTAATGCGCATATATATATATATGTATATATATATGTATATATATATATTATATTTGTGTGCATGTGTTGGTTTCTATTAATGATCTGCCGTCGTTCTTTTCAATTTCCATCGGCATCTATTCTATAGTGCAGTGGTCGTCGTCATCGTTCCACTGCTTCCCTGAAACATTGTCTTTGTCTTTGAATGGCGCTGCTGCTGCTGCTGCTGCTGCATGATATGCGGTCGTCGTTGCGTCAATTGACCGACATCCAGTTTTCAAATGAAGCTACACAACAATCGACGATCGCCATCTTGGTTGAGGAGAGAGTGGGGTGTGGTAGGAGAAGGGTGTGTGATGGTCGGGGGGGGGGGGGGGGGGGAGGAGGGTGTGTGGGTGTTGATCCGGACAGGTAGACTTGCGGCTGGTGACTGATGGTTGTTTACGACCAGCAGAGCATGATCAGATTGAAGACTTATATTATTGCAGTGGCCATAAATAGATCTGTAAATGAAAACCATAATTCGATGGATTATATATTTCGGTTAAAAATATCTTCAACACAGACATAAGTTATTCTGTCCATCCAGTCAGTCTAGCTTTTCTTTTATCTTTTGCTGGTGAAGCAATGTTCAACTATTCATCTTCAGTTTATTAATAAGTACTAGTATGGTAATTATGAACTGTATGGTAATTTATTATTGTTATTGTAATTTGTTATTGTTATTATAATTTGTTATTATTATTATAATTTATTATTGTTATTATAATTTGTTATTATTATAATTTGTTATTATTATTTCTATCAAGGAAAGGAGACATCAGTGTGTGTGTGTGGATGCGTGTGTGTGTGTGTGTGTGTGTGTGTGTGTGTGTGTGTGTGTGTGTGAGCTACTATTGACAGTCTTCTTTGCATTGTTGTTTAATGTTTGATTACAATTAGATATTGTTGTGATGATGTCTGTAGGTGATTTGATTAATGGCTAATCGTTGTGATTGTGATTTGATCATTACTGAATTGTTTACATGGTAACAGTTGTTTGCATCGAATATTATCGGAAATTTATAAACATCCATTTTAAAGTCCAACTGTATATATTAGATATATATATATTGTATATTACATAATATTTAAGGTGCATTGTAGTAGAGATATGGAAGTTAGCATGCCAGATAGGCGATGGTTCAAATCGCACAATTGGAGAGTCAGAGATTTGTTAAATGGAGGTTTCTGTGCACGCTTCTGCTCCCCTAGCAAACTCAGTATTCATCTGCCGAGACCGTGAAAGATTGAGAAGACACTTGATATGCATGAGCAATTGAGCAGTCTCTTTGGATCTGAGTGATTTTCTCCTCTTCTTCTTTTCTAAGACTTTATATCTTTGTTTAATCTATCGATCTGTCATGGTGGTATTTGCAGTTTAGCGTCACTGTGTGGTAACAATGACCATTAGCGACGCCCTCCTCCTTTATCCAGGCTTGAGACTGGCACTGGCAGAGTGCAACCAGTGGCGGAGTTCGATCTGTCGTCAGTTGCGGTCAACGATTTTAAGCAGCAGCAGCAGAAGCAGTAGAGACTGAGGGACATTATGGGAACGGATGCTTCAATTGTACTTGGATCCAGGCATCCTGAAGTTCATTGTCTGGTAAGGAGAGAAAGAGGAGGGGGAGAGAGAGGAAGAGAAGATGGGAGAGTATGAAGAGAGAGAGGAGGAGAGAGAGGAAGAGAAGATGGGAGAGTATGAAGAGAGAGAGGAGGAGGAGGGGCGGATGTTGCATGGTCTTTGGTGTCGTAGATATTATATATATATATTATATATGTGTAATTATAATATATATATATAAACATTATATGTATATAAATGTTTATATATCCATCTATTCTATGGCATAGGAATCATTGTTCCTCATGGCTTGGTCAAAAAGGGTGTAGGTGACAGACAAAGCAAAGAAGTCCTAGACCTGGAACAAACAATTGCTATTGTCTGTGCAACGCTGCTGCTCGAGGTGAGTCTATTGTATGGAGGCAGAGGACACAGAGTCACGTCTGGATGCATTCAGTCCACTAATTGGGTTTAATTGTATATATACACATAGTAGTGTTGACCACTTCATTTTTCTTAGCATTGACTGATGATGGGGGGGGCTGATGATCTGTCCTCTCCTCATCACCAGATCTTTTCAGCCACAGTGCAAAGCATGCTTCATATACCACAAGAGTGGGGGGGTTGCATATGGTAGGGAGAGGGACAATCACAGAAGATTGAAGCGAACGTCGGAGGCACGCAAGAGAAAGCTGCTCATGGAGAGCACGGCCAACCTTTAGACATGCACCCGTTTCTTGTCGGATAAACGCTGGAGCAGCCACTGCATTGATGATGATGATGATGATGATGATGATGACGATGGTGATGATGATGATGATGATGATGATGATGACGACGATGGTGATGATGATGATGATGATGATGATGATGATGGTGATGATGATGGTGGTGGTGGTGGTGGTGGTGATGTTGATGGTGATGATTATGATGATGATGATGACGACGACAACGATGGTGATGATGATAGGCGTTGATGATGATGATGATGATGATGACGATGACGACGATGATGATGGTGATGATGATGGTGGTGGTGATGATGATGGTGGTGGTGATGTTGATGGTGATGATGACGATGATGATGATGACGACGACAACGATGGTGATGATGATAGGCGTTGATGATGATGATGATGATGATGATGATGATGATGATGATGATGATGATGATGATAAAGACGAGATTCTCCGTCGCTGCATCACGTGTCGATTCCTCCAAAGTGGCTTTCGACGCATGTGGCGATGGACATGATGATAGCACAGAACAACAGTAGCAACAGCAGCAGATCTCGCTGTATGCTCTGCTCACATTCTCCGCCAATGACGTCATCCTCCAAGATTCTTCCTCTTCCTCTCTATTTAGATATGCTAACAACATCATCATCGTCATCATCATCGTCATTATCATCATCGTCCCATGCACTGGCGACTTTGCAATGGTTTTAGGCTCTCCTCTTCTTCGCCCATTGCAAAATACTTCTATGGTCGCGATTTATGTCCACAGACCGCCTAACGTCTATATGCACCTACGAGTGGGGGTGTGGTGTGGTGGGTGGCTACCTCTGTCTCTGTGCTCCAATCCAAGATTGGAATAGGTACCTGATGCAGTATATCGTTGGGTGATGGGTAGCCCTATTCACGCCCCTAGCGGCCTAGCCCAGTGGTTGTTGTCCTACGGATGGGGTGGGTGCATGATGGGTGGATAAATGGCCCACCCAAGACTCAATGGGATGTGGATAAATCGGTCATGTCGACCAAGTTCAGAGGCCCAGATAAGGAATTGTTGTCTATAGCCTATGCACAGATTTCTGTCTGTCTGTCTGTCTGTCTGTCTGTCTCACAGACCTAAATGCAAGTGATACTGCGATCAGACGATTTTTAATCTCGACTTTGGCGAAATTGTTTTGAAGAGATATCGGCAATTTATGTCCTGCAGTGCTTTACGAAAATGTCGCTTTTCACGTTACCACATTAATTAGATGCTATACGTCATCATGTGTCACGTGTGACACATGTTGGACATCTAACATCACTAACATGTTACTCATGCAGAAATGAAATGCGGAAGAAGAAACCGGTCGATTATTTATATACGAGAATTTCATTGCTAGCTTCATACGTCTTCTACTGTCTACTTCTCTAGCTCTATTTGTTTCTTAGCATGTTTGTTTCTTCGCATGTTTCTTTTAGTTGTGACCTACTTCAATTAAACGCATGAAAAGCCTCTGTTTGGTTTCATCTATAGCAGCTCAAGTCGATCTCGGTCATCGGTTTTTCTATTGCTTTGGTTGGATGCCGCCTCATAAAGTTTCTCTCCACTTCTTCGTATGTTTGGCTTGTAATTACGGAAAGCCTAACTGTGCTACCGAAGAGACCCTCCCTCCTTCCATCTCTCTTACCCTCCCTACGCTACCCCCATTCAACCATACATCCTGCAACAGGTTGTCATAACAAGTGAAACCCCGATCAGCCGTTGATGCTGCTCTTGATGTGTGTGTGTGTGGCGGTGTATGTTGGAATCTCTCCTTATTCCTATATGGCTTCCGTTTTCTCATTTGTCTCGACTTGGGCGGCTGCTGCTGTTTTTAAGTTGAAAGATGGCGTTTAGTTGTTCTCAATGTCCCGCTCTACATGTGTTTGTATGTTTGCTATGTGCTCTGTTTGTATTTATTATATCACACTATGGACATTCTTGGTTGTTGTTTTCATGATGAAAACATGTCTTGATCCACACCGACCAGAACGACCCCCCTGGTCCACTCAATCATGCCTAACCCTTCGAAATGATCCTGGCCTTAAACTGGTTCAGCGTCATTCATCATTATCCGTATTTTCTGCAATTTCTTGCCTGATTATATATCCGCCATGCTGCAGGTGGTTTATCAATCGGGCGTCTAAATTAATATGATGGGTGTTTATTATGTCTGTTGGTGTTTGTTGAGGGATGTGAAGCTGGTTATAAGAACGACGGACAGACACAGACATAGAGGGACAGAGAGGGACAGAGAAAGAGGGACAGAGAGAGACAGAGACAGAGAGAGAGAGAGAGAGAGAGAGAGAGGGGATTTTTAAGCACAAGTCTTGATGTTGTTTTGTTCAATTGTCCTAATAAATCATTGTTGGTCGCGGAAGAAATCCACTCAGCGAACGGACAGACAGACGGTGGTATGGACAGACGGTGGGGTGGATGCATGGACGGACGGTGGGTCACGTGTCGACTGCAGAATCCGCAGAAGCCAGAGGCGTTTTGTTATAATTTATAGGAGGTCGTCAGCGTTCCTTGTTTATGTATCCTCCCTCCTTCTCCTCCTCCTCCTCCTCCTCCTCCTCCTCCTCCTCCTCCTGATATCCTCCTCCTCCTCCTTCTCTGTGCAGCTGCTGTGGCGTGCAGCTGATTTTTAGACTTTGTTTGTCGTGAGTATTATTAACTCACGTCTTCTTGTGCGCGGATGATCATCATCTATATATATATATATATATATATATATATATCCGTCGACATCGCATGCACTGATCGCTTTCATGGGAACTTGTTTGTCGTATTGGATTGTGTTGAGAGTCAAGAGTGTCCAGGTTTTACACAAGATGTTTGAGGTCTTGACTCTTGAGCCCAAAGCATCTGTATTTTGATAATTTATTTCTTATAGGCCTCTGTACAGAGTTACTCAGATAATATTATGATCCGCATTGGAGTTATGGTAACATGAAGCATGAAGAGTCGTAAATAGTCTGGTACACCAGTGGTTCCCAAAGTGGTGGTCCGCGGACCGGTGCCGGTCCGCGGAGGTATGATCGCCGGTCCGCGGAGAAGAGCTTAAAATAAACAAAATAAACTGTAATTATTAGTTTATTTGTTTGAAATTGTGAAATTATTCGAATTGTTATCCAAAATTTATTCAAATTTCTATCTTAGCGTACTATTTAAAAATTTGAAATGAATCAACGCGCCTTATTTTTAACTTGCCAGATCGTGAATTCAAACAATTAAAATTTATTCCAAATGTGGGCTACTACGTCGATGACTTCAATCAGCTTCGAGCTAATTTATGTTGATCTATGGTGAATGATAAACGCCGGATCCAAAATTAAAAATATCTAACATAGACCTAGTGTAATTCTTTAGTTTAAATGTAAAAAGTCTTTGAATAAAAAATGAGCAAACGTAAGTAAACAAATCTGGACAGGTTTTTTAATATAAAAAAACAACGAATAGGCGTGATTGCTCAGAAACTCAGAGCGAAGATGATAGGCCTAATGTTTCAGAAATGGCTTCTTGTTCGAACAATACGTCCAAGGTGAAAAATAACCGACAGTTCAAGCGAAAATACTCATAATAAAATTTAAACAAATAAAGACTTCAAGGACATGTAAATGTAGGCTAAATGTAGATAGCCTTATATTTTGGTCTTTTTTATAGTTTAGGTCACTTTTGTTTGCCATCGCCATTTAGGCCTAGGCTAAGTCAGCGGTCCGTGGACGTCGCCAAAAATTATTGCCGGTCCGCGGCCTGCTGAAGTTTGGGAACCACTGTGGTACACGGTGTACTTCTATTCATCCGAACCGTGTACCACTGTACCTACTCTATGATTCTTAAAATTAACAATGCCCATGCTATCTGTTATATAGTTCTCTGAACATTGAAATTCGCTACTCTCTTCAATGGTCAGCTGTGTATCCGGGATTAAAGTCTGTTTTGGTCCTATAGTGCACTTGTCCTGTGCTCCACACAGAGTCCTTTGGCTGCATGGCCAGTCATACTCCTTATCCTCCTCTTTCTCCTCCTTCTCCTCTTCCTCCTTCTCCTCTTCCTCCTTCTCCTCTTGCTCCTGCTCCACCTCCATCTGTGGCTATTTGCTACAGCCTCTTGTTCACAATTCTTTTATTGTCATATGGTATTTTTCCTCTGAATTGAAAGCGTATATTTTTGTCTGTCTGTCAGTCTCTCTCTCTCTGTCTGTCTCTCTCTTCCAGTGTATACCTGTTTATATATAGACGGGTCTTAAATTAATCTGAATTTTCCTCTTTGCTTGCATGGCTTCTTCTCTGCTCTCACTTCTGATGAACTCTATAGTTATGTAAGGAGATCTTTATCAGAATTCAGGTGCAACTCACAGACGCACATAGACAGAGACATACAATGAAAGACTGAGACACAGAAACAGACAGAATTAGACACACATAGACAGACAGACAGAAACACAGAGGCAGATACATAGACATACAGACTAATAATACAGACAGACAGGCAGGAAGGACAAAGATGCAAACACAGACAGAGACAGAGACATAGAGAAAGAGACTCAGAGATAGACAGATTGAGAGAGAGAGTTGAAGATTGATAGACCTTTGATGACAGAAGAATTGTCATTACTTCTAAGAACGTTTCCTCAACATTTCTCAACATATCTGTTGCCGCCAATGCCACAGATCTATTAATGTCTTTCTCTCTTTGTCAGTTTCATTGTTGTCAAACTTGTCGTCTGCTACTGCTCTGCTCTGCTCTGCAGCCTAATAAAAGCAGCATGACTAACTATGTCATCCTATTTATATGCCATCCTATTTATATGTCGTCCTATTTATATGTCATCCTATTTATAGTCATTCGTTCTATGTTCGTGATGGTGTTGTGAGCTGTCAATGGGAATCTGGTGATGGTTGAGTGCATGCAATGTACGTGTCCGCGGGAACTCACGAGTGGAGACTCCTCTCCGTTGCCGAGAACGGTTTACACACACACACACACACACACACACACACACACACACACACACACACATATTGGATAGGATGTCATTGGTTTAGATTAGATTAGGATTGGATTAGAGTGCAGTGGATTAGATTAGATTGGGATTTTATTTCATTATATTAAACTAGATTGGGATTTGATCGGAATTGAATTGTTGTAGATTAGGTTAACTTTGGATTGGATTCGATTTGGATTGGATTCGATTTGGATTGGATTCGATTTAGGATTGGTTTGGATTAGGATGGGATTGGATGAGGAGTGATATCTTCTGCTGTGAGATTTGCATCGTGATTTGATTTTGAAAAGATTTTGCATCACGAGTTTATTGGGTAAATTGTGGAAGGGATTATGGTGATGAAATCATTATCTTATGAAAATCACTGGAAGACTATGTGCATGCTACTGGATGAGAGTATAATTCATTGGCGAATGGGATAATATCGGATATCCGATATCTGAATGGCATTTCACTTACATTGACTTTACTATCTCAACTGGAGGGAGGGGAGATGTATACGGTGACTGCAGTTCTATTGTTGTAGCATTCAGTTGTCTGTAGTAATCGGTACTATATATTATTCAGTACTGTATTCAGTACTGTATTGTATTCAGCACTGTACAGCATTAAGTACTGTATCAGTATCAGTATTCAGTATACTGTATTGTAATCAGCATGCACTGTTTAGTATTCAGTATTGTATAGTGTTCAGTACTGTATAGCCTGCAGTTGTGTATAGTATTAAGTTCACATTTTAATGCCATTCGTTTGTAAACAATGACTGGAGGGAGGCATGCACGACTTGTAAACCGTTAGATATAATTGCGTTGCTTTATTTATGCATGTATGTATGTGTGCATGTATGCACGCGTTGTGGTAGATAAAAAGTCTTGGTTTTGGTTTCGTCATTTTCTTTGAAATTCGTTCGGGTGGAGAGGGGGAGGCGGCGGCGGAACAGTCGATTCCCACAACCTCCCCTCCTCCTCCTCCTCCTCCTCCTCCTCCTCCTCCTCCTCCTCCTCCTCCTCGCCCTCCTCCTCCTCCTCCACATGATTCTCATTACTCTCCATGGTCGTTCCATTCCCACAGCCAACGCCGCGATACCTTATCCGCTACTATATGGCTCTTCTCCATTTCACACACACTCCACGACGGTGGTGGTGGTGCTGTTGTTGGTGGTGGGTATCCTTGCAATCTTTATATGTACACGACGCTTGTTTAATATTTCATGTCACAACCTATAATATACCTTACGTAATTATTAAAGGAAAAATCGATTTCGCGCAGTATACAGGGAGCGGCTAATATATATGCTTTGGCGCGAGACTCCGATGCAGTGTCCGCGCTGTAGTCGGGAGCGCCTCTGAATAGAAAGCTTGAAAACAAGTGCGCATACAAACCAACGATATTCTATGGCGGTGTTCATGTCAGTTTTCCCAGTCGTATATGATATGTGTTTTGCGATGCGTTACCTAACTGCCCTCTATATGGTTGTCCTGAAATGGGTGCACAAAGAGGGAAGAGGAAGAGTGAGGTGAGCAGGAGGAGGAGGAGGAGGAGGAGGAGGAGGAGGAGTAGAATGAGGAGGAGGTGGAGGAGGAGGAGGAGGAGCAGGAGGAGGAGGAGGAGGAGGAGGAGGAGGAGTAGAATGAGGAGGAGGAGGAGGAGTAGAATGAGGAGGAGGAGCAGGAGGAGGAGGAGTAGAATGAGTAGGAGGAGGAGTAGAATGAGTAGGAGGAGGAGGAGGAGGCGGCTTCCAGGTTATGTGAGATACGTGTCGCCACCGTCTCATGAATGCAAACGGAGTCTCTGTCTGTCTCTCTGTCTCTCTCTCTGTCTGTCTGTCTCTCTCTGTCTCTCTCTGTCTGTCTGTCGAAGAACTGGGTCGGAGGATGAATTGAGAGCAGACGGAAAACGGCGACAGGAGACTCTTCCGGAAAGAGAGAAAGACAGACAGACAGAGAGACAGTCTCCACGACCAGCTCCACCACAACCGTCAGCAGTTGGCGCTATAAGTTGTAAATCATCGTTGTTTGTTTCGACCCCAGTTGCATTCATTACATCACAAGCCTCATCATTTCTTGACAGATCGAATTAGGAAATTAGGAATGAATGAATGAGTGAATGAATAAATGAATGAGTAATTGAGTTAACGAGTGAATGAATGAGTGAATTAATGAACGAAGGAATGAATGAAGGAATGAATGAATTAATCCAAGCGACTTTGTGGTCACACATTCAGTTATATAGAAACTTGCAAACCGTGCATTTGCATTAGCCATAGCCCAGCTGCCCTGTACAAAATTCCGGAATTTTTTCACAAATCAAAATTCTTTATTGGTCTTTAAAAAAACCTGAAGATTTATTTGTTTACGATTTATTATTATTATTATTATTACTTATTATTACTTATTATTGATTCTCGTGTCACGCGATTCCGTGTAAAATTCTTGTTGGTTTAGGCGTGTTATTATGAAGACAGTTTAATAACAAGAATGATTAATATATTTCTTACTTTATATAGATACATGTGACAGATATAAATATATTATACTTGTGACGTTCAGAACTTCGTGTAAATTCATCTTTGCTGATTTTCATGCGTCTCTTGAGCCCGTTCAGATAACGCGTGTGTGTGTGACAGTGTGACTGTGTGAGAGAGTGTGTGTGTGTGTGTGTGACTGTATGAGTGAGTGTGGCAGTGTGTGAGAGAGTGTGTGTGGGTATGTGCGTGTATGTAGGGTCTTCTCTATCCGATCACTGAGACCGCGCTATTTCTGTGATTTGAATGTGACGGGGAAAGGCGTCTATTGGCAGGCAGGCAACATCGTTTCCTCTATTCCTCTATACCCTCTATTCATTCCTTCCACCCCTCCCTCCCTCTCCACCTTTACCCTCTCTCCTTCTCTCTCCGTCGAATGTGTGATAACGAGGCTAAAGCGCCACCCCCACCCACCCTCCAGTTGACCTGTAGCTGATGCTGCTGTCACTCTGTCGTCTGCTTCTTCTCGTGTCGTCGTCGTTGTTGACTGATTGCATTCGTCGACTATCATAATTAATGATGGCGGTTTTCGTTTTCGTCAAGATTTCTATTTCGATGCAGATTCTTCATCTTGTGTTTTGCTTTGAGTTGGAAGCTTCCTACGTTGTCAGATGATGTTAGATGAGCCAGCGAACCACCTTAAATTAAAGCCATTTACTCCAAAGAAAGATTAAAGATGTCCGTGTTGTTTCTACCTGTTCTGGTTGTGGCTTTTGGGGACAGACAGACAGACAGACAGACAGACAGACAGATACAGATAAAGGAGTTCAAATCCCTACCAAAGTTTGATGTTTGTTTCAAGGTTTCAGCATCATTTACTGACCCTCTATATATGTACATCTAGACATACATTGCGCTAATGTATCTACATGTAGATGTCTATGACTGACAATATATACAATGTTGATGGGAAGATTAGACGGCAAGGAAGAGGGCCTCCTCCTCCTTCTCCTCCTCCTCGTCCTCCTCCTCCTCCTCCTTCAATCACTCATATGCTGAGGCTGAGAAAGTAAAGTCGCCAACACCCACAGCCTATCAATCAGTCTGCCGATCTACCAGTCTCTCTCGTTTTCTTTAGACGACTGTAAGCCTTGTAGGACAGTTGACAAAAGAAAACATCTGTTGACAGAATTCGTTACTAAGACCAAATGAAAAGCACTTGCTATTAAATCACACTGACCGCTGGAGTTGTCGTGTGGGTGGGTAGTTAAATCATAATAATAATTTTGAGTGCGGGACAAACGTTCAGAATGAATTTTACGATCAGCATTGCATGCAGTAAGTGAGTGCAGTAATAAAAGGACAACATCGACACATCTAAAGGGACCACGGATCATCAGACGCTTTGTACGAAGTGTGCGTGCGTGTGTGTGTGCTTGAGTGTGTGCGTGTGTGTGTGCTTGAGTGTGTGTGCGTGTGTGTGCTTGAGTGTGTGTGCGTGTGTCTCTGAGCAAAGCGGTGTTGTCGAGATGAATATTCATGAAGCAGTGCTATAGCTTCTTATGTTTAGACTTGGCACACACACACCCACACACTCACGGCACAAGAGAGACTTGGAAAGTAGGACATGATAGAGAGAGAGAGAGACAGACAGACAGACAGACAGATAGACACGCACACACACGGCAAGAGAAACAGATTTCGACAGGAGAGAGATAAAGAGACAGACACACACAGATAGAAAGAGTGACAGACAGGCAAACAGAGGGAGGGGACAGAGACTGAGACAGAGACAGACCCGGACGTCATTCATAAAACAGAAATAGTGCATCTGCTGCTGGAGTGCAAAGCGAGAGAGAGACAGACAGAGACAAAGAGAGAGAGAGACAGACAGACAGATAAAGAGACAGATAGAGAGAGAGGGTCGGTTGTTGATCAGAGATTGTTTTTCGTTTCTATTTCAGAGGTCGTCATCATCATCACCACCGATCCCTTCTCCTCATTCTCATCCTGCTCCTCTGAGCCCTCAGCAGCAGCAGCAGCAGCAGCAGCAGTGGTGCCAGTGGTCGTGGCATCATGTTTACCCATTCGGTCGTCGTCGTCGTCTTTCTCGTCATCCTACACTCGATGCTTTTCCCGCAAGATGTCTCCGCACAACCACCTGCATCTTCCTCATCCCCATCCTCCCCATCCTCATCCTCCCCATCCTCATCCGCATTGATCTCTTCTGATTCCACAGAGAACTCGAGCGGAGGACTAAGAAAGGAATACGGTAAGAGATATGTTTTCTTTTCTCTATCAATTTATTTTGTGTTATTTATTATTTTTTAATATAATTATTTATTATTATTTATTATTATTATTATTATTATTATTATTATTATTATTATTATTATTATTATTATTATTATTATTATTATTATTATATATTATAGTTATTTTTTTGTTATTTTTTATTATTGTTTTATTATTATAATAATTATTATTTTGATTATTAGATTTTTTAAATTTTATTTTTTAGAAATAAAAATAGTATTATTGTTGTTGCTAAAATAATAATCGCCATTGTCATTATTATTTTTAGTAGTAGTAGCAGTAGTATTAGTAGTAGATGTATATTGTGATTTTTATAGTGAGTGTGATTCTTATTGGTGGTGTTGTTGTTGTTGTTGATACGAGTGCTGTGCTGCAGCTGATGATGTTAAGTGTGTGATGGTTGTAGCTGTAGTGCAGTTGTAGTTGTGCTGTTGTTTAATCTCGCGTGCTGCATTGATGGTGTAGTGCACCACCACCAGCACCAACGCTGCTGCTGCCGTGGTGTGAGTGCGGGTGCACTGACCTAGTCGACGATGATTTCAGGTAAACAACATACATCACAGGCCGCCGCCGTGCTCTAGGAAGACGCACAGACACAGACGGACAGACACAGACAGACGGATAGACACAGACAGACGGACAGACACATACAGACGGACAGACACAGACAGACGGACAGACACATACAGACGGATAGACACATACAGACGGATAGACAGACAGAGGGCGGTAGGCGCGTTCCAGTGTCTGTGGCGGGCGTGCGCCTAGGTCTGGACGGTGTGTCGGCGTTAGTGTCGTTGAGTGTCGGTGGTTGTATGTTCGTTTGTCCGTCTGTCGTCGTCTGCCTATGTGTTTGGCGGCCAATGAGGCGTCGACGGAGGAGGAGGGAGGGAGGAGAGAGGGAGGGAATGGCCACCAGTGCTTAGGCCGAGACAGGCGCCGCTGCTGCCGGGTGGCGAGGGGGTGGGGCGGGGTGGGTGGGGTGGGGGATGGGAAGTGACGGTAGACCGACGATGGACCGACCGAAAGAATAGCGCTTCAACGTTTTGCGCAATTTCGTCGTCTTCTGTCGTTTGGCGCTCTGGCTGTTGGATGGGTGGTGGGGGGTGGGGTGGGGGGAGCGAGGGACGGGAGAGTAGGTGCTGCTGCCCTGTGGCTGGCTTACTGGGAAGTGGATCGGTTCTAGGAACTTCTGTAGCGCAGTAATCTCAGAACGTGGAGCAGTTATTGGCCACTAAGTAGGAGGAGGGGGAGGACACGTGGGTCTAGATCCCTGAGAGATCGCTGTCAAAGAACCAGTTGACCACACACATGTGCACACACACCCGCACGTAAAACACACACACAGACATGCGCAACCAATCAGAGTGAAGCAGAAAGTACGGTGGCGCAGACCGGCCAATAATATTAACGGCGCTAGAGAAGGAAGGGATGGCTGATGAGGGATGGGGGGGTTGTATGTATGTGTGTATGTGCAGGTGATATAATCAGTCGTTGGCGTGATCTTAAGAACTGGACCAGAGTTACATTGAAACGACGACGACGACAAAATGCGAGACAACGACAGCTGCTACCAACCGACAGACAGATAGACGGACGGACAGACAGATAGATAGACTAGACGGACAGACAGATAGACAGACAGACAAACAGATAGACAGACAGATAGATAGACTAGACGGACAGACTAGACTGACTAGACTGGCTGACGGTGTGACTAGCAGCTGCTGCACTACGACACCAATATCTAATTGGACTTTTGCTTTGGTGTCATGCATGTGTCCACCCAACCCCAACCCTTCACCTCGCTCACACCTCACCCCTTCACCTCGCCCCTTCATCTCGCCCTTTCGCCTGACCCTTCCTCAACCCTAATTATTATGCCTTCACACCATCCCACCTCACCTTTCAACTCACCCTACCTGACCGCACGTCACATCTCACACCACCTCACCTTTCAGCTGACCCTAACTGACCTCACCTCATCCTTTCAACTCACCCTGCCACCTCACACCCACATCACCCCTTCACCACCTCACTTCTTGACCCGGCAGCAAATCGTTCGGTATACGGTCTGTGACCGGAGAGAGTGAAAGAGAGAGCGAAAACGAGAGAGAGAGAAGGCGAGAGAGCTAGAGAGGCTCTTCTGCACTGGCCGCCATTTTGTGATTGGATTGAGAACAAGGTCCTGTTGTTGACGACAACCCGATTGGCTGGACACATAACGAGTAATGGCTGACGTCGGCAGACACCGACGGCGTCGTCCAAACGAAATCGCAATGTATACGTGACGTGTGACGGTGGCGTGGACACATTCAGAGTCATGTTGTTCGTCAGAGCTTCTTCTGACGGATTGCAGGTCATCGTGTACTCTGAACTTCTATAGCGACCACAAGATCTAAGTCGCGGGGGGAACCAGCTTATTCACAGGCGCTCATTCAAAACAGAATCGATAGGCAGAGGTGAAGATCCGGAGAGTGAGGCGAGGAGTAAGACAGACGGTTATATACATGTATGGTGAATGATGTTTAGAGTTGAAAGTACGGCGTGGCAGGGAGGGATGGAGGTATAGGGTAAATGGAAGAATCAAGATTTCTCAGCTATAATATAGATGCTCATTGTCCATGGAAAGATCAGACTTTGAAGGAGAGGACTTCCGTGCAGGAATCTAATGAGAAAATGAAGCATACTCACGCTAACAGTTCATAGCAATAGCTGTATGTACCTGTTCGGACAAGGATGTCTCACATGCAACGACTCGTCACCTATGATCCTGCTGTTTGTTGTATGTCAGCGACCTTGTAACGGCGTGTGCTGTGTTGCAGCTCTATAGAAATTGTTTTTATTTTATTAGATCTATTATTATTATTATTATTGTTATTATTATTATTATTATTATTGTTATCGTCATTTTTTAAATTATTGCTAACACTTTCTGCTGATGTCATATTTAATCTGCTGTGTTGTGAGACAGACAGACAGACAGACAGACAGACAGATAGGCGGACAGACGGACAGATAGATGGACAGAGTTTCCGTGTGCATGCCTGTTGCTAATTAATCGAGATGGATGTGTGCTGGTGATGTTATTTTCCATGATCCCTGATCATCATTCAATGACTTCGAATTATTTCGCGACCCACTTAAAACATCGTCCGACGAGAGATCTATTATTAGCTCATCCACCGTCTGCATTATACCATGCCACCACCACTGTCCCCTTTCCACCTTGGGAAGGGAAGGGATGGGAAGGCAATGGAAGGGAATGTGTGTGCGTGACTTAGTTGCACTGGAGAACAACGCAGATATATGGAAAGAGCTGAGCCATGGCTGCGTCGGCGGCCATCGAATAAATCTTATATATATATATCTTTATATATATAAATCTTATATATATATAAATCCTATATATATGCGTATATATATATATATGGGGAAATCGATATCGACCTGATTACGGATTGATTCTGCATTGCCATAGATTGGCACCTTCTGCATTATACACACTGGCGCTATAGTCTATAGAAATTACTGATTACATTTACAATTATTACAAAGTAGTATTCTGAGATCGGCTGAATAATTATAACTCGTATATGATATTTGACTATATAATTATACTGATGACTAGATAGATTATCATAGATAGACGTATTATACTGAAAGAGATGAGGAGAGATAATTATGCCGTCATGATATTTATATGCAGGAAGATGTTGTTGCTGAGCTGTCCTTGATGTTGGACATCCATGTCTATTATATATCAGGAATATTATATTGATTATTCGTTGTGACCTTCAACCAGACACTGCATGATGATGAACGTGCTTTTGCACTAATAACACTACAGTTCCAATTTAGACTGACACTGCAGCATGACACCCCACATGTGCACGCACATAATATATACAATCATCTCCCACGGTGTAACTTACGATATTTACATTACAATATGGTAATTTTACGATATTTACATTACGATGTGGTAATTTTACGATATTTACACTACGATGTGGTAGTTTTACGATATTTGCATTACGGTGTGTTAATTTTACGATATTTGCATTACGATATGGTAATGTTACGATATTTACATTACGATGTAATTTACGATATTTACATTACGATGTAATTTACGATATTTACATTACGATGTGGTAATTTTACGATATTTACATTACGTGATGTGGTAATTTTACGATATTTACATTACGATGTGGTAATTTTACGATATTTACAATTTTACATTACGATGTGGTAATTTTATGATATTTACATTATGATATGGTAATTTTACGATATTTACATTACGATGTAATTTATGATATTTACATTACGATGTAATTTACGATATTTACATTACGATGTGGTAATTTTACGATATTTACATTACGATGTAATTTACGATATTTACATTACGACGTGGTAATTTTACGATATTTACATTATGATGTAATTTACGATATTTACATTACGATGTGGTAATTTACAATATTTACATTACGATGTGGCAATTTTACGATATTTACATTACGATGTAATTTACGATATTTACATTACGATGATGTAATTTACAATATTTACATTACGATGTGGTAATTTTACGATATTTACATTACGATGTGGCAATTTTACGATATTTACATTACGATGATGTAATTTACAATATTTACATTACAATGTGGTAATTTTACGATATTTACATTACGATGTGGTAATTTTACGATATTTGCATTACGATATGGTAATGTTACGATATTTACATTACGACGTGGTAATTTTACGATATTTACATTACGATGTGGTAATTTTACGATATTTACATTACGATGTGGTAATTTTACGATATTTACATTACGATGTAATTTACGATATTTACATTACGATGTGGTAATTTTACGATATTTACATTACGATGTAATTTACGATATTTACATTACGATGTGGTAATTTTACAGTCCGATTTCGATGTATCGACAACATGGCTCCTCTGCTTGTTTGCCGTGTGTCTTCGTTGCCAAATTGGGCAATTTATGTAGCTGCCTTTCGGTCATATGTTGGGATGGATTGGGGTGGGAGTGGGGTAGTGGGAAGGGGGGGGGTAAAGGATTTAACACGGTCATCGTCACCTGTGAGAACCGCAATTGCAACAGAACCAGTTCTACAAACTATGCAACAATTGATGCATGCGGATGTGTGCTTCTTATCAGGCATTGTGATAAGAGAGTCCTGCAGATTAGTATCAGCTTCTGTAGCAGAGGGCAACGAGTAGTCGATGTGGGTGGGGGTCGGTGGTATGGTGGGAAGAGTGAAACGGAAGCTGGCTTTCCATATGCTTTTCCACCACCTTCCGCTGCTGCTCCTCCCCTTCCCTCCACTTCCCTCCACCCGTCTCTCTTTCTTTCGTCGGAACTGGGTTTTTTATTTGTCCGGATGTTGTCTGGCCGTCTGAACACCGGTGTCTCTGGTCGGTCGGTTGTTCTATGTCGGTTGGTCTATGTTGGTCGATTGGCGATTGTGTCGTTGGTCGGTCGATTGGCGATCATCGTGTGATGTCTGCATGATGATCAACCGACTGAGGAGGACGCAATAAGATTGGACGTCGCTTGTTGCTTCTCTCCCATGTTCCCTCCCTTCCAGGGGGTAGTTACAAGACGAGCGTAGGAATTTCCTCCCTGGACAACCCTCCCCGGACAATTCCCCTCCTCATTTAGCCTAGGACATTAACCCCCCGGACAATTCCCCCTTTGCTGCGCATTGCCTATTTCTGTAGGTATAATTTGCTCAAACTTAGGCTAATTATCCAGTTCGCGGTGCTGTGTCAACTAGTTAGTGTCATATGGGTAAACATCTGTCCTGTCATTCAGGCGTTAACTTGTAGAGCTCTTGTTAGTGTCGTTCAGTCACTCCGATATGAAGCTAATACCTGTTTGTGTAATTTAGGACAGCACGAATCCTTGTCATCAATCCAGCAATTTCTTTTATTCATCCAGCTCCAATTTAAGCAAGAACATTTTCATCAATCCAGCTCCAATTTAAGCAAGAACATTTTCATCAATCCAGCTCTTATTCTTCATCTCTCATCTCATGATTCATGTGATTTCTCATCCAAGACAAACCGTTTCCAGTGTGGTTTAAAGGAAATATGCAGAACAGCAGAGTCCTTGATTGACATCAAGTAAGAAGGAAGAGGAGGAGGAGGAGGAGAGGAGGAAAAGAGGAGGAGGAGTAGGAGAATAATAGTAGTGCTTTCCAGAGACTCTGATACGAAGAATCCATGGCACTGTATTGTATAGAGATTGAAAGATGCTTGACACCTGTTTCATGCTTGCGTGCCGATCAATGTTAGATTGGATTTGCCAGATGTTCTTGTTGTATGATGAATTGATGATGTGCGGGTTTGATTGTTTTAATTGTTTGTTGTATATTGGAATGAATGGTGACTCGTTCAATTGCATTCTATTTAGAAATGTAATGACAGTTTAATTAGAGGCATTTAAAAAACTGCAACGTTAAGTATTCATGTCAAAGATGAATGATTCTTTGATGTCGTTTAGGTCCATTTAAACTTACGAATCTGTCTCTTTCAATTTGTTCATACCACACACATAGACTGCAGAGACTTTGACGACTTTTCTTCATCTATTAAACAGACATCAACCTCCTTCGTTTCGATTCTCATATATTCTGAGATATCCTTAGGTCACCAGCTGTCGTCTCCTTTTGCATAGACCTGTCTTCTGTTTTCTGTCTGCTGTCATTTCCATATCTCGCACAAAAGTAGGATCAGGGTTCTTGAAGTATAGGCCTCAACAACTTGTACTGTGTGACCTATTCTTCCAGCAGTTTGTACCAACATGTATAAAATTGCGTATGTTAGCTCTCTACCTCAATGAACTTTTCTTGTCTCACTTAATTGTCTGCCATTCTATGTCAGCATACTCTGTTTCTCTGCCATAGCATACTGTTCCTGTCGCACCACACTGTTCCTCTGTCTCAGCATACTGTTCCTCTATCTCAGCATACTTGTTCCTCTGTCTCAGCATACTGTTCTTCGGTCTCAGCATACTGTTCCTCTGTCTCATCATACTTGTTCCTCTGTCTCAGCATACTGTTTCTTTGTCTCGGCATACTGTTCTTCGGTCTCAGCATACTGTTCCTCTGTCTCAGCATACTTGTTCCTCTGTCTCAGCATACTTGTTCCTCTGTCTCAGCATACTTGTTCCTCTGTCTTAATTGATATCGTCTTTCTCACTACTTAACCTGACTATTTCTCACATTCCAGTGTCCATCCTTGTCGGCAATTTATAAACTTTTTAATCAGTGATATATTGCATTTACATTAAAGAGACAAATAAAATAGAGAAATAATTAGCTGTGAAAAGCAAGCGACAATAATCAAACTAAACGTCTGTTTGTTTTCTTGTCTTCAGTCTGTTCCACATTCGACATTCGCAATCGTCTGTCGAACTTCAAGCGATTAAACGACTGCACGGTCGTCGAAGGCAACGTTCGCATCATCCTCATCGAACACGCAGAGGAAGAGGAGTTCCGACGACTCGCCTTCCCAAAACTACGTGAGATCACCGGATACCTTCTGCTCTACCGCGTCTACGGTCTCCGATCTCTGACCGATCTCTTTCCCAATCTATCCGTCATTCGTGGCCAGGTCCTCTTCTTCAACTACGCGCTCGTCATCTTCGAAATGCCAGACCTTGAGGAGATCGGTCTGCACAGTTTGACGCGGATCGTACGCGGTGGATTGCGGATGGAGAAGAACCCGCAGCTGTGCTACATTGATACGGTTGACTGGCAGAGGGTGACGAGTGTGAAGATGACGGATAACTTCATCATGCAGAACAAGGAACCGGATGAATGCGTCAACGTCTGTCCAAAGAATAAATCCGATGGATCGGCTGTGTGTCCCATTCTCGATGTTACGACGCTCACCAGCGGCGAGAAGCTCAGGCAGGAAGTCTGCTGGAATGCTGACAAATGCCAGAAAGGTGAGATTATAATTATATATCCTAATGATTTGATGTTCGTTATTTGATTAAATGTTCCTTGTACTAATCATCGTTTCAATCATTCAGTTCTTCTGAGAATTTTAAGAGACTACTCAGAGGCGCTCCCAGCCCAGTCGCAGCTAAAAAAAAAAGGATTTGAGCGATTTATAAAAAGCGGGGGAGGGTTAATGGGAGGCCAGTCCGGATGGCGGGACCAACAATTGAAAAGGCTCAGCACTGCATTATTATCAATTATATCAAATTTATCAATAAGTTTCTATAAATAATTAATACATTTATTTGAATCACTGATGATGCTATTATTGGTTCATTCTGGATATTTATTTTTTGACGGTATGTGTAATATTCACGTCCCTGAGTGATCCTGTATACGTTGGTGCAGAAAATTATGATGATGATAATTTCTGTTTTATTATTATCAATTTTATTATTGTTATTTGTATTGTTATTGTTTTTATTAATTCAGGATCTGTGAGGGATTTGAATATTATTGTTATTAAAGGTATTATTATTATTAATATTAGGTTATTATTATTATTGTTGTTGTCACCATTATTATTATTATATTCCTCTAAAAACAGAGTACTATGGCCTCATCGAGCCCAGCATGCGATGGCATTGAATCACTGTACAGTGATAGATATCTTCTGGAACAGGAAGAAGGTTTTTCTTGTGGGTCTTCTGTAACACGTGACAACCGTTGGCCGAGTTCTGTAATGAAGGCCAAGCCCTTCTGGTCCATAGGTCCCAGCGTTTCTAGTGCACCCGGAGTTATTATTATTATTATTATAATAAGTATTATTTTTATTATTATTATTATCATTATTCCCTTAGTCTTACTGGTTTCCTCAGAGACTTGAATATTATTTTAATTACTGCAGAGAATAAACTGTGCGGAATGTCCGTATTCGTCTATTTCATCCTATAAAGGTTAAACAAAAGTATTAAAAAGTTTGACCAACTTCTTTGCGCCATTGTCTCATAGGTTGGGCTATTCTTTTGTTTTTGTGCATGTGTGTGTATATGTGCGTGCGTGTGCGCGCGCGCGTGTGTGTGTGTACATTGCCATAGATATATACATTGTATATTTATGTATATATGTGTAATGTGTATGTGTGTGCGTGTTTGTGCTTGTAATGCCATGTATACGCTTGTGTGTATATGTGAGTGTGCATGCGTGTGTATATATGTGCATGCGTGTGTATGTGTTTATGTCTGTATGTGTGACACTTTGTGTGTATATGGGTGTGTGTGTGTGTATATATGTGTGTGTAAACTGTGTATATATGTTTGTGCATGTGTGTGTGTGTGTGCGTGCGTGCATAATCAGTGTGAGAGCGTGTGATAGATATATCGCTGCTGGTGGCTTTTGCCTTATCATAATAATTGCTTTCTGACTGGCGAACATTTTTTAGTCAGTATATCGTTTGACCATTTTAACTGACAGTGGTAACTTTTGCTGAATGCATCTCGTTCGGTTTCCCATGAGTTGACGCAATATAAATTTCTAATTAAATACAGTTCGTATACGGTTTGATCATGTGGCGCTTCATAGGCAGGGTCAATGCCCTGACGTTCATTGAACCATTAAAACGGCAGCAGCACCATCCTGTGTAGTGATGGATAGCCATCTGTGGTGGGTGGGTTTTCAACTTGATACCGAATAGAGAAGAACAAGCTGATGTGGACTAGAGTCCAGCAGAAGAGTCTCCTCTGTGCTGGGTAAATGAGAGCTAAGGTCAGTGCTGCTGAAAAATACAATTGCCTTTGACATGAACCATGTCTGGTGGGATGGCAACAGATGGTGGTCTCTGCTGGACATTTTGTGGCTTTTATTGCTTAAAAACTGGTTTGCGTATGAATATAAATAGGCCACAGTAACTGTTGTGGATGTCCAGACACTTTTGCTGCTGGCGTCGGCTCTGATATATGATACAACGTAATTGTAGGTGGATATCATGATATCATTGTTAACTTTAGGCTGATACTCGTATTCCCCCTTTGATACGATGAAGAATGTTGTCGCAATTAAGTCTCTGATCTTCATCTGTCAACGAAATTATATGGCGGCCATCTTTTCATCTGCTCTCAAATCTTTTAATGGCAAATCTTTTAATGGCAAATCTTTTAATGGCGGCGAAGACCAAAGGTCAGAATTCGAAGATCAAAGGTCAGAGTTGGTCTCCTTGAGTGAAAAGCACATGAACTCATCTCGTGTGTATAAACTTCGTAGGTTCATGTATAAACCTACTTAGATAGATAGAGAGAGAAAGAGAGACTATAAGAGAGAACAAAAGGAAACCTCTGTTCTATCGAGGGGAGGGGTCGGTGGGAGGGGAGACTATCTGCCAACAACTCATGCTTGTTGATGTTTAACGACACCCACCATCGTGTCATATGAAAGATGATTAGTGTCGCCCTCCTCCTTTCTCCACGCTTGGGACTGGCACTGGCACTGGCAGCGTATGAGCAGCGACGGAATTTCTCTCATTTCAGAGACAGATTTCTCACAATCCTATTAGTCATAAACTTTAACTTTGCAATGCTTTTCAAAAGCTAATCACTATTTGTATGTGCTGCATCATGTCAGAAGGGTTGTCCGTTTTATGACGGGTTGAGTTGAGAGGATGGATGATCAGAGGTTGGATGGAGAGAGGTGATTTTTCCAGCTGCAAAGCAACGAATCATCGATTTCATCGCTGCTTATATCCGCACACACAGTGTACATGTAAATGTTAGTGTGTGACTCGTGTTCATGCGTGTGTATGCTTGTGTGTGCGTACATGTGTGTGTATGCTTGTGCGTGTGTGTGTGTTGTATGCATTAGTGTGTGTATGGTGTGTGTATGGTGTGTGTATGGTGTGTGTATGGTGTACGTGTGTGTTAGTGCGTGTTAGTGTATGTGCTAGTGTGTGTATGTTTTGGTTAATGTTTGAAGTGTAGCAAGTGGACCAATCTTTACATGTCAAAGTACGAAGGCATATAGGTTTGAGGAGAGGGGTGGGGGGTCTAGGGCTGGGTGATGGTGATGATGACGGTGATGATGACGATGATTGATGATGATGATGATGATGATGATGATGATGATGATGATGATGATGATGATGATGACGATGATGGCGATGATGGCGATGGTGATGGCGATGGTGATGATGATGATGTTGTGTTACAAGACGTCTATTGTATTATGTATACTCATTGGCAGCTGCAGAGGACTTTTAACAATTCATCTCCTGATGATCTGATCTTTTCCGATCAATTTGGACGACAGCAGATTGAGAGATGCAACATATCATTCTCAGCTTTAAAATGATTCTGCTTCTAATGGTTGTTGCTGTTGTTGTTTCAATGTGGTGCAACGTGTGTTGCATCATGGTTGCATCAGATGTTGTGCTGGTTGTTTCGTTGTTGATTTATTAGATGGCAAGAGACTGGAGAGCGAGGAGGAAAAGGAGGAGGGGGAGGGGGAAAGAGGAAAGGGAAAGGGAGGAAAAGGGGAGGAAGAGGATTGCTATTGGCATTGTTACTTAAATGGTGCAACCATCACTAGACTCCTTAGTATACCTTGCAACCTGTTAAACCACATAAATCATACACACACACATACTTAGGCATACACACACATACTTAGGCATACACACACATACTTAGGCATACACACACATACTTAGGCATACACACACATACTTAGGCATACACAGTGTACACACACACACACATACTTAGGCATACCAGGAGACAGACAACAAGACGATGCAGAGACACAGACAGACAGAGAGAGAGACACAAAGAGACACAGACAGCAAGACAGACACACACAGACGCACAGACAAACAAGCACACTTACACTCAGATTAAATTGCCCACTTCCTCGTGTGTGTGTGTGTATGTGTGTGTGTGCCCCATGCATTGCATGTTTGGTTTGACTGCTGCTATTAATAAGGTGACTGAGGAGAAACAGGTGTTGGACATTATTTGATTTCCAATTCAGTTAAACTCTTGTTATTATTGCTCTAGCTGTCTCATCCCATTGTCTACTCAAGACTTACACACACATCCACCCACACATCCACCCACACATACACACACACACACACACATCCATCCACACATCCACCCAAACGCACACCCAGCCATATACACCACAACTATTCAACAATCCAATCACCCACCGTCGCTCACACTCGGTCCATCGACTGTGTCGGATTTATGGCGCTTCATTCCATTGTTTTCCAGATTTTTGGCTCCAACTCCAAAACGAATTGCACAGTCGATTAATTGTATGCTCAACATTTTGTAATTGGACTCCAGATGTGTTTGGCTCTTTCAACCGACTCTCTACGCATCATTTGGCTTTAGGTCATCAAAAACCGACCCGCCGATCTTTTCTGACCCGTCAATGTTTTTTCTGACCCATGGAGCCTTGTCTAAATATTACACGATTTGAGAATGACAATTATACTTTGAGAATGAAAACTTTCAAATTTGTCATTTCTGAGGCTTGCTGAGTTTTATCTGATCTATTTATCTGAGGAATTTATATGGCGCCTATTCGGAGGCGCTCCCGACCCATGCAGGCACGGCCAAGTCTTGAGTAGTTTCTAAAAAGAGTTATACAAGTCCGACGAGGGAACTCTGGCCAAAGGGGTGGGGGTATTGCAAACAATCGAGAACGCCCTGTTCTGTCTGATGGCTGTTCAAGTGTAAGGGCATGTGGATTGGGAAGCACTAAGTTGCCTCTAGAGATCGAGGAGTGCTGAGAGCGGCCACCATGCAGAGCAAGCCGAAGATGTTAAAGATGTTTTCACGGCTGATAAAAATGAAGATCAAAATATCAAAAAGGTTAAAGTCTAATTTGGCTGTTTTTTTAAAATTAGCTAACAAAATGCGCCGTTTAGAATCTTTCTGTGTTGAGGTATTGGCTGGGTGTATGTTTAACAATGGCTTCATGCGTTTTTTGCCATTGTGTTTTGTCTGGGGCGGATTGTACAGTTTAGGACATGCAGCCATTGCTTTGTGCTTCAGAAAGACTGTGGAGGATGTCTTGGGCGACTTTTGTATGGTCGCTGGTGGTGGTGGTGGTGGTGGTGGTGGTGGTGGTGGTGGTGGTGATGATGATGATGATGATGATGATGATGATGATGAACATTGATGATGATGATGATGATGATGATGATGATGATGATGATGATGATGATGATGATGATGATGACGGCGACGACGACGATGATGATGATGATGATGATGATGATGACGATGCATGTGACGGGAGAATAACAATTTTTTCAGTTCTCTATCATCTGTATATAATTCAGTGCTTTGAATTTCTGGGTCGTTTGCTTAAAAAATTAATCGATATGCGTTCAAAAACATCCGTTTATGTGCACTGGCCTCTCATGCCATCCGGTAAACACATATCTAGACTGACGGACAAAGAGACAGACAGACAGACAGACAGAAAGACAGAGACAGACAGACAGACAGACTGGGACAGACTGTCACAGAGACTGACAGAAGACAAACAGACAGGCTGAGACAGACACAGACAGACTGGGACAGACATAGGCAAACAAAGACACAGGCAGATAGACAAGCAAAGAGACAGACAGACAAGGCAGACAGAGAGCTGGGTATGAGTGAAGACATAATAATAATAATATGATTGGGTTCATCATACAGCGTATCTTTTTTGAATGAAGTGAAACGAGATCTGTAATTGAACTGTAAATGAACTGCACGTGCAATTCATTTATTCATTTCCATCATTTGAAACGCAATGATGTTTGTATGAAGAAGAGGAGGAATACCTGTTTGGTATACTATACACTGATTATGCATTTTACCTGTCGTCGTCGTCGTATACGTTATAATGCACTGCATTAGCCGTGCTAGAGAGGAGGAAGAGAGGAGAAGGAGGAGGAGAAGGAGGAGGAGGAGAGCTGATTGCTGTTCAACTGGGAGTATACAGGAAAGTCTTGTGGAAGTCGTCTTTCTTGTTTTGCAATCACTACATCCCGTCTTTTCGTATTAGGTCAACCAACTGCTTTCTTGCACCCTGCCATGTTAGACCTATACTCTGATGGTGGTGGTAATCGTGGTGGTGGTGTGGTGGTGGTGGTAATCGTGGTGGTGGTGGTAATCGTGGTGGTGGTGGTGTGGTGGTGGTGTTGATGGTGGTTGTGGTGATCGTGGTGGTGGTGGCGGTGCAATTGTAAATGGAATTGTGCAGTTGTACTAGAAGCAATTCTGTGCAGTTAAAAATAGTAAAAAAAGATCATTGTTCTCGGATTGGATGAATTTATTGATATGGAGGATGTGAGGGGAATGAAGAAGGAGTTGTGCAGTTCTAAAAATTCAATTAAAAAGCCATGATCATGCATGTGGTGTTGTTGTTGATAATAATTGCTTTTGTCGTATACGCTGTCAGTGAGCGGGGTGGGTGTGAGTGGTGGGTGTGAGGGGATGGGTGTGAGTGGGTGGGTGTGAGGGGATGGGTGTGAGTGGGTAGGTGTGAGTGGGGTGGGTGTGAGTGGGGGTTTGTGTTGAGGGGGTGGGTGTGAGTGGGGGTTTGTGTTGAGGGGGTGGTTGTGAGGGGGTGGGTGTGAGGGGGTGGGTGTGAGGGGATGGGTGTGAGTGGGGTGGGTGTGAGGGGGTAGGTGTGAGTGGGGGTTTGTGTTGAGGGGGTGGGTGTGAGGGGGTGGGTGTGAGTGGGGTGGGTGTGAGGGGGTGGGTGTGAGTGGGGTGGGTGTGAGTGGGGTGGGTGTGAGGGGTAGAGGGGTGGTTATGCATATGTTCTGATGTTCCTCTTTTTTGACCCATTGGTTGACTAGTTTCTGGACGGAGTATATAAAAAGGTAATATGTCAGATGTCTGCTCTTTCTCAGATGACGCTACTCAAAAACCCTGCTGCTGCTGCTGCTGATGCTCCTCCTCCTCCTCTCCTTCTCCTCTTCCTCTCCTTTCTTGTCCCAATTCTCGTTCCTCAATCTAATCTCTTCTTTTTACATCGTGGTATTTAATTTCTTTAATTTCTCTTCATCTTATTTATCTTCATCTCCTGCTGCTGCCATAGTATCACAGTCCCTCCTCCTACACCTTTTCTTCTTCCTCCTCTTTTTCTTCATCCTCCTCCTCCTCTTTTCTGTCCTCCTACACCTTTTCTTCTGCCTCCTCCTTTTCTTCTTCCTCCTCCTCCTCTTTTTCCTCCTCCTACACCTTTTCTTCTTCTTTCTCCTGTCAGATGACTTCATCAAGTTACCAGACAATTTGGTTATTCCCAGGTTTGAAAAGACCTAATCCATCCTTTAGCTGTATGGAAAATATACGACCAATGACAGCATGCTGGCCCAACGTGCCCCCTCTTGGCCCTTCTTGTCGCTTCCTGGCCCTTCTTTTCGTGTCCTTTCACGGTCCCTCTTGTTCCTTCGTGGCTTTTCATGACCCCTCTTTCCTTTCTTAGCCCTTCATGGTACTTCTTATCCCTGCTAGACCCGTCTTAACTTTTGACAGACGATGCCGAGGACTTTGAACGAATAACCGAAAGATCGGCTTAACGCCAGACTCCAAGACGCCATTAAGCGGCAAATAAAACGGTCATGAAATGGAACAAAGACCTCAGATCTGCGACCGGTTCACGAATATTAAACCAGTTTAACGATGGTTGACGAACGAATGAAAGACTCAAAGTCAACAGCCAACAATTAAGGTCCAGCAAAAACATTGGCAGCAGCAACTCATGAGAACACAGACTTAGGCCTGCGAATAAATGGTATGAACTGGAGGATGCGAGAAGATGCAGGAAAACCCGACAGGAGTGGAGGAAGAAAAGCGCAACTGGGAGGAGGGAAGAAGGAAGGAGGAAGAGCAGGAAGACGAGGGATGATGAAGGAAGCGGAGGGGTTGAACCGAGAGTTTGAGAGAGCGAGTCCTTTAATTCTTCAACGGCCGAAGACGACAATAGTTAGTTACTATTACAGATGGAAACTGTGCAAGGATGCATAAGATGTGAACCTACGACCCAGCGGTAAACAGTCAAACAGCACCTCACCACTTGACCATCGTGCACCCCGACAACGACGACAACAACAACAACGACGACGACAACGACGACTTAAGGAAGTTAAGGGGCTTTCCATATGATATTACGTGCACATGGGGGAGGGAGGTGAGATCACCGATTTTCGTCCGACGGGTGCGTACTGCGGGGGAGAGATGGTTCCGCAAATCTACGAGTTGCAGTGGGGCGAGGTGGATACGTAACATATGGATTGTCCCCCTAGAGGCTAAGGATGAGTGAGCTGCTGTGGTCGCTTCGATTCAGAGGTTTGGTCCGTGAAATACGACAACGTCGTTTAGATATTGGATATATGAAGATTGAAGATTGAAGATTGAAGATGTGGAGTCAGTCGGTCGGTAGCGAATGGAAAATGTTTACATTGTTCGACGACATGACACGTTTTGATGGATGGATGGATGGAGAGAAGGAGAAGAAGGATTGGCTGGGAAGATGATGAAGGGATATCAGTCGCAAGAGGTAGACTAAGGCAGTCGCTAGGGGCGCTGCTGCTGCTGATGCTGCCGAACACACTGCGGAAAAATATGTCCAAAAAGCAGACGAAGTTTCGTCCGTCAGTCGTCGTCTGTCGGTCGGTGTTGGTGGTTGGGCGACGGGTGCTCCCTCCGCCGCCGCTGGCATCACTGCCTCTCAGGGTAGAGAAGTAGAGGGTAGTGGCGTGGGGGGCGTGGGGGGGGGGGGGGGGTAAGGGGGCGGGAAGAGGAGGACTGAGTGATCGATTGGGCGACGATGTCTAGAAACTGGTTCAACAAAGATTGTGTACTTTAGAAGGGACGCCGAGAAAGGGGCGTGGGGGGGGAAAGGGAGAGAGAGAGAGAGAGAGAGAGAGAGAGAGAGAGAGAGAGAGAGAGAGAGAGAGAGAGAGAGAGAGAGAGAGAGAGAGAGAGAGAGAGAGAGAGAGAGAGAGAGAGAGAGAGAGAGAGAGAGAGACACACACACACATACACCCAAATACAGAGAGGCAGAGATGTATGGTCACAACAAACATCTAGGGACCGTCTCCGAATTACAAAGACCTATTAGAGCTCTGTCGAAGACTTAACTACATGATTGTCATCCTAAATTCATAACCACCACCACCACGACGACGACGATGATGACCATGATGATTATGATGATGATGATGGTTTTGAGCAGTATCTCCAGTGTCATCATCATCGTCATCGTTGTCGACGTCATCGAACGATTTGTTGAGTCGGTTGTTTGTGGTTATTTTCTTCCAACTCGGCCACAGATTTATTCGTTGTTGGGGGCGGGGGGAAGGGCGTAGATGGAGGGGGAGGGGTGGGCGGACGTTTCAGCTGGTTGACGTCATTGCCTGAGCTATTAATAGACAACAATGGATGGAAGGCGAGATGATGAGATTGGACGATGGACCCAATCGATGCTAAATGCGACGGAATACATTGTATATATATATATATATATATATATATATATATATATATATATATATATATATATATATATATATATATATAAGATATATACATATATATAATACATGTACTTTTAGATCATGTATATATATATACATTATATGGACGTTATAAATATATGTGTATATATTCGTTATATATATATATGTGTGTGTATATATATATATATATATATATATATAATGGGCGGAGTCTATCACCGGATGAGCTGCATTGCTGCCTGCTTCCTGCCTGGAAGTGTTCATAGTTTTGGTCAGCAAGATTCTGGGTGTGTGTGGGGCGGGGTGACGGGAGGGAAGCGGTGGGGGTGATAGCCTATTGGATAGTCGGCTGGACTTTCAATGGAGTGGTCGGGGTGGGGATGGGGGTCGGTCAAGTCCTCATCAGGGCTGAAATTTCAGATTTCTTAATTTCTTAGCCAAGCGTGATTATTGTTACTATTATTATTATTATTATTATTATTATTATTATTATTATTATTATTATTATTATTATTATTATTATTATTATTATTATTATTATTATTATTATTATTATTATTATTATTATTATTATTATTATTACTATTACTATTAATATTTTTATTACTATTACTATTATTATTACTATTACTATTACTATTATTATTACTATTACTATTTTTATTACTATTACTATTATTATTACTATTACTATTTTTATTGTTATTATTATAATTACTCGATCTTAAAGGCCACTATCCAACGATGAATGAATGAATCGATGTGAATTGTGAGAATTGTGAGTGAGGAGTGACTTTTGCTGAAAGTCCCTTCAGATTGAGTGACCGCCTCGCATTGGTGCAGCGTCGTCGATCCCGTACTCTCCATCTAACAAAGCAAGCACTCTAACTATTCATCTACCATCACCCAGCATGCATGGAAGTAGATTTGCCAACGTTGTGTTGGTTTGGTTGGGAGTGCATCTGAGTAGACGCTATTGAAAGAAATGCTCCTAATATGAAAATAAATAAATAAATATCTGATCAATTAGTTGACAGAATCTGGTTTTGTTGTTGTTGACAGTTTGTCCATCAACTTGCAATTCGAGCAACGCTTGCTACATGACAAACACGACGAGCAGCGGTGCAACAGTTGCTGGTCAATGGGAGATGAAGTGTTGCGACGCGCAGTGCATTGGTGGATGTCGTGGTCCTCTTGACTCCGACTGTTTTGCGTGCACGAAGATCTTCCACAAGGGAAGATGTCTTGCGAAGTGTCCACCGAACACCTACGAGGTCAGTCTGCCTGTTTGTCTGCCTATCTGTCTGTGTGTCTGTCTGTGTGGGTCTATCTGTCTGTGTGTCTGTCTTCATATTCTACAGAGAATCTATTTCGTATAACTGCGATGAGATTTATTTATTGGTCGATGAAGAGAAGTGATTGGTTAGAAAGGTCATCAGTGAATGACTCACTGAACATTGAATGAGTCGAGGAATTACTGTCTGAATAAATGAATGAATTAATGAATTAATGACTGAATTAACAACTGACTAAATGAATGATTGAAGGAATGTTTTTGACTGACGGAATGATTGAATGAATGACGGAATGATTGATGGAATGATTGACGGAATGATTGAATGATTGATGGAATGATTGAATGAATGACAGAATGATTGACGGAATGAATGTATGAATTAATTGAATGAATAAATAACCTAACGAATGAATGGACGGCTGATTGAGTGGGTGGGGGGTGAATGGGTGGGTACGTATGTTTTGTGGCTGGCAGGAACCGGATGTGGTGGTGGTGGTGGTGCAGTCGGTCTGGTAAACAAGATGGAAATGGGAGGAAACGCTGGTCAGAGCAGAGCGTGGAAAATGCCAGAGTATAATAATCACTGCGTTCTAATTAGTTATTATGGACTTCTGGAATTAGCAAATGGACAGGAACTCTCTCCTGTCTGTCTGTCTCTCTTTTGCCCAATGTACAGCTGCTGTCTCCCTCCTAAGTGATTCTTCCATTTCCAGTGTGGGTGTACTGTGGATGATGTGCACTGGTTGAACCCATAAGTCCAGGCCCAGTTTTCCACCCATCCATACTTTTCTTCGACCACCCAGTTGATTGTTGATGTTGGAAAACTATTTACATTTTTTCATTTTATGATTCACCCATGTATTGCGTGTTATTTATGGGAGCTATAGAAGTCTCCTCTGCATTAATTAGCAGATGATTAAATTAGATTGTAATTAATTGGATAATTAATTAGATAATTAATTAGATAATTAATTAGATAATTAATTAGATAATTAATTAGATAATTAATTAGATTATGATTAATTAGATAATTAATTAGATAATGTAGTGATTAATTAGGAAACAATTGTCCACTGTAACTCTAAAGTAGTTATTCTGTTTGTCCATCGTGTGTTGAAACGTCATCCTGTCAGCGTCATGTGCTTTCTCAGTCGTAGGACCATCTCTCTGTAATAGTCATAGATGTAAAAAACGATGGAAACGAAATAAAAAACGGTAAAAAACGTCGTTTTTTTCGAAAAAATAAAAAACGACAAAAAAACGATAAAAAACGGTAACGGTCAATAATTTGACTTTGCTACATCTAAAACCGCATTTTAGCCTTGGAAACATTGATTAGGAACCTACTACACGCAGGCTATCTTTTAAATGATGATGTTAAACGATGAAATAATGACTTTAGTTAGCTGAATCCTTGAGAGTTGGCGGAAAACATATGGAATATCAGAAAAAATTAAAATTAAGGAAAATAATAACAGAAAGTAAATGAATAAAGTTACAGAAAAAATAAAAAAACGATAAAAAAACCATGGGAAAAATTTTTCCCATCGTTTTTTATCGTTTTTTATTTTTCCGAAAAATAAAAAACGAAAAAAACGACGTTTTTTGGGAGAGAATAAAAAACGAAAAAAACGTTTTTTACAACTATGGTAATAGTCTTCTGTTGGAGATTTCATGCTCCAAACAGCAATGATGAATTTCATATATAGATGCTAGACACCATGGGATTTGTAGAATAAGAACTGTTGGGTCAGACTATAATCTGCTCTGGAGTTGGGATAATAATAATAATAATAATAGTAATGATAAAAATAGTAGTAGTAATAATAATAATAATAATAATAATAAGTATCATTCTGGACTAGTTTTTAACCAATAGTTAATAATGAAGTCCCTGAGGGATCCTAAATACCTGGGGGCATAAAAAATAAAAACTATAACAATATAAATAATGATGAGATGATAATAATAAATAACACGCTTTTCCCACCGGTTGTCGATCGTTACTACCAATTGAGACCACGCCCTCACAACTTTGTTTTGCCAGTCAAAGACCACAGACACTTCATCTCACGTGTTTTATATAGGAAGCCACCTATGTACATAAATTATATCAAATGATCTAATTCTCATATCAGCCTATTTTAAAGCGCAAAATCAATCCCTTTCTGCAATTATTTACGTAATTTTCTACACTTATCCTCTAATATCCATGGATTCAATTGTTATGGACATAAAAATTTTAGGTAACCTATAATTGTGTTTCATTTGTTGAACTAATTTGTGTACCTGATAGCGGTGTGTCTATCAGTTTTGTTGCTAATTAAACGAATATAATAATAATAATAATAATAATAATAATAATAATGATAATAATAATAATAATAATAATAATGATGATGATAATAATAATAATAATGATAATAATAATAACAAATAAAATAATAATAATAATAATAATAATAAAATAATAATAATAAAAAATAATAATAATAATAATAACAAATAAAATAATAATAATAATAATAATAATAATAATAATAATAATAATGATGATATTAAATGATATTAAATAATAACCTTCGTTAATTTCAAGCTGACCAATGCAGTGGTATACGATTCTCTCTTTTAGGTTCTTCGGTTCTCTTCAGAACATCGGTCGACACTTGTCGTTTCCTTAGCGGTATACGATTACAATTCATAATACGAATCGATGATAAAAAGTTATTTCGGGAGTTGAATTTGTCTGTCGGCAGCCAACAGAACACCCACCACATCTCACTTCTCATTTTTTACCAATGCCATCTGTTGAACGGAAGGTTGAGTGAACCCTTGGAGCATTCATGGGGGTGGGGGATTGAACCCCTCTTCCCCTCCCCACCAGCAGTTCTCACCATGGTGCTACGTAAATGCTGTCATTGTCTTACGTTGCGTTGTCTTTGTTTAGTACCGCGGTCGACGTTGTCTGGAAGAGGCGGACTGTCGATTGCAGTTCTCTCCGTCCTCATTGTCGTCAGCGGCCTCGTCACAGAAGGGATCGTACTGGAAGATGAACAACGGAAAGTGCGTGGAAGAATGTCCGACTGGATTCACGGAGAGCAAGACGGATCGATCGATGTGCGAAAGATGTCAGGGCCATTGTCCGAAGGGTAGGTGGATGACAGGGTGGACCCCACCGCCACACAGTTACAGCTACAGTTATGCGTGGGTGAGTGGGTGGATGGATGGATGGGTGGATGGATGGATGGGTGGGTGAGTGGGTGGGTGAGGGACGGATGGAGGGAGGGAGGGTGAAGGGTAGGTGGACAGGGTGGACGCCATAGCACAGTTACAGCTATGCGTGGGTGAGTGGGTGGGTGAGGGACGGAGGGAGGTAGGGAGGGGGAACGAACGAACGAATTGCCCTTGACAATAAAATGTTGTTTAATATGCAATGCACTAGAGTGACCAGACCATGATGAGTGGCAAACCTTTTTCAGTATTGGTGCAGTGCTGATATTTCCAGCAATGGTGGACTGGGGTGATGAAGGTAGCGATATGAAGGTAGGGAACAGAAGGGGTCTTGGTCAGCCTACCCCAGAAATATTTTGGGGAAACTAAATTTTAAGTGTTGCATATTTAGCATATAAAATCTGAATTCTATGTTTGTTATGTTTCAGTTGATTGGCTATGTTTGTTGTTTGTGTTGATTGGCTATATGTTTGTTGTTTGTGTTGATTGGCTATGTTTGTTGTTTGTGTTGATTGGCTATATGTTTGTTGTTTGTGTTGATTGGCTATATGTTTGTTGTTTGTGTTGATTGGCTATATGTTTGTTGTTTGTGTTGATTGGCTATATGTTTGTTGTTTGTGTTGATTGGCTATATGTTTGTTGTTTGTGTTGATTGGCTATGTTTGTTGTTTGTGTTGATGCGTGTGCAGTCTGCTCTGGTCAGGCGATTGATAACATCGCCGCTGCTCAGCGATTGAAAGGTTGCACGATCATCGAAGGAGTTCTTGAAATCCAGATACGCGGAGGAAGTACGTCAACAACTAACCTACTTATCATCCTAGCAACAACTCAACCACTACACTGTCTGCTCACATGTCTCTCTCTCTCTCTCTGTCTCTGTCTGTCTGTCTCTCTTGCTATTTGCATGTTTGTGTGTCTCTCTCTCTTTCTCTCTCTCTCTCTCTCTGTCTTTGTCTCCCTCCTTCACCCTATGTCTGTATGCTGTCTGTCTGTCTGCCTGCTGCTTTCTGTTTCTGTAATTCCTTCTCTCTGTCGCTCTTTCCTTTCTGCTCTTGTCCCCTTCTGACTGCCTACCACCTGATTCAGCCTCCTGTTCACTTACTCACTTGGCTTAGAAGAAGGTTAATGGACAAATGGACTACTGTGTCTGACTGACTGACTGACTGACTGACTGACTGACTGACTGACTGACTGACTGACTGACTGACTGACTGACTGACTGACTGACTGACTGACTGACTGACTGACTGACTGACTGACTGACTGACTGACTGACTGACTGACTGACTGACTGACTGACTGACTGACTGACTGACTGACTGACTGACTGACTGACTGACTGACTGACTGACTGACTGACTGACTGACTGACTGACTGACTGACTGACTGACTGACTGACTGACTGACTGACTGACTGACTGACTGACTGACTGACTGACTGACTGACTGACTGACTGACTGACTGACTGACTGACTGACTGACTGACTGACTGACTGACTGACTGACTGACTGACTGACTGACTGACTGACTGACTGACTGACTGACTGACTGACTGACTGACTGGACTGACTGGACTGGACTGGACTGGACTGGACTGGACTGGACTGGACTGGACTGGACTGGACTGACTGACTGAACCTGACTGACTGGACTGGACTGGACTGGACTGGACTGGACTGGACTGGACTGGACTGGACTGACTGACTGACTGACTGGACTGACTGACTGACTGACTGACTGACTGACTGACTGACTGACTGACTGACTGACTGACTGACTGACTGACTGACTGACTGACTGACTGACTGACTGACTGACTGACTGACTGACTGACTGACTGACTGACTGACTGACTGACTGACTGACTGACTGACTGACTGACTGACTGACTGACTGACTGACTGACTGACTGACTGACTGACTGACTGACTGACTGACTGACTGACTGACTGACTGACTGGACTGGACTGGACTGGACTGACTTGACTGACTTGACTGACTTGACTGACTGACTGACCCAAGTGCAAGATCCATCTGGTCTCGTGTCTTAGGTTCATTGGGAGCTGAGCTGGAAGAGAACCTTGGAATGATTGAAGAGATCACTCATTACCTCAAGGTCGTTCGTTCGTACGCTCTCGTGTCCCTCCGATTCCTCCGCAGTCTCCGTGTCATCCATGGCTACAAACTCCATGGTGACAGGTCAGTACGCAACGCATGGGGCACCAACTTATTCAGAGGCACTTGTGTATGTATCAGACGGGTATAGTCTCTATGATTTGCCTTGCCACCCGATCCCATGATCCCATACCTGGCTGGTATTACATCAATTGACTCTTACATGAGATGATAAGCATTTATTGGCCGTCTGCCTTCGATTGCAGAGACCAAGAAAACGATGTCGTTAAATAATCTTCATTTTCATCGATATCTCTTGAGATAATTTGCTCAAACGGAAGACAGTGCCTCTTCTTTTTATTCTTAAAAAGTCCAGTTTTTCTGTGATTTTAAGTATAATTGGGGTCATATAATTGGGGGTCAGGGCCACATTAAGTACAACACAAATAGTTTGATTTAGTTTGAGTGATTGATTTGATTGGCATGTGATTTGATTGGCATATGTGATTTGATTGGAATGTCGTTTGATTGGCATGTGATTTGATTGGCATATGTGATGTGATTGACAAGCAGCATAGAGGCTCTATTGTTGTGAGGACCTTGGAGCTGTGATTTTCCCAATGCCCCCCACCATCTGACAACCCACTGATCCACTAAGCATATATAATTTCTAACTTCAAACCCTCACAACTGCAGGTCTGGGTGCTGCAGTACTGTTGGCACCCACCTGAATGTGGAGTGATTGGAATTGTTGTACCTGGAGTTTGTTTCTTCTTTCCACTCATGTTAGGACTTGGTATTATTTAACCGCCAGTCCGTTAATTCCTTTTGATATGATTTGTCCAGGTATGCGATGTTTGTCCTTGACAATCAGAACCTGCAGGACCTCTGGGATTTCCAGGGTCAGACGAACCTCACGATCCGCAACGGTTCGCTCTTCTTCCACTTCAACCGCAAACTCTGTCTCAGCAAGATCAACGAACTCATCGACTTTGTCGGCAAACGCGATCAAGTCGATTCTCTCGACGTTTCACAGACGTCGAATGGCGACCAAGTGGCATGTGAGTCAACAATCAACATCAGCTATCCATGTTCTGCAGAGAAATTGCCATCAACAGACGACATTTTGCATAAAAATTCGCCTCAACAGACCACGTTTTGCATTAAAAAATTAGCCTCTTTTTGCATAAAAAATTTACCTCAACAGACCACGTTTTGCATAAAAAATTTACCTCAACAGACGACGTTCTGCATAAAAATTTACCTCAATAGATCACGTTTTGCGTAAAAAATTAGCCTCAACAGGCGACGTTTTGTATAAAAAATTTACCTCAACAGACCACAGTTTGCATAGAAATTGAACTGATCATGTTTTGCACAAAATTTGACTCAAGTTACCATGTTCTGCATAAAAATTGATCTTAACTGATCATGTTTTGCATAAAAATTTGACTCAAGCTACCATGTTTTGCCATAAAAATTGACCTTAACTGATCATGTTTTGCATAAAAATTTGCCTCAACAGACCACATTTTGCATAGAAATTGAACTGATCATGTTTTGCACAAAATTTGACTCAAGTTACCATGTTCTGCATAAAAATTGACCTTATAACTGATCATGTTTCGCATAAAAATTTGCCTCAAGTTACCATGTTTTGCCATAAAAATTGACCTCAACTGATCATGTTTTGCATAAAAATTTGCCTCAAGCTACCATGTTTTGCCATAAAAAATTGACCTTAACTGATCATGTCTTGCAAAAAAATTTGCCTCAATCTACCATGTTTTGCCATAAAAATTGACCTTAACTCTGATCATGTTTTGCATAAAAATTTGCCTCAAGTTATTATGTTTTGCGTAAAGATTGACTTGTAGCATGGTACACCACAAAGAGTTTGATTTGAAGGCTTAGAATGATTGGCATGTGGTTTGATTGGCATGTGATTTGATTGGCATATGATTTGATTGGCATGTGATTTGATTGGCATGTGTTTTGATTGACAGGCAGCATAGAGGCGCTGAAGCTGGAGGTGATCAGCATTGAGTCGACGTACGCCATCGTTCGGTGGACGAACTTCCAGGTCAATGACCCTCGATCGCTGCTCAGCTGGGTCATCAACTACCGCAAGGCGTCAGTAGAACCACTTCACTTCTTTCAGTTCTTAAGTTCACCCCACCCCCTCTCTCTCTCTCTGCTCTCAACTTTTATATTCTGCACTTCCTATAGCTAGCAATTATTAGCTCAATTGAATCAAACGTCGATATATATATATATATATATATATAAATAATTATATATATATAGAATTATAGATATATATATAGTGAGGAGATACAGAGGCAGCAACAACAACATGAGGCTTTGGATGATAGATGCTGTAGCGCTCGTGAATAAGTTCGTGAATTAGCAGTCAGTGTTTGATCTAGACGTCTCTGGTGGGAGGGGTGGGTGGGTGGAGTTGTCCCAGGAATGGCCTTTGCCCCACACCCTTTGGACAAATCTTGAGGTGTTGTTCACATGTATATATGTAGCATTTTCCCCCAAGAAAAGCACTGTATGTAACATTCCCCCCAGAAAATGTATATATATGTAAAAGTTGCGCGATTATCCGACAGTGCATTATCGAATATCGACGTACTAGAAAGAAGATCATCAAAAATAAAAGTAGTTATGTACTAAAAAAGAAGTTGATGAGATATAAAAGTAGTGAATTTACAACCAGGATTCGGTATTTTGGAAATTTTTTGGACAAACACTACAAGAAAGGTCATAAGATTTTGAAGTGCCGCAATTGGTATTTTTTCTTCAGAAAGTCAGAAAATCTGCCGTTCGTTCAAAGGGTGTTGTTGTCTTGGCTCAGCGATTTTCGTCCGCACAAAACGACCATTTTTCCTGACCCCGCCCCACAGAAACCTGAATTTCCTCCCCTCCACCACCATCTCCAAAGCAGAGGGATTAGATAAAACACTGAATAAGTTGATGCCTTTCAAGTCGCTGTAGAGTAGCACACGCTTGTGATATTTTATACACGATTTGGATATTGGGGTTTGCGAATACGATTAGAAGAAAATAATGTGGAATCATGTCTAACTTGTTTCTGTTGCCAGAAACCAAGAGAACATCACGATCTACAGCGCCAGAGACGCCTGCGGTACGGACGTGTAAGTGTCTGATGTCCAATGTCTGATCATCTTTCTCTTCTTGTTTACACTGTGTAGCTGTAGCGACCATTTTACGATGATGTGACGAGAGACATGAATAATGTTAAAGTCTATTCATGAATTGCATTGAGATGTGAATTGATTTGAATTGTCTGTTCATTCATCGTCATCGTCTTCGTCGTCATTCACGTCTGGTAATTCATTTGATTTGCAGTTGGAAGTCTCTGGATGTTAAGTCATACTGGGACGACGTCACAACGTATGTCGCATGGTACTTGAACATACATATATATATATATATACATATGCAATTCTATGATTAAGCACTTTTCATAATTCATCTAATACAGACCAGGGGCGGATACAGAAATTTTGGAAGGGTGGGCCAAAATTTTTGGTCTTGGGTCGACAGAAATTTACCTCAAGTGGTCTTTCACCGAAAAATCTGATGACTTTTCAAAGACATATGTGACTTTCTCTCTCACCTTCCTGTTCCCACTGCATTGATTGAAAACTCTTAACACCTGATGGGGAAGCCCACGTCCTATGCAAATTTCTGAATGGGTGGGCCATAGCCGGATTGGCCCCCTGGATCCGCCCTGATACATATTTATGTATACATATATACACATATTAATATGTGTGTATATATATTATATATATGTGTATATATATAAATATATATGCTAGGGCTGGTACTGATTAAAATGATTATAATCGATTAATCGCCGAAATATAATTGCAATTTATCGATTAAATTCGATTAATTTTGTCAGCGTTAAGCAAAGCGTGAAAACTGTCAGAAATGTCGTCACTGAGTTAGTTCCTGATTTCTTTGTAGAAAAAAAATCAGTGCAGATCTGTTTATTGCAAAGAAAACAATAAATTTTGTTGCCATCTTTTCGTCGGCATTTAGTGCAAATTTATGCAAAAATATTTGCTTAATTTTACCACTCAAAATTTATGTCACTTTCTCATTGTTCAGCATGTTGCTTTCTACGGAAATTTGACATCATGAAATAACTTGTAGAAAATTGATCGAAAAAATTGATCAAACAAGCGAAAAATTTATCGATTAAAATTGTTTGCGATTAATTCATTAGTTAATTCATTAGTTAATTGATTAGTTACTTGATGTGTTAATTGATGGGTTAATAATTATTGATTGGTTAATTGATTAGTTAATTGATTAGTTAATTGATTGGTTAATTGATTAGTTAATTAATTGGTTAATTGATCATTTAAATACACAGCCCTAACTATATTAAACCTGCATATATCCATACATTTTTATACTGTTATGACCCATTGTTAAGAGATAAGGATAACTATGTATCATTATATTATAATCTTTTATTCTCTATTTAAAACAATAATTGGCATGCAACAGTGCAACTTGCAACATGCATGTTGGCAACATGAGATTCACCAGCATACACTTCATGAAAAGTGTCAGAGTACAATGTAAAAGAAGCAACTTCACTGGTCACTTGAGGACTTAATGGAGTTGTAGCTAATTGACTTCGACCATAAGTCTTAAACTGAAATAATAGACAGTTCTGCAGATTTGACAGCTCTACAAAAAATCCACCACTAGCAAGAAACCACAACAAATCTTCTGCCCACACAATGCCAATCCTTGACTGCACTCTTAGAAATTATAGTCTTAAATCGAAGATTGGAACACCTTTTTAAGACGTCAAGCAGAACTGCCATAACTCCTTTAGCATAGACTCCATTACAGCAAGAACCCATTATGAAATGTCCTGCAACTTCATCATCACCAGCTACCATCATGCCCCGCACACACCAATGTCCACGAGAGAAACGTCCCAGTTCTCGGCGAAAACAACAAACTTCTATTTGACCTCATTTCATATCTACCAATTTTTTTTTCAATCCTACTGAACCTAACGGTGTCACAATTGTAATCATTGCATTGTCTTATATATTGTATTTGAGCAATTGTAACTTGGCACTCTGTCGATGACAATAGATGCATACAGCATGCGAACCCCCATATGTCTTGGAAATGCTGGCGGCTTTCCAACGTTTCTGTTTCTTGATGACTGCCTCCAATATGCTTTTCCACACCCAGTTCAACTTTTGCTTCAACCTAGTACCATTCAAATGAATCCCTTTGAAGTAGCTTGCATAGTATCGCAATTTCATGTCAGCCAGACTCAAATCTTGAGACTTCTTATCAATTAACCATCTGTGAAATAACAAACTGTGTTGACTTAACTGCTTCCACATCTTTCATGCATGTCTTTAATTAAATGCCTTTTTGACTGTCTATTATTTGCTCTTAAATTGCTTTGAATTGGCCGAATAATAGCCAGCATGAACTGTGTGTCAGTCCATTGAATATTCATTCATTCATTCTGTGGACTTATGTATAGCGCCCCTTCAAGAAATCTTTTCAGGGGTGCTCTCAGCCCAGCCAAGCCATGGCTAAAGGAAAGACTTGAGTGATTAGTAAAACAAAGTTTGATTGGTCTGAGGTAGCCTAATTATATACACCGTTCCAATGGGAGGTTATTCCAGATGGTTCGACCTGCAAGTGAGAAAACTGCCAGCGTGAAGAGCCTGACCTGCTGCAATGTGGACAGTGAGCAATATAGATTGTGTGCGGGTAAGACGAAGCGCAGCCACGATGATGCGTAAGACTACAGCGACAGGCAACCAGTGTAACACATCATGCATGCAGTTGTAGTAGGTAGCGTCAGAAGCGGATTTGGGAATTCGACCGAGCAGAAGAGCACAGAAGCTGATCTAATCATCACAGGACCCCAAGTGGAAGGCCAACAAGGATCGAGCAACAATTGTCAAATCGACCAGTAGGCTAATGTCAAAGACTTGCAAAAGAACAGCTAGCGCATCACGAGAACTTTAGCTATTGATGAATATTGAGAATCATTGATTTGAATTTGTGTTCATTCTTCGTTTATCCACCTAACAAAGATCATCCGTTTGATGTGCAGGTGGAAGGCGTCCGATGTTAAACCCGATTCAGACGCGAACGCTCCGTACATCGCGTCGATTCTCTACAGTCTCGAACCGTTCACGAAATACGCCGTCTACGTTCAGACGTACAGCATCGCAACAGCGAAGGTCGGAGCAATGAGCAAGATCATCTATCTGACGACAAAACCGGACAGTAAGTCATCCTCTGCTTTCGATTGATGGGAGGAGGGAGGGGGCAAGGGGCTACCTTTTCTTCGTGTTATCTACTGCGAAGGGCCATGATGATCATCTGATGCAAAATGACAACTGTGTTTTTGATTTTGCTCAGCGCTTCGGCGTGAAACTCCGATGCGGTGTCCGCTCTATAGTCGGGAGCGCCTCTGAGTAGCGAGCTTGAAGGGGCGCTATTACAAGTGCACCTACAAACAATAAGGCTACGTTAACGATAGTAATAATAATTAGGACGATGTTATTTATATGGTGTTGTAAGACGTTGTTGCGTCTGTCTTGTTGTGTAGTGCCATCTCCAGTGCGCGATATAACGGTTGACTCCAGGTATCCGGGTGAGTTGCATGTTTCGTGGAAGGAGCCAACTTCTCCGAATGGAAACGTAACGCACTACTACGTCTATTGGCAATCGCAGACACTGGCAGCGGAGAAATTCCACCAGAGGAACTACTGCAAGGACAGTGAGTGTGCCAGTCCAAATCGTTTCTTTTGGGGGGGTGAGGGTCTGGGTGTGTGTATGTCTCCGTGTCTGTCTCTGTTACATTCGGAGGATGTTGGATGAGAGGAGTAGGAGAAGGTTGATGTTGAGGAGGAGGAGTAGGATGAGGAGGAAAAGGAGGATAAAGACAAGTCAAGACAGCATGATTATGTTAAGGTGCCATATAAATTGTCATTGTTATTATTAAGGAGGAGAAGGAGGAGGAGTGAGGTTTTGCATTGTATTGAGTTGACGTTTGTTGACGTGTGCATGTGCGTGTGTGTAGAGCTGCGTGTGCCTGGCAAGACGAAGGAGACGACGATCATATCGAACGAGAAGAACGTAACGAACGATGGATCGTGTTGTGCGTGTCCTAAGACGAAGGCGCAGATCATGGTCGAAGAATCCGAACGAAGATATCAGATCGAATTCGAGAACTTCCTGCACAACAACATCTATCGCAAGCTGTAAGAAGACGACGATAACAGCGTCGGTTTTTCCTATGTTTTGGTCGACTGGGGTGTGTGGGAGCACCGGGGTGATGGTGGTGGGGGGGGGGGGGGGCGGGAGCCCACCATCATCTATGACTCTTCTGAGTATTGCTGAAGGTAGAAGAACCTTCTATCCATATGTTACATTTGCAAATTTTTAATTTTTTGATCCCATCTCTCCCCTTTTGCAGTCTCGTGCAACTTCAATTGCATTCGTAATGTTGGCTTATGAAATGCGTAATTGCCTATAATTTTTTTTATGACGTATGTACTGTATGCATACGTTATTTCGATCGGTAATGTACGGTTACAGTATGGGCATCACCAAACCAAATCAAATCAAATTCATATAGCTTTTCTGTGTCTTCTCTAAATCCCAGTTGGCACAATACATTACGAAAGTCACTGGAATAAAGAAATGAAAGGATAGCAGTTGAGATTGTATGTTTTCTCAACCTGTTTACATTACAGCTTTCGTTTGTCCATCTGTTTACATTACAGCATTTGTTTGTCCATATATGTTTACATTGCATCTTTCGTTTGTCTCTTTCACCAGAATCAGTTCAAGCGGCGGAATTCTTTCGAATCTTCTGCGTAAGAAACGCAGCACATCGACCGAACGAAGAAGTCGATCGTCGTCGTCTCGTAAGAAACGCTATCTGCTCAACGAGTCGGATATCGAGAGCTTTGCAAATAAGCACGAGTCGTACAAGAGTCTTCTGCAGAACAACAGCGAACTACCGAACAATACGAGTTCGAGAGGTGGAGGAGGGGGAGGCGGAGGAGGTGGATTCATGGATCCTGGTCCGGTCGACACTCACGAAGCGGCGATCGTCTATGGAAAGACGGAAATCATTCTCACGAATCTGAAGCACTTCCAGGAATACAACATCGAGGTAGGTTGTTGATCTTCGAATTCAATTTAATTCATTGATGCTTTTATTGATTTATGCTTTTATTAATTATTGTGTTACCACAAACACCCAAATGTTTACTAATGCAGGTCAGTATCAAGAAAATCAGTTCAAGATTTTGAATAGATTTGACTCTCAAACTAATTTTATTAATATTTTCATTAATATTGTTTTTGCTGTTGTTATTATTTTTGCCCGAGGTATATCTGATCTCTGACGTGATATCTGGAGATGGGAGTGGTGTTACTCTGGAACAGGATCATGTTATTATTATTATTATTATTATTATTATTATTATTATTATTTCCTTTTATTATTATTATTAATATTAATCATTTATGAGACGAAACATGTTTTACAAGGAAAAGCACAAAAAGTTCTTTGTTCATGAGTTAGCGACATAATAATTAGTATTATTATTATTGTTATTACTATTATTATTGTTATTATCATCATTATTATTATTATTGCAAAATAGATATGTCCCTATTGTACCAACAATTCCGAAGAATAATTATTGCTATATTATCATTATTATTATTATTTTTATTATTATTATTACTATTATATGAAGATATTAACGATTACACAGCACATGTGCTAAAAGAGATATCTTGACTTCATATCAAATATTTATACGACTCTGCTTCAAGGAGAGACCACTCGAAAGCAAGTTGTAGATGAAAGATTGGACGCAGAATATAAGTAGGTCACTTATTGTGTGAGAAAGAAAGCCATTGTCATTCAGTCACCAGATGGCCGTTGATTCATCGTGGAATTCTTGATTTTAAAATGTTTTGACAACGAGAGCAACATGCTGCATGGTTGTACTGTCAGTGTTTTACTTGGTTGTTCGGTTGTTCTACTGGTTGTCATTCGGTTGTTGTTAACGATGTGTTGTCTTCAGGTGATCGCTTGTCACGAATATATCGATGGAATGGTTGAGAAACAATGCAGCAATCGAGCGATCATCTCTGGACGAACACTCGCCAATGGTCAGCTGACTACTACACTACACCACGAACACTACTACTACTACTACTACTACTACTAGTCTACTACTACTACTACTACTACTGCTACTGCTACTACTACTGCTACTGCTAATACTCTGCCACTAGTAGAATTACTACTACTACTGCTATGGCTACCATTGCTACTGCTGCTACTACTACCACTTCTACAACAACTACGTGCTACTTTAGCCACTGCTGCTGCTGCTACCATTACTATTACTACTACGGCCAATACTACTACTGCTATTACTATTACTGCTATAACTACTACTACTGATAGATTATTACTCTTATTACTGCTATCATAATTGCTTTTGTTATAATTCGAATTGTTATTATTATTATAATTAGTTGCTTTTGTTATTATAATTAATTGCTTTTGTTATAATTTGAGTTGGTTTTAGTACGGGTATTTCTGTTTGTGCGTGCTTTAATGTTGTGGCATGTAGTTCAATTCTTATTCATGATGATGACATCAGATGATGACGACGATGATGACGATTATGATGATGATTATGATGATGATGATGATGATGATGATGACGACGACGACGATGATGATGACGACGATGATGACGATGGTCTCTGCTTTTGTTCTTCCTTAATTCACTCATCTCTCTATCTCTTGATCTGTTTGTGTTTGTAGCTTCATCCGATGCCGTTGACCAACACAACACAACGGTGACGAACATAACGGGTGAATCAGACGCAACGGGCGTTGTGTTTGCGTGGAAGGAACCAGTCTCTCCCAACGGTCTCATCGTCCTTTACGAAATCGAACTCCTCAAAACTGACGTCGCAAATGTACGTTTACACTTCTCACAGGAAGAAGATTGTCTGTTTTAACAGGGTTTTTAATTCTGATACGTTAAAACGATGTCAGCTTTTGGTGAAGAAGAGGATAACGCTTAAGAGGGTAGCGCTTGAGTTCCCCATTTGATTGTTTGTGGAAGGGTGTTACGTGTTATGTGACGGTCAAATTGGTCATGTGATGTAAAACGTGAAGAGTTATGTGATGGATGATGTGTGTTGTGTGTGTGTCATGTGATGTGTCATGTAATCATGTCATGTGATCTTCTTTAGTACTTTTGTTCTGAACCAAAAAGGCTTGTACGATGTCAACCGCAGTCATTCCATGCAGAGTAATATTGTCCTCGTTTCGCTATTGTTGAACTAGAAATGATGAGAACCAACTTACTTACTCACTAACATCAGTTGTGGCGCCATCTATGTGTGTCATCTTCACATCAAAATCCTCCAACTGAATTTTCCATCTTCCTCAGACTCTATGCATCTAACCAAACTAGCGTGGCTCTACATAAATGATACGCTAATGACATAATACCTTCAGACGTAGTGTGTACATTACGAGACAGATTCTGATCTTTTATATTCGCTGTTGTTGTTGTTGTAGTACAAGGCCGACATTCTGTGCATCCCGCACCAGCAGTATCGAGATGCGAATGGTCGATACGAAGAGCACGGCATCAAACCCGGCAGTTGGACTTTCCGACTACGATCCGTGTCGCTGGCTGGATCTGGTCCATGGACGGAATCTCAGGAATTCTATGTCGCTCCAATCGGTAGGTGGTGGTGGTGGTGGTGGTGGTGGTGGTGGTGGTGGTGGTGGTCGTGGTGGTGGTGGTGGTGGTGGTGGTGGTGGTGGTGGTGGTGGTGGTGGTGGTGGTGGTGGTGGTGGTGGTGGTGGTGGTGGTGGTGGTCGTGGTCGTGGTGGTGGTCGTGGTCGTGGTGGTGGTCGTGGTCGTGGTTGTGGTGCTGGGTTGTTCTACGCACAGGTGGCAGGCCAGGCATTTTAAATCTCTTCAGCGGGTTTTCGTAGATTAGAATAGATCTTGATTATTGTTGTTGTCACAGATTTATGTAGAGCAGCTAAAAGATGGCACTGAGACTTGATCGGTGTGTGTGTATGCGAATTCAATAAATGACCAGGGTGTGTGTACCGTTACTTATGAATTCACTAAATGACCATGGTACAAGGTTTATAGAAATTCACTAAAAAGACCAGGGTGTCTGTGCATATAAATTCACTAAATGACCATGCCACGTGGTTTATGCAAATTCACTAAATGACTCGGCAGGACACTCACACACACGGATGCACGCAAACGCATACGCATCATCAAGGGTGAGTTAATTCATTGTGTTTTGATTGAGTTGATGATGATCCATGCTCTGCTGTCGTTGATTTTTCCAGAGCTTTCTCCTCCGTTGCTCAGTCTCTCGTTGATCGTTGGCGTTGCCGTGGCGATGTTCGCTTCGATCATCGTCATCTCTGCAATCGTCGCTTTTGTCGTCAAGAAGAAGTAAGTGTTATACACAAGTTTGCGACTTCTCTCTAAGCCGTATGCACAAGTTTGCGACTTCTCTCTTAGTCATATACACAAGTTTGCGACTTCTCTCTAAGTCATATGCATGCACAAGTTTGCGACTTCTCTCTAAGTCATATGCACAAGTTGTGACTTCTCTCTAAGTCATATGCATGCACAAGTTTGCGACTTCTCTCTAAGTCATATGCATGCACAAGTTTGCAACTTCTCTCTAAGTCATATGCATGCACAAGTTTGCGACTTCTCTCCTCTTTCCCTCTGTTTCTCCAGTGATTATATGAATTAGTTATGTGATGGATTGTGTGTGTGTCATGTGACATGTGATATGACTGATCAGTGATCTTGCGATGTGTCATGTCATGGATTCATGTCATGTCATCTTCTTTAGGATGAATCGTGGAATGACGGAGAGAGATCTGCAGATTGTGACGTACAATCCCAACTACACGATTCCAGAGAAAGGTAGACAACGACAACGATTCATTCTCAATTCATTCTTCCGGAAAACATATTTTAACGACGTATTTTCACATTCGATGAGTTTCTTGTGGATATTATATCAATATTTATGTAAATGTGAAGAGTAAGTAAATAGTATTCAATTATTTTGAAGGTGTTTTAAGAAGACATCTTTGCAATAATACAAATGTTGCTTTTCCTATTCATGCAACAGTAGTTGCCACGAGTGTTGGCAAGATGTTTGAATCGGTTGTTGCATTGTTTGTTGTTTGGTTGACAGAGTACGTTCCGGACGAATGGGAGGTGGAACGAGAGAAGATCCAGATCATCCGCGAACTGGGTCAGGGGTCGTTTGGAATGGTCTACGAGGGACTTGCGGCGGATCTTCTTGAGGAGGAACCACTCGTCAGAGTTGCCATCAAGGTGAGACGACGATGATGACCAATGACCGTTCACATCTCAGTCAGTCTCTCTCGTATCATTCAACCTGGCAGTATTACTGACAGGCTTTGATGTAATAATGGACCATTCCAGTCATTTAGCCAGGTAGTCATTTAGCCAGGTAGTCATTTAGCCAGGTAGTCATTTAGCCAGGTAGTCATTTAGCCTGGTAGTCATTTAGCCAGGTAGTCATTTGGCCAGGAAGTCATTTAGCCAGGAAGTCATTTGGCCAGGAAGTCATTTGGTCAGGTAGTCATTTAGCCAGGAAGTCATTTGACCAGGAAGTCATTTGGTCAGGTAGTCGTTTAGCCAAGAAGTCATTTGGCCAGGAAGTCATTTGGCCAGGAAGTCATTTAGCCGTTTAGTCATTTAGCCAGTTAGTCATTTAGCCAGGTAGTCATTTAGCCAGGTAGTCATTTAGCCAGGAAGTCATTTGGCCAGGTAGTCGTTTACCAGTCAACAACTTAGTGAGTTGTAGAAATGATTGAATATAGTTGTTCAATAGTTTAGCGGTTAATGCACGACGCTGATCATACGAGATTAAGTCGCTCGCAGTTCATACCAATGACCTCTTCTTAGGGTTTGCTATGAAGACTTTGCTTCTTCATCTTTTACGTTGTCGTCTTCCTCCTCTTACTTCCTCCTCCTCACATCCTCCTTCCCCTTTCTTCCTGTTACTTTCCTCTTCCACCTCCTCTCTCCTCCCTCTTCCTCCTCCTCTTCCTTTGTCTTCTTTGTTATAAACATAATTTGTTAGATGCAGTACTTACTTACATAATTATTATTTCACTGTTGTTTCTTTTTCATTTCCTTTCGCAGACTGTGAATGAGTCGGCGAGCATCCACGACCGATACTCGTTCCTCAACGAAGCGTCGATCATGAAGTGAGTTACTGATCATCAGTTTCACATTGTTTTCAGACTTTCTTTGTCCTCTTTACTTGTTCTCTGCCATTCTCTTAAAGGCTCTACATAAATCAGTGCATCCTGAAACGAGTTGGAAAGCGGCAACTGATGCAACGCTGTGCTGTGTTGTCTTCAGTTGTGCCATGCTTCGGTTGTGCTGTGTTGTCTTTTGTTGTGCTGTGTTGTCTTTTGTTGCATCGTGTTGTATTCAGTTGTACCATGTTGTCTTGAGTCGTGCTGTGTTGTCTTTGATCTTCTGTTGTACTGTTGTCTTCACAGTGTTATGCTGTGTTGTCTTGCAGGGCATTCAGCAGTTTCCACGTTGTCAAGTTGCTGGGCGTTGTCTCGCAAGGTCAGCCAGTGCTCGTTGTAATGGAGCTGATGTCAAATGGTGATCTCAAGACGTTCTTACGGATGCGCCGACCGGAGGTAAGGACACAACGCCATCTCATAATCGTCCTTGCAGCTATCGTTGTCCTACGGACAATCAGCTGCTTCTACCTCCCACTGTGATTGATAGGATAGGATTAGAGGATTAATAGGAGAGGATTAGAGGATTGATAGGAGAGGATTAGAGGATTGATAGGAGAGGATTAGAGGATTGATGAGGATTGTTGTTTGATTGAATTGCAGGAGGAGAATGATTTGGATCCTCCGTCATTAAGTGAACTTCTGAAGTGGGCGGGAGAGATAGCCGATGGAATGGCTTACCTATCCTACATCAAGTATGTCCACAGGGATTTAGCGGCCAGGAACTGCATGGTCTCTTCTGATCTCGTCGTCAAAATCGGAGGTAAGTGGTGTCTGAATCACTTGATGGTGACACCACTTCTGCCTGGTTGTACCACATTCATACGTGCCGTTATGGTATAATGATTGGGTTGTTACCAAGAGTAGCCATGTAGTAGTTTGTCTCTAGTAGCTTTTAATTGAGTTTAGTAGTGAAATGTCAACTACTTTGGGTTGTGCCAGGAGTGGGTGTGATGTGATGATAGCATAAACATGCTACCTTTACAGAACATTTATTATATTTATTGTATAATAGTGCCAGTAACGTATTGTTTTGTTTCTTGTTTTATTTTCGAACATATAATTCTTAAAGTTCTGTCAAATTTAATAAAAATGATTTTTTTTAAATAAAATTTTTAGGGGAGTTTGTAGCGAACTGCCATTGCCTGTGACAATCATTTCGTGACTTTTTGTTTTGGTAGATTTTGGAATGACGCGTGATGTGTACGCAACGGACTATTACCGGAAAGGGACAAAGGGACTTCTTCCGGTGCGCTGGATGGCACCAGAGTCCCTGAGAGATGGAGTCTTCTCCAGCCGCTCCGACGTCTGGTAGGCACCAGACATGCTTAGGACACGGCAACCACACTAACTTCTCTCGCTAGACTCATTATCTGATGTCTGTCTTGTTGTATCTAGGTCGTTGCTTATTCATTGCTTAATCATTGTTTAATCATTGCTTAATCATTGATTATATGTTTTTCATTTCAATTCAATTTGTTGATTGATCATAAAAAGCATAGCAACTGAAATTGACAATTTAATAAAACACAATACACAAATGTAATGTTCAATCTTTCTAGTGATCTGTTCTTAATGTACAGATAATTAATTATACGGGAGCAAAAGGCTCACTCGAGGCGAGTAATCCCGCTAGATGGGGGTGGGGGGCTAGTTACACAGATTAACGTGACAACTGTTAAGCTGTAAGTGAGAAACTAATTAGAGTGGGTGTATTTAAATCGGTGTATGTATAATTGTATATGGGTGTATCTATATAGTTGTATGTATATGGGTGCATGTACGATTGTATGTTTGCTTGTGTCTGTGTAAGTATCTAAAAATAATTCTAATCATGATTGTATAAAGACATTGGTTGATATGTATTTGTGTCTGCATATGTGTGTGTGTGTGTCTGCATATGTGTGTGTCTGTTGTATAAATACAGACGAGATGTGTTTGTGTGTGTAGGTCGTATGGTGTTGTCGTTTGGGAGATGTCGACATTGGCCGCCCAGCCGTACCAGGGTTTGTCAAATGAACAAGTCCTACATTACGTCATCGATGGAAGCATCATGGAACGACCGGAAGGATGTCCAGACAGACTGTGAGTTGTAGTTGTCACGTGTACCCACACACACACACACACACACACACACACACGTAAGTGTACACACACTCACACATACATGATGAACCTACATACATGAACCTCATGCCCTCACACACACCTAAATGACCTCTTTTGACGTTAGACTCACAGATAGATGGATATATTCTTAGTTAGAGAGGTACGTAGAAATAAGCAGATGGTCGATTGATTGATTGATTGATTCTTGTGATTGATAGATGGATTGACAGACAGACAGATATACATGCAATTATTTGTTTTTTTATTGTATTGTATTAAAACATTTATAAAGCGCCTCTACTAGGGTGAACTGTTCAGAGGCGCTCGTGAACCGTTCAGAGGCGCTTGCAGGGTGTTTGTTCATAGGATACAGAATTATAGGCACGATAGGCAGAGACATTTAGACAGAGAGAATGATAGGCACAGCCTGGCACACTGACACAGACAGATACAAACCGTGACGACTGAATGACGTTGTGATTCTTATTTCATCCAGATACAAGCTGATGTTGGATTGTTGGCGAATGAGCCCGAAAGACCGACCAACGTTTGGTGACATCATTGAAGACCTAAGCATCGATCTTCCCGAATCATTCCGTGACAACTCGTTCTACTACACGGTCAGCAGTGACGACGAAGACGACGACGACGATGACTACACGTCGGCCGGCAGCAACGCCCCTGACGCCACGAAGGATGTCATCCACTGCGGCGTTGACGACGACATCGATGACTCCGACCTCATCCACTCCAAGACTCCGCTCCATCCGACCAAGTCGAGCGACGAGCAGGACGGGGCGACGCTCCCCGAAGACGCCTCTGCGTTGGAGATGGCGACGCCGGACATGCTGACGAACTCTCGTGGTTTCCTCATGCCCGTCCGACTCCCGACGTCGTTGTCGTCGAGCGTCCTGCCTTCTCCGCTGTCCGGTCGGAGAAGCGTCTCCGGGTCGAGTTCGGTTCTTAACGACAAAACATCTCTTAGCGTCGATTTAGACTTGAGGGATGGACTCGTGAGAAGAGTAGGCGGTGGTACCCCGATGAAGCAGACGCAGACGTCGCAGCTGTTGTCGCCCTACAAGAGGGACAACACGTCGACGGTCGAGACGACCAATGACGCTCTCTCGTCATTGTCGTCGTCTCGTGACTTCAACCGATCACCGCCGACCAATCACAGATCTTTCGTCGCGTTTGACCACAGCAACGACCACGACGACCGCCACAACATGGCGGTCGATGACCACGGTCAGCCGGACGTTGTCCGCGCGGGTCTCCTCGGTTCGCAGGACAGCAGCGGCAAGGGAGGCAGTAGTAGTAACCATAGCAACCATTCGCATAAGAACGGCTTCATCGTCAATGGACTGATGCCACCTCCGCCGCCATACACCTATCGGACATCACCAACCTGTTAGAGATGATGATGATCGTCATCGTCGTCGTTGTTGTTGTTGATGATGATGCGATATGATGATGATATGCCAATTATTCGCTCGGAATATTCTTCTCTGGATGTTACGTCATCGTCTGTCATTTCGGATCCTCTGCTCGCAAACCCAGCAATGGCCGATCGATAAAGATTTCATCTGGTCGGAGGGGGTGTGGTTAAATGCAGTGGCGTGCGTGTGTCCGTGTGCAGTGAAGGTGTAATGGTGCGGCTAGTTCTGTCCGAGACGGGAATTTCACTGTTTTGCGATCGGGTTGAAAAATGCGACGGAGAGGCATGCGGACGGGTTTTTTGCGGGCGAAAATATTCGGACGGTGTAGTGAGGTTGATGTTTTGACCAGCACATATCAGATGTTCCTTTTATCAGAGACATTCGCGGGGCCGAGAAAGGGCCGAGAGATGGCCAAAAGAGGGCCGAGATGAGGCCAAGAGAGGGCCGAGAGAGTGCGGCGAAAGGGCGACAGGGATGGTTGCTAAAGATGTGATGATTGCCTTGAATTCTTTCTTCGATGTACATACAGTTTGGGACACGATCGTTTTTGGTGGGATTGGCGGTATTAGGCACCCTCCACTCTACCCTGCTACCCTTTAGACTGTGAGACTGTTGTTTTTAGGACAGATATACATACGGATGAGTTGGTTGAAAAGTGTCCACTTGCAGGTTGATCGATGACGTACAAAGGATTCCAAAACATCTTTGTTGTTGTTCGTTTGACCGTAACCATAACTGACTAATGATGATGATGATGATTCCAACGTTTTCTGTCTCGGAAGTTCTACGACATTGTGACCAACTTCTGTGGAGTTCAGTCATCGGGAAACGTTGTCGGTTGCGATATTCATCGATTGTTATTATCGTTTGGACAATAAGTTGTAAAACGTTGTGGACAGTTGCACCGAGCTAATCACACAGCTTGTCTGCTACCGGAGTTTGGACAGCAGATCGGTTTAGCTCAGTTTCTGTCTGCCCTGTCCTCTGCAGATGTACTAAGACGTGATGATGATGACTTTTCCAACTGACGTTACATGCAAAGTTGATGAATCTTGTTAATGTCGGTCAGATCACTTGACATTGGCCGATCATTTGCTGATGTAACCATCGAACAATGCGATGATTAGTCGTGTTATATTGTTGCATTGATGTTTTTTTCATGTTGAATGAACTTTAAATGTCAGCAGAATTTAATGGAAGGCTTGTCTTGCCTTCACGATAAGTTGTGCAGTGATTTCGTGCCCCCTGCCCCGAGTTGTGTGCTGGTTGCATCAGCTACAGACATGCTTAGCGTAGAGCATGTCCTGAATTGGGGCGAGGAATGTTTTTCATAGATTTGCCTTATTGTGATGTTTTTTGCTGTTGGAAGTTTGTCCCAATCGTGGCCGTTATATTGGTGTGTGCTGGGAGAGAGGCACGCACAGAAAGAGAGAGACAGAAAGAGAGATATGCTTTGAAGGCGAAATTCTGTGACATTTGCATCAGAGTATTGACAAACTCCAAACTGTATCTGTAAGAAATAATTTCATGTTAACGTGTATTCAGTGGAACTGATTGAGGAGCAATTTACTTGACGCATCGCCATCATCCATGTGAGCAATGGATGAAGGTCATTTCCAGCTGTCGTGTCCTTTGTGCGTCATTTCAGAGTTAGAGGTTCAAGCAATTTCCAGCCCTCGGATTCACTGAGGACAAGCAAATCCTGAGATTTCAGATGAGCCGCTATCAATTTTATGTCTTTGATGCTTGATTTTTAACTTGTGTGTGTGTGTGTGTCATGGTTGTATCTTTTCAAACTTCTTCTCCCATGATGCAAGTTGGAAATCCGTTACCTGTTCGACTGTGGCGTCTATTATTTTTCGGCCCGGTTCATCGATGTAGCGCCTTTGTTTCAATCCTGTCGTTCCCGTCCGTGGCTAAAGGGCGGCAGTTGGAAAGGGTAAATTGTTATCTTTATCACGACTACTATTATTATTATCGTCGTCGTACAAACAGATTTCTCTATAAGTTTGCCAGCACATGTATATGTGTATGTATATATATATATAATACACCGTGGCTCCTTTTCCACGTTTCGCACGTTTTACCGAGCCAGACATGTGCGTCACAGACCGGAAGTTGACGAAATAGACGGGAGACGGTTGGTCGTCTGCACTTAGCGCTGTGTTATACGGCTTTGTAAATGTTGTTCTTTTTATGCGGAGTGCCTCATGAAACTAACACTATGGTCTCTGTTACCCGTACTTTGTGTGCTTACCTGCATACCTGTGTGTGTGTGTGTGCGTGCATGTATATAGTTTCTGGCGTTTTAATCTGCAGATATGATTCTGGCAGCGTTTGTTCTTTGACGATAGGCGACGTTGTGCAAACCAACGACCTCTTATTATATGAATATTCTGTGTTACGTTGAAACGTGTGTACCTCACTGATGATGTCCGACTTGTTACGACGACGACGACATTTTTGCTTAAACTTGAAACTGTCGTGAATTCATATCTAGATCATCGTCTCTATTTATTATTTGCAGTTTCGCCAAATCGTTAGATTCGTTGCTGTTGCTCCTCTCGTTCAATGCGTGGGACGTGGCCAACGCGTCTTACTCTTAATTACCGATTTCTCGTAGGTTCCAGTCGTCTGATTTATGCATGGGTGTTGTAATTTCCTGAAAATTATGTTGACGGCAGGGATGTAACTTGATATGGCGCCGGTGTTTTTCCAGGAGGTTTCTTTCGTAGTTTTTCAACTGAAACGGGTAAAGTACCGGTGCTGAGAATGCTTCAGAAGAGACTAATTCTAGTTTACAATTAATTATTATTGTGCTTCGATGTCATGAGTTTGCACTCACTCAATTTCTAATTTACAAATGCCAGCAGATCTTCATTTAATATGAATTAAATTTTATTTCCTCTACGGTGTCAAGAATCTTATAATTAATTGTAAAATAAAGCGAGAATCTTTTTCATCTTTGTTGTCTGACTGGGTGGCCAATCTGGTCGTGAAAACTAGTGAATTATTATTATTATCACTAATTCATTATTCCTTGCTGTGATTGGTCGTGTGTTGTGTTTCATTGAGATTTTACCACCACATCACACACCTCTCAGTTTATGTCATCTTGTTAGTTTGGATTCTGTATGGTATAATTCTCGACTAAATTTCATTTCTTTTGGACTCGTTTTTGGTTACGAATCTGAAAGTGAATTGTTCATTGCACTCGTCGATAATTTCAATTGAATTTTAATAACTGCTTTTATAGGCCTAATTAGTTTTTCTGGAGGTTTTTTAGGTTAATCAGTTTGATTTGAATGAATTGAGCAGAGGTTTCAAGATAATTTTCAACTCTGAGCCATTTCATCTCTTTTCTCTTTGTCATACATTTTAAACTGGCTGCACTTTGATTGTGTGATCTAAATTCCATGGTAACCTGGGAATATGGTTTTGATTTTTAATCGGTTTGGCCTTGGCCTTAGCTTCAGCCTAGTCTACCTTCGTAGGCTACCTACATAACATACCTACCATATTATGGTGAATATCAGGGACACGGAATACCATGAAAGTCCTTAATTGTGAGTTTCTTGCATTATTAAAGAGATAGTAAGTCTTGAGTTTTGTTTTCATCAATGTATAACATTTTTATTTACTCGTATCAAATATGATGAATACTGAGCATCTTGGACGTTGCTTGTTGTGTGATGATCTAGTTGTTCGTATACAACTTTTAGTTAATCCAGAAAACTTTTCTTATTGTTACTTTCAACAATATATTATGAACCGTCTGTATAATATTATATCTGTAAAGTGTAAACCTCTTCAATCTTAATTTCATTTCAGATTTTTTATAAATAGTTAACGGATTCTTTTTAATAGGCTGGTGCCCTGTTGATTCGAACTGGTTCAATGTTAACGTATTATAGTAGAAGAGACAATTATTATTGTCTTGTGGTTGCCAAATATCTTACTGGGGTAATACGTCAATGACTCTTGTAAATAATTATCCGTTCTGCAGTTTAAATGCAACTGAAAACCGTTTCTTTTACAACGTTGAAGATGTTTCACGGCGAAGTGCAGTTTACCTGTTGTGCGACTGACTTTGTCATGGAGTGGATTTTAGCAATCGTTGCATGTTGTTATAAATAACGCTCTCTTATTTATTGCCAAGATGCACTTAACGAGAGGCTGAATGGAAGCTGGACAGCTGTACGCCTATGCCACAGTTACTGGATGGCTGTTCAAATCGGCGTGCTCATGGACAGTGAAAGGGCGTTGGCCTATCTGCATGATTAGCGGGATAAGCCGCTTATATATATACACGAAGAGCACCGTCATGTATATATTTATGCAAACGGTGATTTTAAGCGAATTTGTAAAGTATATATATATATATATGTGTGTGGAAATAAATGTCTTGTGTTTGTTCATTGTTGTTTGTCCTTTCATTTATATATAGTTTTCTCGCATTTGTTATAGCACTTCTTCAAGATCTCCACTCAGAGGCACTCTCGACTACAGCGCAGACACTGCACCGGAGTTCTACATCAATCCGCATGAGCAATTGCGAGTGAAAGACTTGCTACATGGCGGCTTGAGGAGGATTCGAACCTGCAACCCTCTGGCTGCAAGGCACCAAACCCACTAATACACCACTGCGCCCCGCAATAATGTTACGAAACCGACCGATTTTGACCTCTCGTCTCATCCATGCTGATGGGATTCTTTGTTTCTGCCCACATGTCAGGGCACGGTGGTGTTGGTATGTTCATCGCCTTGCAGCTGAAGGGTTGCAGGTTCGAATCCACCTCAGGTCACCCCGTAGGGACCTTGGACAAGTCCTTCACTCTCAATTGCTCAGCACTTCGACGTGAAACTCGGATGCAGTGTCCGCTCTGTAGTCGGGAGCGCCTCTGAGTAGAGAGCTTGAAGGGCTCTATAACAAGTGCACATACAGGGTGGCTCAAAAAAAAACGTACCACCGGGGAAAATGCGATATCTTCGCCGCCGATTGAACTTTTTCTGCGAAAATATCCCAATTTGTAGGAGAATGAATTTCCAACAATCCCTGAAAGTTTCATTTGAAACTTTTCATGTTTGCAAAAGTTACAGCTGTTCAAACTTAAAATTTCGTTTTTTCAAATATCCGCGGAAAATTTACGTCACTTGTAGATTTCCATGTCATATGATATCACTTTTCCCTACGACCTCAGCATTCGGTTTTGCAGTTTATTGTAAGGTATAATGAGAGTGTCCACTCTCTGCCTTAACACAAGCTCAAATTCTTTTTGTGAAGCTCAGTATGGCCTTGTTGGTCGGGACCTGCGGCAACTGACCCCACATTAGCAGCAAGACTTGCTTCAGCTGGCCAATGTTCTCCAACTTGGGATTAAATGTCTTGCAGCGTTCCAGCATAGCTCCCCAGACGTGATAAACAAGAGGGTTAAGGTCTGGCGAGTTTGTAAATCATCTTTGCCAATGCATTTACTTCAGTTGATGTCAATAAGGTAGCGCCATCATAATCAACCTTGCCGTGCGAGCAAGCAGGCGCACTGTCCTACTGCATAATAAAACCAGATGTTAGAGCATACCTGGTCTTCAATGAGTCTGGGTAAGCGAGTTCAATGATGAGTTTGACATCTAACCTACTGAATGGGATTAATTGCAGTCTTTTCTTGCAGCCGCAACACACGCCGGCATATCTGATGCCGAAACCACGATTTGCTTTGCAAACTTGACCTTTCGATTACCAAGCGAATTTCGTGAAAATCGCGCTTTTTCCGTCAGATCAAGCGACCACTTCCTGCCTCTCTTCCGACATCTGATCTTCGTTACATAAACATGTTTGCAGATAGTCTTCAATGTGCTCAGGCTCCACTTTTCACTGGGTATTTTGCTATGATCACGCGATGTCTCAGTCTCTGTTCATGCAAAGTCCGAGTTCCCATTTTATCTTTTGCAGAAACTTTGCCCATGACGTTCATTGTTTGGGTTCACCAATTGAGACCTTAATCTATAAAATATCACCAAATACCAGCAGATTGCTTCATAAACAGCTTCTTTACAGCTCATAGTGAGGTCGTATGACATCATCATCAATGTGTGTGTGTTGTAATTTGCCAAACATCCTAATGAAATCACTTGTATTGGAGCATGATTCTCCGGATAATTGAAAAAACGAAATTTTAAGTTTGAACAGCTGTAACTTTTGCAAACATGAAAAGTTTCAAATGAAACTTTCAGGGATTGTTGTATATTCATTCCCCTTCAAATTGTGAAATTTTCGCAGAAAAACACCAATCGGCTGCGAAGATATCGCATTTTCCCCGGTGGTACGTTTTTTTTTGAGCCACCCTGTACATACATGTCACCATGTAATGGAATCTCCTAGCATAGATCTACCTAGCAAAACACTGGATATACATCCTTAATATAATATCTTCATTTAATGCTTCAATCTGACACACCACAGAATGATTACAAGTACATGTTATACGAAATACGGCCCACTGTAGCACGACACGCAGGTCGGCTTTACAGCAATGAGTTCGGTAACTTAACACTAAAGGCCTAAGTACTGGATCACTCTTGGTCGGCCAAGCCAGAAGTGGGGGGCTATCTTTATTTTTAGCAGAACCCGAGTCAAGCAACACAGCAATAATAATAATAACCCTCATAATCAGTACAATTCTAAACTGTCATCGGAAATGCTTGTAAAATTGTAAATGGCTGCATGGTATCTCACTGGCATTGATCATATTAATCATGGGCCTATTTTTGAGTGTGGGTTACAGGTTAAAACTCCACGAAATTAAACAAAATCCAGTTGAGTTCATGATAGGATATAATGGTGAGCACACGCTGACACGTAGAGCACACCGACGCGCGGCATCAGTTCCCGCTAACGTCCCAGAGGTCACTCAACCTCCTTCCATTCGGTAGATGGCGTTGGCAAAACGAGTCGCATGTGATGGGATGGACGCCTTGCATGGCTGCCAGACAGTTGCATTCGACTTCTCTAATAACTTTTATAAAGCGTGTGAGCTAGAATCTACTTAAGTCTACACAATCTAGAGTTCTAGACTACCTGCAAAATATGGCAATTAGCAGGGCATTTTTAGCGTGCAGTTGGACAAAATGTGCAGTTGTAAATAGATTTGTGCAGTTGTAGAAGCACTTCCGTGCAGACAAACTAGCAAAAAGGTCATTGTTCTCCGATTGGAAGTAATTTACCATGGAGAAGGGGAAAGAAAAGAAGCGGTTGTGCAGTTCTAAAAATTCCTTTAAAACAGCCCTGGCAATTATAGTATTAGACTAATATTGGTTGTCTCCATTTCACCACGGTTCTGACTCGAAACAGCGCTTACGAAGGAGTTCGTGCCATGCGCATGGCTTTCATCATGTGGAGCTGGAGAGATTTGGAGTTAAGGCAACAAACATGATTGTTACCAACGCAGTGCGTTTGTAGGCGGTTCAATAAAGTACATACTTATTTACTTACGCACTTATAATAATTATTTATAAGTTAGAGCACGTGCAAACCCTTGCGGTGGTTCAGATAATAACCAGTCTTAATGATCTTCGGTCAGCGTTATATTTGAATTGTAATACAAGTCAAGTGATAATGCAGGTAGCTTGGAAGACATGCTGCCTTATATTTTATACATGATTTTTCTTTTGTCCTTGTAGTGATTCATCTTTGTCGTAAGCATACTTTAAAGAGGCGCTCCATAAACGAATAATTCTCGATTCCCGCGAACGATGCGTGATCTTTGCGAGATAATTTCCGGTGAATTTGAACGGTTAAAATCCTCCCTCAACCGTTCGCTTCGTCGTTTCAGTCAGTTTTATCGTCGAAGTTGTTCGCTTTATATGTAGAAAAACTTGGCTGGCTAAGATGGCAATTACGCGCTCAATTGCTGTAAGTTAAATAATGCGACGTCAGGTTGCGCAGTAAAGGCTAACGGAGTTTTTGGCGATAGTTTTGGTCTATCACCTTCGAGTTACTCGGTCATGTCTGAACTTGCTTCGTGTACCAGTAACTGTAGTATCCTAAATGCAGCAAACAGGTCCACATTTCCCTGGTTTTCAGTTGTTCCACGGGGAATAAAAAACAGTTTTAAAATGATGACAATGTGGGGATAGTAATGAAAATATGTTCAGAAAAAATTAGGAGTCCCGCCAGAACATCGACTTTTTTAATTTGCTTTTTTTTGGTAATTTCTTAGTAATTTCAAAAGACACCAAATGTTTTTGTGGAATAAAATTTTAAGTTTATGTTTAGTCAGCTTTGTATTATTAGAATATTGAATTAATTTGTGAAAGTGCATTTAGTATATCAGTTGAATGGCATTCAAATGTGAGATTTAGTTGAACTTAAGCCTAAATTTGATTTCTAAATGATGCCATGGACAGGAATAACTGTTTTCATACTGACATTTATTTTTACCAGATTGCAGATGCAAGACTTTTAAACCGGGTTAGGGATTTTCTAAATATAAAGTATCATTAACTTGTTGGTTCTGGTGGTCTATGCTTTATGACAGAAGCAGCAAGGAAGAAAACACTTTCATGTGTCAAATGGTTGTTTTGAAATGATGAGTTGCACCTGTCACTTCAGTGGTCTGTCTAGATAGCTGAAGTGCTGTACCAGACAATTTGTCTGACTGAAGACTCGAACGAGTGCACAGGGGCCATCTGATCAAGACACCAAATGCTCAACCACCAATTTACATGACTTAATCTGTTGCTGTAGCGAGTGATGTGCATCAAATGATGGTATTCTTCATTCTGATAATGGCACTATGTACCACTTGTGATACAACCCGACATTCAAGGAATTCCGCCAACATGTTGGCATCAGTCTTTTCTACAGCCCTGGGAAACCCAGGCCATGTTCTTCGTAGGCTACATCCTCCAAATAGCTTGCATTTCACAGTGCTCCCTCCGAACTCGTTCCCACAATTGTCCTACCCAACCGTCTGACAATATTATGAGGGAACGAATGTGTTTAGTATGCTTCATTCTTATTGACATTTATTGCTGTAGTAAATGTATGTACACCAAAAAATGTGCGCTGGCAGCTGATACTATATTAATAAAATTTAGGAACATGCTTGCTTTACTTTGTACTGTATGCTAGTTATGAGGTTAGATGCACAGAGTGAAATCTACATTGTTGGAACAACTAAAAAATTGTAATTTGTTTTGTTTGGATTGTTTACTGCAACAGTCGTCGAACTTGCTGAATGCGGTTCAGAAGAAGAATGCGGACGGTCCAGTTGAGAAGAAAATGGTGGCGAGGAGTGGGCTGCAGAGGGCAGCACTTGGCAACATATCCAACAAAGGTGCCCTGCTAACGAAGGCTGATGCGCAAAAGGCAAGTTTTGTGCTCGATTAAAAACAACCATTTGGGATTTTGTTTAATCTTGAAGCTAATGATATTTTGTTATTAAACAACATTGATAGACAGGAGTTTTGTTGGCCTTTGCAATAATTATAATCATGTGAAACCAAACCGTTAGAACCTTATTATTATAGACTTTTCATTTGCCTACAGGTGTTAAAAATAATCTTTGAATAAACTTAATTAAGAAGGTCTTATGTGAAGAATCTATGAATTAAAGGTGTCAAACTATACTAATTTTGATGTGTTGAATGGTTTGAAGTGATGAGTTGCACCTGTCGCTTCAGTGTTCTGTCTAGATAGCTGGAGTGCTGTAACAGACAATTTGTCTGACTGAAGACTCGAATGAGTGCACAGGGGCCATCTGATCAAGACACCAAATGTTCAACCACCGATTTACTTTATAACTTTATCTGTTAATGTAGCAAGTGATGTGCATCAAATGATGTCATTCTTCATTTTGATAATGGCACTATGTACCGCTTTTGATACCTCCCCAGTACAACCCAACATTTTAGTTTGTGTCGTTAAGATAAGATGTTGCTGGGCACTGAATTGAGTCGTCAGAGTGATGTTTGAATGATTTATACACGGACATGAAGAACAAAAGAACGTGAGTTTGATGCCCGCTGGTCCCATAACAGTTTCCTCGGCTGTCTATTCCTTGGGACAGATGGGCTTCTAACAACCTGCAACACCGTAATAAAATGAACACTGGATTAACTTGTTGTAATGTATTCTCACTATTTCATGTGATCATGCTGCAGTTTGATTTTGGCAAATGATTAGATTATTATAAATTGATTTGTGGTGACAGGGTCTGAAAGAGAAGAAGGTTGCAGAGAAGGTGAATGATTAGATTATTACAAAATGATTTGTGGTGACAGGGTCTGAAAGAGAAAAAGGTTGCAGAGAAGGTGAATGATTAGATTATTATGAATTGATTTGCGGTGACAGGGTCTGAAAGAGAAAAAGGTTGCAGAGAAGGTGAATGATTAGATTATTATGAATTGATTTGCGGTGACAGGGTCTGAAAGAGAAAAAGGTTGCAGAGAAGGTGAATGATTAGATTATTATGAATTGATTTGCGGTGACAGGGTCTGAAAGAGAAGAAGGTTGCAGAGAAGGTGAATGATTAGATTATTATGAATTGATTTGCGGTGACAGGGTCTGAAAGAGAAAAAGGTTGCAGAGAAGGTGAATGATTAGATTATTATGAATTGATTTGCGGTGACAGGGTCTGAAAGAGAAGAAAGTTGCAGAGAAGGTGAATGATTAGATTATTATGAATTGATTTGCGGTGACAGGGTCTGAAAGAGAAAAAGGTTGCAGAGAAGGTGAATGATTAGATTATTATGAATTGATTTGCGGTGACAGGGTCTGAAAGAGAAGAAGGTTGCAGAGAAGGTGAATGATTAGATTATTATGAATTGATTTGCGGTGACAGGGTCTGAAAGAGAAGAAGGTTGCAGAGAAGGTGAATGATTAGATTATTATGAATTGATTTGCGGTGACAGGGTCTGAAAGAGAAAAAGGTTGCAGAGAAGGTGAATGATTAGATTATTATGAATTGATTTGCGGTGACAGGGTCTGAAAGAGAAGAAGGTTGCAGAGAAGGTGAATGATTAGATTATTATGAATTGATTTGCGGTGACAGGGTCTGAAAGAGAAGAAGGTTGCAGAGAAGGTGACTCTGAAGAAGTCGACGAATGTCGTTAATTCGTCGAATACTCATCAGCCGGCCAAACTGATTCCGCACGTCGATCAGTCTGTCGTCGTACCTGTCGCACCTGTAGAATCGTCTGTTTCCATGGCGCCATTGGTGAAAGAGCGACTGGAGGAGGCCGTGGCGGTCTGTCAGGTGAAGAAACTACCTGTACGAGAGGAGACGATCATTGAAGTGGAAGAGGTAGGTTGCATCTGTTTTGCTCTGTCCATTTCACTTCTAGAGTTAAGTTACTAAATATAGGTTAGCACAAGTCGGTAGAAGAGTTACCACGTGGTAAGGCATGCCGAACTATTAGTTGGTTGCACATTTCTTTGTTAAAATTGTGTCAAATCTGTAAAAATCTCTTTTTGTTCTTTGCAGTTGATGTTCTGTTTAACTACTGTTCTTATGTTTTTAAATTACATCAATTCCTTTGAATGTTTTATTTTAAAGATCTTTGCCAAGGAGTGTCTTGTTTGTACCGTTTGCAAAATTAGTAAAGATGTGTTAGCAAAATGTTTCAATCAATAAACTATTTTGTTATAAGTACTAAGCTGTACATGGAGATTCGCAACGCAAGGAAAAACTATTACGTTAGTAGATCTATGCGCTATTGTGCGTAGATGTGTTTGATTTGCATAGGTCTGTGAAGTTCTGTGATGTAAGAAAACTGGAGCTGTGCATTGTTGTGGCCATGGTGTCTGCTGTTTACAGACATTCTGACTGATCTGGTTTTCGTTTGTTTACTAATTTCAGTCACCTGCAGGCGATGAATCTGTCATCGAAATCGATGTCTCCTCCTCATTATCCGTTTCCATGGATACCAGCGGCCAATCAGAAGCAGCGGCAGCGACGAAAGAGGAGGCCTTCTCCAACCAGATGTACACGCTCATGCTGCGCGACATTGACGAAGAGGACGGCGATAATCCTCAGCTGGTGAGCGAATACGCGAAGGACATCTACAACTACATGATGACGCTGGAGAGCGCAACACCGATTCGCCAAAACCATCTGAGCAAACAGCCGGAGGTGAATGGACGGATGAGGTGCATCCTGGTTGATTGGCTCATCCAAGTCCACCAGAGGTTCCATCTCCTGCAGGAAACACTCTTCCTCACTGTCGCCATTCTAGATCGATATCTCCAGGTCGGTCGTCGTAGTGTAGTCCGGTATTCTTGTTACTATTGCTGTACATAGGAAATCTTGCTGTGTTCCTTAGATGCTTAATTTGTTACTATGTTTAGTTTGGCATTTTAACGCTTTACTGACCAAAGTGTAGTAAAGAGTCTGTGAGAATCCTATGCCGTCAGGCGGTAAAGGGTTAAAGATGTCTTTTTTCACCAAGTTGTAGCTGCTGCCTTTGAGTGAGATGTGTGATAATTTGACAACAGAATGATTATTGTAATTAATTCTCGGTCTTGTTTGAGTCCTTAGCACAAATGCTGCTGCTGATAATGTGTAAGAAGCAAGTCGTAATCAGGTCACAGTATCCAGAATATCAATTTACAGATAGGAGGCAGTCTATATGATGATGCAGAACTGTTATGGGCTCGCGTGCATTCCATGCCTCTGCTCCCAAAGAATGGAATCTACTTCCACTCTCTCTTCGTTGCTCAAATTCACTCCCTACCTTCAAAAAACGGCTCAAAACTCACTATTTCTCTTTGGCTTTCAAGCACATGGACCTTTAACTGCATCTTCCTCTGGCGGCTAACTATCCGCGCCTCAGATTCACACTTTGGTGTGACCTTGCGCGCATAATAAATTTATGTAATAATAATAATAATAATAATGAGGGTTGAGCAAATTGAAAATGATGTAGGAAGCAGTTGAAAATGGCTCAACCAACTTGAAACTGCATGTACACAACTTTTACTGTGGTTTCTGTTGTAAATTGTTTACAAATTGCGGACATGTTAGAAACATTCAAAGTGATGCAGCTTTTATGATTTGTTATGATTTGATTACAGAGTGATTTGTTTTTATTTGATTTCAGATTGAATTTGTTTTTATTTGATTTCAGATGGAATTTGTTTTTATTTGATTTCCGATTGAATTTGTTTTTATTTGATTTCAGATGGAATTTGTTTTTATTTGATTTCAGATGGAATTTGTGCCAAAGACGAAGCTGCAGTTGGTTGGAGTTGCATCTATGTGGATTGCTGCCAAGTACGAAGAGATGTACGCTCCGGAGGTTGCTGACTTTGCGTACATCACCGATCATGCGTACACGAAAGCTGAGATCCGTTCGATGGAGTGCGCCATCCTTCGTGCGCTCGACTTCTCCTTCGGTCGACCTCTTCCGATCCATTTCCTTCGAAGGTTTTCCAAGGCTGGAGATGTAAGCTTTACATACATACAGGGTGGCTCAAAAAAAAAACGTACCACCGGGGAAAATGCGATATCTTCGCCGCCGATTGAACTTTTTCTGCGAAAATATCCCAATTTGTAGGAGAATGAATTTCCAACAATCCCTGAAAGTTTCATTTGAAACTTTTCATGTTTGCAAAAGTTACAGCTGTTCAAACTTAAAATTTCGTTTTTTCAAATATCCGCGGAAAATTTACGTCACTTGTAGATTTCCATGTCATATGATATCACTTTTCCCTACGACCTCAGCATTCGGTTTTGCAGTTTATTGTAAGGTATAATGAGAGTGTCCACTCTCTGCCTTAACACAAGCTCAAATTCTTTTTGTGAAGCTTAGTATGGCCTTGTTGGTCGGGTCCTGCGGCAACGGACCCCACATTAGCAGCAAGACTTGCTTCAGCTGGCCAATGTTCTCCAACTTGGGATTAAATGTCTTGCAGCGTTCCAGCATAGCTCCCCAGACGTGATAATCAAGAGGGCTGAGGTCGAGTTTGTTAGTCATCTTTGCCAATGCATTTACTTCAGTTGATGTCAATAAGGTAGCGCCATCATAATCAACCTTGCCGTGCGAGCAAGCAGGCGCACTGTCCTGCTGCATAATAAAACCAGATGTTAGAGCATACCTGGTCTTCAATGAGTCTGGGTAAGCGAGTTCAATGATGAGTTTGACATCTAACCTACTGAATGGGATTAATTGCAGTCTTTTCTTGCAGCCGCAACACACGCCGGCATATCTGATGCCGAAACCACGATTTGCTTTGCAAACTTGACCTTTCGATTACCAAGCGAATTTCGTGAAAATCGCGCTTTTTCCGTCAGATCAAGCGACCACTTCCTGCCTCTCTTCTGACATCTGATCTTCGTTACATAAACACGTTTGCAGATAGTCTTCAATGTGCTCAGGCTCCACTTTTCACTGGGTATTTTGCTATGATCACGCGATGTCTCAGTCTCTGTTCATGCAAAGTCCGAGTTCCCATTTTATCTTTTGCAGAAACTTTGCCCATGACGTTCATTGTTTGGGTTCACCAATTGAGACCTTAATCTATAAAATATCACCAAATACCAGCAGATTGCTTCATAAACAGCTTCTTTACAGCTCATAGTGAGGTCGTATGACATCATCATCAATGTGTGTGTGTTGTAATTTGCCAAACATCCTAATGAAATCACTTGTATTGGAGCATGATTCTCCGGATAATTGAAAAAACGAAATTTTAAGTTTGAACAGCTGTAACTTTTGCAAACATGAAAAGTTTCAAATGAAACTTTCAGGGATTGTTGTATATTCATTCCCCTTCAAATTGTGAAATTTTCGCAGAAAAACACCAATCGGCTGCGAAGATATCGCATTTTCCCCGGTGGTACGTTTTTTTGAGCCACCCTGTATATCTATATATGTCTATGGAATTTATATAGCGCCTTTCAAGATAATTAGTCGGAGTCTCTTCCGACCCAGGCACGGCCTTGGCTTGTCTTGGGAACGTAGTTCAAACTTGGCCTATTCCAAAACCGACGGAGATGTCTGTCTGATGTCTGTGCGTGGAACCACAGAGCCGCAAATCTATACAACAAGCCTTCTTGATTTGACTTTTATTTGTTTCGTAGAGTTCTTCCCAAAGTTTATTTTCACTATCAAAACTAGAACCCACATTTTCATTTTATTCTTGAGAAATCAAGACACATTAAAGGATGATTAACGATTATGTTTGTAAAATGGTTGTTTTGAAATGATGAGTTGCACCTGTCGCTTCAGTGTTCTGTCTAGATAGCTGGAGTGCTGTAACAGACTTTTTGTCTGACTGAAGACTCGAATGAGTGCACAGGGGCCATCTGATCAAGACAACAAATGCTCAACCACCAATTTATCATATTTTCATCCATTATATCTATGTCGTTCTTCTAGTAACATACTAGCGCAGTGCTGTCCAACGTGCGGCCCGCGAGGTGATTTCAAGTGGCCCGCACAGGCTCACTAAATTTTGCACTTTGTGTAAAATGAAGTAAAGGATAGTCACTGGTCGATTTGAACGTTTATTTTTGGTATTGATTTTGTGACAGTTGCCGATTTCCAATGCCAGCAGAAAGGCCAATCCGAAAACTAAATCTCTTCTTTCTTTTCCTGGGGTTAGGTTCCCGTAGTCTATCTGGAGATTGGCACACGATTTCTGGTTTTGAGAACTCTTATTACTGTAAGCCTATATAGCCTATGCTATAGGCTATACCAGTGCTGTCCAACCTTTTTGGTTGGACAGCACTAGTATAGCCTATAATGTATAGGCTATACCAGTTGGTTTAATCTTATATAATATTATCAATAAATTTTAGCGACTGCTTTTGAGTTTTCTGTTGCGGCCCTCGGCTTCAAGAATCTTGCCAATGCGGCCCGCGGAACCAAAAAGGTTGGACAGCACTGTACTAGCGTAATGTCAGTACTTGAATTTTTCTCTATTCAAACTTAGTGAAGGGTTTCTTCCCTGTCTCCTGCCTGTGCAACACCTGCACTATTAGGGATTTTAGTCAGAAATTTGTTTTGCACTGTATGCTCAATTCCTATTAACCAATCTGGCAAATGTGACTGCTCTTGACAATACAATTTAACGAGTTCTGTGCACTTACTGCTTGAGATTCCATGGTGTTTTATTATTGCTGATGTGTATAGTTGATATTTGATTGTGTTTTATTATTGTTGATGTACTGTATAGGTTGATGCGCGAACACATAATCTGGCCAAGTATTTCATGGAGCTTGCGATGGTGCCGTGTGAAACCGCTCACATCAAACCATCGTTCATGGCCGCTGGTGCGCTGCGTTTGGCACAGAAACTGCTCGGTGACTACGCCTGGGTGAGTAGATCTACTTTTTCAGATTGATCAGCCACTGGTAGCTAATGCTCTCAAGTGTATGAACTAGTGTTTCAATGGCTAAATGATGATAACCGGTGTATTTAGACTTTTTGTCTTGCTGTTATTCACACCGGGTAAGTATATATGCAGAGAGAGTTGTGTAGAGCTTGATTATCTGTGGTTAATCACCTTGTGCTTTCAGCTCTCTGATCTCTAGCGACTGACATGATCCATTTTCTCCATTGTTTTCTTTCCGATGCCACCTGCCTTAGTTCTTCCAAGTTCATTCCTGTTGTTTCGTGAACCTCATCCATCCATTGTGAGGCGCGGTGGTGTAGTGGTGGCGTCGTTGCCTTGAAGCCGGAAGGTTCGGGGTTCGAATCCACCTCGCCGCGTAAGGACCTTGGGCAAGTCCTTCACTCACAATTGCTCAGCGCTTCGGCGTGAAACTCCGATGCAGTGTCCGCTCTGCATTCGGGAGCGCCTCTGAGTAGAGAGCTTGAAGGGGCGCTATAACAAGTGCACATACATACAAACATCCACCTTTTCCTTGGCCGCCCTTGTTTTCTTCTTCTCTCTCCGTATTCCAAGTTTATATCTTTTTCTAAACCATTTGAATGCATAGCATGACCAAAGAAACCCAACTTTCTTCTTAGCACTGTTTGTTGTTTGTTTGTTTAACTGTGGTTAATAGCAGGTTATAAATTGTGTTCACAGCTTTATACATACTACTTCACTTTATGCTGAACTGATTAATGACGGATTGGTTTTGCTCTGCCATCTGTTGGTGGCTTCATGCATTAGGCACCAGTGACATGGAAGTTACTCATTTCTATTGCCAACAGTAAAATTTTGTTGACAACCTTATTTCGGCATTGATCATATTGTGGTGCTATATAAATTATATAAATCGTATTGTCTGCTTTAAATTTTAATCTCTTTAAATTGATTCTTCTACTGTTTGTGTTGAATTTAAAAACAGTTCTAATCTAGACAACTGTAAGTTCGTTGATCTGGTTCCTCTGTTAGGGTTCTCTGATGGTCTACTACACCGGATACGACGAGTCTGCGTTGGCGCCTCTCATGTCGAAACTCGCTCAGTTTGCGATGAATGCTGGGACGGGAAAGACGACGGCCGTCAAGACGAAATACCAGAGCTCAAAGTTGATGAAGGTGAGCGTCCTCGACGAACTCAAGTCCGATGATCTGCACGAAGTTGCCGGTTGGCCAACAGCATCCATCTTTCCAAACTAACTCCAGACAGAACGGACTAACTGATTGAATTACAATCGGATACACTTTTTTATTGTAATGAATTACTGTATGAGCCACAGCATTTGCTTAAGACATAATATGATAATCTGGATTTCTATTACTGGTTTATTGAGGAATGGGTTTGAAAGAGAAAGGCGTGAAGAGTTTGTTTTCAGCTGATGTGGAGGATTTTAGGTGTTGGACGCTGTGCATTGGTTTTTTGAAGACATGCATTTCAATTACAAACTTTTTTTATGGGATGGAGTGCCCATCTTTTTTTATATACGTTGCATTTGGTGAAGCAGTTGTTTGTTCGGATGCAAATGCATTGGTTTTACTCTCTCGTAGCTTTTCCATTTGTGCGTGCGTGCATCGTTTCTGAAGATTGTGCATTGCATGTTGTCATCCTCATCCGAGACATTTTTTAAAGACATACGTTTTTATATAAGGTTCTTAATTCTAGGGTTTTAGATACTTTTTGTGAGTCGATTTGTCACTGTAAGTACAATGCTATTAAAAATGGATATTTGGAAATATCCAACTGCAGGAGTCCGTTAGAAGACTTGCTGCATACCTTGTGTGAATGTTTGATGCTAGTGTGTATGAATGCTTCAATTGAAGTCTTGTATAAGACTGTTTTTATGGGTAAGGTTGAGATAAGCTGATGTTTAAAGGATTTGGATTTACTTAACAGATGTGTAAGATGTTTTTTGCGGAATTAAAACAATGTTTCATCAAAAGTATTAAATGCCTTGTAAACTGAAAAGAATTCGTTCTGTAAGACGTGTGTAGCAGTCTGAATATAAAGAGAACTGTGTGTGTGTGTGTGTGTAGGAAGGTTCTTGTCATTGTAGTAGTGTAAAAATTGTTTATTTTTGGTGCAATTATTCATCTGTGTAAAGAAAATCTCTAAAAGTAAACATGGAGTTGTGTACTGGGTTTTATTTGAAATTAATGTCCAACTAAATGGACATTGAATGAGCTGCTGCTATATGGATGGCCTGAGAATCGTACATCCTTTCCATTGCGTGCTTGACCTAATAATGAATTTCGATCGTCGTGTGATGATTGTGTATTTCGATGGCGACTGACAAGTCCTTTGGTGAGCGTTCTGGACTCGTCCACCAGTCGGTCATAATTATAGATATCTGACAGGGAAGAAATGGTTGTATCCAGGTTTCTGCGACCCTAGCCAACTCACTAAGTGTATAAGGGCTTTTGGTGGGAAGATATTGGACAAGGGCTGGTCATCTGTAGCTAAGAAAGTAAGTCATTAGCACTTCAAACCAGTGCTGCACGTTGGGGCGGCTTTCTCTGGGAGGGTTTACTAAAGGACCACTGTCTTATATTTCTGCAAGTACACTACAGCAGCGTTTCCCAAACTGTGGGTCGCAGAGCTTTGGCAAGTGGGTCGCGAAAGTTCTTCTTATTTCTCTGTTAATTTCAGTATTTATTCCAGTAACCCTCAAACGTCATACTTTATTATTCCGTTATAACTAGTGAAACAACATTTGACTATGGTTGGGCTATAACTAGCTTCTACTTGTGCGTGTATGTGAACAGGAAACAGTGCACGAGACTTAGCATGATTAATAAAAAGTCTGCTATTCAAAAATAAACAACGTGTATTTAAATTTCACAAATTTTATTTTCAATTTTTAAAACTTTGCGAAAAAACATGGATAAATTTTTGAAACGAAAACGAGAATCTTTGTCATGTGTGAGTGGTCATAGCTCAGAATCGGAGTCGGACGTTGATGTTAATTCAACTCTTGATAATCGACTTCCGAGTACGAAGAAACCGTAAATATTATGATTCATATCTGAAATTCGGATTTATTTCAACTGATTCAGGCGATGAACCAAGACCTCAGTGTGTGATTTGTTTGGAAATTCTTGCGAATGCTAGCATGAAACCGTCCAAACTGTCACGTCACCAGGTAACGAAACACCGTGAAACTGTCGGTAGGCCTAAGTCAGCCGAATTTTTCAAACTTAAAAGTGAGGGATTGAGAAAGCAAACTTCCAGCTTAAAAAAATTCACAACGCTTAATTCAAGCGGATTGAAGGCATCATACGAAGTAGCGTTGAGAGTTGCGAAGGCTAAAAAACCGCACACAATAGCGGAGGAATTACATGTAATTCTTCCTTCTGCAATTGACATGGCAAAAGCAGTGTTAGGAGAGACCATGGCTAACAAGATTCGCGCCATCCCATTATCCAACAACACTGTAAGTCGACGCATTGCGGACATGTCAGTTGATGTCAAAGAACAATTAGTAAACACTTTGAAAATGAGCAAGAAATTTGCATTGCAGTTAGACGAGTTTTAAATGTGGTAATTTCTAAATGCTGGATGTAAATCAGCATATCTTAATCCCGATTTATGAAGCAATCCTTAGTTAGTGTTAGTTTAGTACTGTGTACCTATACTACCTAATAATTTTGTTTAGTGGGTCCAGAGACAGAAAAAATATTCCCAAGTGGGTCCCGAGCCAGAGAAGTTTGGGAACCTCTGCACTACAGAACATGACCATCATTTGATAATCTGTGGTGCCTCCTAAAATACATCTTCATAATATTACTACTTACTTTTTATACATCCCTCATTGAAGTGTATTTTATGGAAACCCCTTACGCTAGCAATGATCAATCAATCAATCACATCGGTTTATGTAACACCTATTCACGATTTCTACTCTGAGATGCACTCATGAGAAGACATAAAGAGCCAGCAGAGCTTTCATTCATTTCAGACAATTATATAGTGCTTCTTCAAGAGTATTTGCTCAGAAGTGCTCCCAACCCAACCACGGCTAAAGAGAACAGTCTTAAGAGCAGAGTAGAACGTAGTCTCAAAGGCTCTAGAGTCTAGGCATTAGGTGTAGTCCCACAGGAGCCTGATAATTCCTGGTTGTAGGGCCGACAGAAAAGGCACGGTGCTGCGTAATAGAAGTAGAAATCATTTTAATGTTATTTGTTGACATACTCTTATTTATTCATCAAAATGAACTTCTGTTACTACTTATAACGTCCTACACAACTGTCCACAATGAGTGACTGCAAGAGTTTCAGTTCTCATTGTTCAATATATAATGCGTTTTTTAAAACTGTTCTCTTCATCCACGGAAACTTTCAACTGAGATGTTGAGACTCTAATGTGCTCATTAAGTGAAGTGTTCGCTGCTGTGGCTTCCGAGGATTTCTTCAGCAGATCGTGTCCTACCAAGCTGGTGCAGCATGCGTTAAGCGTCTCATTCGCCTGCAAAGAGAAAAACAGTCAAAACTTGATTATCAGAATTAAATTATCAGATTTCCAGAGGTTTCTATTCTGTTCCTAATTAATGTTAAGTAAAATTCCTGAGGGATCAATGCACCTTTGTGCAATTTAAAAAGAATTATCATTTAAAATCATTAGGCTTCCAATATTTTACTCTAATCTTTGCTGGTAGCCTTGTAATCCCAGCCTTACATTCAGAATTGCAAACCAAGCAATGCAATTGTAATTTTACAGAACACCACAAAAAGGTCCTCAAACATGTGTTGGGTTGAGCAGTAACTTACGAAGTTTGACAGAATAATTCCAAGTATCAATGTCCTCCAAAACAGATGAGAAACAAAGCAAACACTGATATGCTGAACGAGAAATGCAACATACACATGCCAACTTCTGTAAGAAGTGCCTCAAATGAATAGAATGATGCTAACTAAACATATAGACAAAAGCATTCACTTTGGAATCCAGAGAAACTCCAAAAATCTAAAAAATATTTAAAACGCCTCAACAGAGTCATTAAATAGTAACAGTCAGTTTAAAGTGTTGGTGGAATGCTTGAAACTGCTAAAGGGTTACACATATTTATTACACAAACACGAAGGAGGGATCACCGGATTTAGTTGATTTGCACATGGCAGAGGAGTGGTCTCAACAAAATATACAGATGGACACTAAGCTTGCAGCAGAAGCTTTAGCTGTTGAAAGAGAGAGTGGAGTGGGACTGGAACTGACCGAGTGTTTCTGTCCTGGTCTCGAATCTTCTTTTCCATTTCTGCATCGGTCAATGTCTCGAGGAAAGGACACCACTGATCGGCATCCGACTGACCTCGAATTGCCACCTCAACAATGGGCAATGGAGCCTCACTACAACAATACGTAATGCACACAAACACACATTGCAAAACACCTAAAATTACTAAAATATTAGCGTTAAAAAAGTCATCGATACAGCATTCTGGTGAGAAATCCCTTTCTCCAATCAACGAATCACATCGAGGTATCTCTAGATTATGTGAGCGAGGCCTAAGGGATTATCCAGTTACACATTCAGGTGAAAGAAGATCATGGAGGACATGTCCAGACTCCAGAGTCACTGAGGATAGAAGAAAAGAGGGAGGGATACATCTGCCTTAGAACATAACATATCAAATATAGGAGTACTAGAACTTTGGCAAAACCTTCTATGGTATCAGCTTAATAAATACTAAATATAAATCAATACTAAATCTAAAATAAATACAAATAATTAATACTAAAAATGAATCAACCTGAAGGCGTAGGTTCTCTGGTGCCAGCTCAGTTGACCACGGATGCTGTATGCGATTGCTGTTACGAATTCTCCACCGAGACCAAGTTCAGCGCACAGTTTAGTCGTAAACTCCTCCGGACTGTTCTCCTTTTCCGACATATCCCACTCGAATTGATCCGCGAGGGAGATGTTGCCGACGTGAATGTTCAACTAAACCAAACACACACACACACAGAAAAATCAGAGTGGCTGTCTTGAAATGGCGCTATAGAAATTTGCAATTATTACGATAATAAGCTATATTTAATTGCATAAAAAAAGAAGAAAATCTCTCACATGCATGCATAAATGCATATTACTTATTACTCAACAGAAAGAGATTCAGTAATATTGCATTCACCACTGAAATGTCTTCAAATAAACAAAAGCTGCTCTAAACAGTTGGACACCAGTCACAAACAACAACGCCCTCCAGGTTTAATAGTACAACAAACTTCATAACACATAACAATGCTTAATTCTACTTATACTGCAATATGCTTTCAAGTTGTCATGACAATGACCCTGCCATCAATCAGTTACCTTGACGATGACCCTTTGGTCTGCCTGCTCCTCAAGAATGTTGTCGACTGGAAAAGCGTCAATCTGTTGTCGGATGGCCTGAGCGATGGCCGGCAGGAAGTGAGCTGGGTTGAGGTCAAGGTCGTCACAGAGGATCTCCGCAAACTGCTCGGGAGTGATGAGCTGCTCTGGAAAAGCAATCATAAACAATAATCTGCAATCCATTAACCCATTACTGACCTGAATCAATGGTATGTGAAAAACCTATGCCGTTGGTTGGCAAATGGTTAATTACGGGCAACTACTGCAGTCGCATGAAAACAGGATAATCAAATCTAGACTCATCTGAAGCGGTCCTGGTACTGAAAAGTCAGTGGATTAGATTAGATCGACGCTTTGTAGCCAAAGCAAATGTTTGTAGAAGACGTTTGTAGAAGATGTTTGTAGCTCTAAGATGTTTGTAGAAGATGTTTGTAGTTCTAAGATGTTTGTAGATGTTTGTAGTTCTAAGATGTTTGTAGTAGATATTTGTAGTCGATGTTTGTAGTCGACGTTTGTAGAAGCTATTTGTAGAAGATGTTTGTAGTTCTAAGATGTTTGTATCCTAAGATGTTTGTAGTCGATGTTTGTAGTTTTAAGATGTCTGTAGTCGACGTTTGTAGAGTTGAACGAACCGTTCTTGTTCCACGTGAAGCAATCCCTCAGCTTTTGACCTTCGAACTCCATGTCGAGTCGGATTGGAACGAGGACTTCTGGTTGACCGGAGTTCTCGTGAATAATCGACGGATCGAGATCGTCGTAGCTAAACACAACGCTAGCTAGATCAACAACGCTTAGAACAGATATATATATATCAGCTCCACGAACAATGGCTGGACTGCACAATCCAATCTGATCCTAATCTTATCTAATCCAATCCTAATCTAATCCAATCCTAAAATTATCTAATCCAATCCTAATCCTATCTAATCCAATACTAATCTTATCTAATCCAATCCTAATCCAATACTAATCTTATCTAATCCAATCTTATCTAATCCAATACTAATCTTATCTAATCTAATCCAATCTTATCTAATCCAATCCTAATCCAATACTAATCTTATCTAATCTAATCCAATCTTATCTAATCCAATCCTAATCCAATACTAATCTTATCTAATCCAATCCTAATCCAATACTAATCTTATCTAATCTAATCCAATCTTATCTAATCCAATCCTAATCCAATTTAATCTAATCACCTCTTTAGCACTGGAAGAGGCATCATTAGTCGATGGCCAATTTAGACCCACATAATAAATACACTGGAGAGCTGCTCATGTCGAAAAAATCTTATAGGTAAGAAATAATGAGAAACCAGAATGACATTGAATAGCTGATAGAAGGCTAAACAGAACGGGGCATCAATGCCAAGCTATCAAGCCATTCACTGACAGACCAACAATTCAGTGGGGATGAGTGCAGTAACAGTGAAAGTGGTGATGAAGAACAAAGTTTCTTAGGAAATATATGAGAGGAGAACATTTAATGGAAAAGACAGATCAACGAAAGGAAGTGGAATCACGATGACAACACAGACCGTCTCTAACAATTCCTTTTCCCGTTGTGGTTAAATAACAATTGATTTCTACCACACACATAACAATGCTCCACTTCTCCTTCCAATCACATTCTATCTTTAAATGATACTACGAATCAAGTAAAAAAAGACATTTGTAAAGTAGACACACAACCATTGTGGCTGTGACATTTCCAAACGAATCAAATTCAAGAATCAAAACAGAGACAACAGTGGAAGCTGGAAAGATGTCTAAACAATATTGGAAAGACGATCTTACCAGAGAGGGTAGGTTCGGATTTTGCTCGCACCAATACGGTTTCTGTTGATGGGGGTGGAGCACGGAACAGCGTCGAGGTGATGTGAACTGCTTGGAATGGCAGGAACCCATCCACTCGTGCGTTTAGTCTTCGTATCCCTTCGCAGAATCAAAGAAAATCCAGACTGACGATTAGCAGACAAATCGGAACAAATCACTTCTCTTAAAACTTAAACACTGTTCCTCTGCATGAGAAACCAAACAATCACAATCTCCACAATATCTCACCTAGTGAACAATGACTCCAGCAAAACATCTCACCTGGGAACAATGACTCCAGCAAAACATCTCACCTGGGAACAATGACTCCAGCAAAACATCTCACCTGGGAACAATGACTTCAGCAAAACATCTCACCTAGTGAACAATGACTCCAGCAAAACATCTCACCTGGGAACAATGACTCCAGCAAAACATCTCACCTGGGAACAATGACTCCAGCAAAACATCTCACCTGGGAACAATGACTTCAGCAAAACATCTCACCTAGTGAACAATGACTCCAGCAAAACATCTCACCTGGGAACAATGACTTCAGCAAAACATCTCACCTGGGAACAATGACTTCAGCAAAACATCTCACCTGGGAACAATGACTTCAGCAAAACATCTCACCTGGGAACAATGACTTCAGCAAAACATCTCACCTGGGAACAATGACTCCAGCAAAACATCTCACCTGGGAACAATGACTTCAGCAAAACATCTCACCTGGGAACAATGACTTCAGCAAAACATCTCACCTGGGAACAATGACTTCAGCAAAACATCTCACCTGGGAACAATGACTTCAGCAAAACATCTCACCTGGGAACAATGACTCCAGCAAAACATCTCACCTGGGAACAATGACTTCAGCAAAACATCTCACCTGGGAACAATGACTTCAGCAAAACATCTCACCTGGGAACAATGACTTCAGTGCTGACAGACAGTGCTTTGTACTTGTCGTCATTTCCTTCGAAGATCTCGTCCACTTCGCTTGCCTTCAGCAGCGTGATACTTGAAGCGAGTGAGTGCTGCCCGAAACCAACTTTTCAAAAACAAAGAAAAAAAACAGAACATTCGAATCAAGTAAGTTTGTCAGACGATGTTTGAGTCAATTGTTTTATCAAAACTCCTCAGGTTGCAGCAAATCATTTCAATTCTGTGTTCATGAAAAACTACAATATAAGTGAATTGCTCAGACACTTTGTTTGGATTCAAACAAATAGATACATATGTACCGTATTTCAGTATACACCTAGATACCAGTATTAATTGGCTTGATCCCTTTGTTCCCCACATCAGGAGCATGGCTCAATGCAGATGCTTTGCCTGCATAGGTCCCCCCTCCACTCTATGGAATGGACTTCCACCATCATTTTACTCGCCCTTCTCCCTGATAGTCTTTCCTCATCTTTCTCTTGTCTCATATCCTGACACTTCTCTTGGTGTTGATCGCACTGGGAGCGCTTCTGAAAAGATTTGCTGAGAAATGCTTTATAAATGATCCAAAAAACATCCTTTTGAGAACATCACAAAAGTATTGCAGTGGACAGTGTCTAAAATGAAATTTTTAAATCAACAGATGTTAAGCAGACAACAAAGGCATCAATCTGAAATAAAATAATTGAAATCATACGCTTTTGCGCCAGAACTTTTCGTTCCTCGAGACTCATCTGGCGTCTCCATAGCGATGGGTAGCGCTTGTACAGCGAACCTCGGAACATGCGCAGATAGTTTCCCACCTGGAAAAAACACTCGTCTTAGCAGCAGATTTTTAAAAAGTGGATTACATAAAAGTAAGCGTACAATAAGTTTGCCCACAACAGAAAGCACTTATTTTAATCATCAGACTAATTGGAAATTTCTTATATATCTCAGTTCCAAATCAAATCTGCGTCAGTTTGTCTGTTTGGGTGTTTTAACGCTCAGTTGAGATCCGGGCTGGGGGGGGCAAAGGGAAGGATAAATAATTAGCCACTTTAAATTCCCTATTTGTAGCAAGTTTCTATTTCACTGTTTTTATATTTGGATAGATCTGTTAAACTTGCTTATGCTAGTGTCACAATCGTAAATGATTTATTAAATAAATCTCTCAAGCCTTCTTTCCTTTGCCGTTACTGGGCTGGTAGCGCTAAGGAGGAGGTTGAAGGGGCGCTATATAAGTCCATAGAATGAATGAATGACTGCCTTAACCACACCTGACAAAAACACCAGTTTAATTCACTTAACCGGTCACGTCCTGGCGTCTGATTACGACGCTGGCAAGCACAGTGAAGTTAATTTAACAACTCGTTTTGGTAAATACGCACACTGGATGCCCGTACTCCAAACAATATGGCTGCCAACGAATGTAATATAATTAGAGCGCAGCGACTATTTATCGCGTCAGGGTCGGTTAGGGCTCAGGTTAGGCGTCGTGAGGGTCGGTTAGGGTTAGTTTTAGGGTTAGTGCAGTCATTCTGCTGAGCGCTTTGCATGTTGCGATGCCGTCGATAGGATAGGTCGCTGCGCTCTAATTATATTGCATTCGTTGGCAGCCATATTGTTTGGAGTACGGGCATCCAGTGTGCGTGTTTACCCTCGTTTTAAAAGCAATCAAAACGCCGACATTTTTAAAGCACTCGAATGTTGTAAACACAGCACGGTAACGCAATGACGTCACAGCAACCGACACAAAGAACAAAAGCACAGAAATGTTTAAAATGCAAACTAAACATGCAGAATGATACGCTAGGTTTTTTTGTTTCTTACCTCCGATCCGACATAGTAAAATTCTCCTCCCTCTTCCAACGGGAAAGGTTTCGGCCGTTCGCCAAAGGTTCTCATTCCCTGAACGGGCGCCGCCATCTTTTTTTCAGACACGAACCAAAGATATTCAATGGGCGAGAATCGATGTCACGTGATCTCATTTAAAAATGCATCAATGATTATTTTTTTTTAAATCGCATTGAAAAATCGTGTTGCAGAAATCATAATAAAAGCAAAGAAATACAATAGGGTCTTTGATAAAAGATTTCATTTGTGTAAAACGTTCCTAAAAGCTGTATGGAACAAATGCTCCCCTCCGGAAGCCCAAAATTTTATTCCACCCTTTGTGTCACCAGCAATTATTGTCAATTTGCTTCTCTACTTAGCGTCTGTGATTAAGCTGGTTCCCCGCGACTTGGCGTTTGTGGGCGAGTTCCGAGTTTACGATTACGATCATATCCATATGCTTTGTCCGTGACAGTCCGTCTCTTTTAATTACAATTAGTTCAGATAAGACCTGACTTCTGACAACGACAAACAATAGCCTACTAAGCTCATGACCGTCATTACTACAGATTTTACTCAAGCCAGTAGGCCATCCAAGTTATGAGTAGCGTCTACAAGTTGTGGGTTATGAGAACACTACCGTACGGTTTCCAAGCGGGACACTAGTCTAGAGTATAGTAATCTACTGTTCAATTACAGTCTTCTTATCTTTAAGAAAAGCTTGCGTTTTTGTACACTACAACAAATTTCTTGAATAATTACTTTTATTCACTGGGTGTATTAGCACAGTATAAATATTTATTTATTTATACTGTGGTATTAGTCAAGTCTTGTCATTTATCCTTTATTAATCAGATTTTCCTCCGACTATCTTTGTGTTCCTATATGCTACTTGTATGAATTGGCTGACTCAACGTTCCCTCTAAGCTGCGCGATTGCGCGGCCGCGCAGAAGAAAAACTCCTGCCGCGCAGAAGAAAAACTACTGCCGCGCAGAAGATTTATCTGCCGCACAAAAAATCAGCTTCAGCTACCTGGTACTTATTAGTTGTTTTTTTCTTATTGCAATTTTTTTAACCTGCATTTGGTCTGTAAGACAATGGCGATAGTGCTGAAGAGTATATCCGGCCGCTTTGTCAGTTTGCACGTGCGATCTAGCTAGTAGCTATATCCCATTGGCCTCCGTTTCCAAATCTTTTCGTGGCAACTCGCAAAGTGAGGAACTCCATGACTGCGACGAATATTAAACGGCTGTAGGATAATTAGTTGTAGGACCCTGAATATGCGATTTGACACTTTGCACAGGATAATAGTTAATAGGTGATTATAATTATAGGTGCGCGTTCGCCATGTGTAGGGCTAACTGACCATCAGAAGTGTGGGGCGCGGTGGTGTAGTGGTGGCGTCATTGCCTTGAAGGCGGAAGCTTCGAGGTTCGAATCCACCTCACGTCGCCGTGTAGGAACCTTGGGCAAGTCCTTCACTCGCAATTGCTCAGCGCTTCGGCGTAAAACTCTACTGCAGTGTCCGCTCTGCACTCGGGAGCGCCTCTGAGTAGAGAAAGAGCTTGAAGGGGCGCTATAACAAGTGCGCATACAAACAGACCCGTGGGACAAGCCGAGAAGTCAAAAAACGTAACGGGCCAGTCAGCGTTTATAGCTCTTGTCGGATTTAGTAGGTTTCTAGGTTCAGCTTACAGAGATGACAGAGGCTGGTATTCATTATCGACAATGACGCAAATTAATAGAATCTTGAATAACTGACTTTGTTAGATTTTCATTGACGTAGGCTAGGCTACATGAGGGGAAAACCTGCTTGCATTTTGTTTGTTGGGAAAAATTCCAAAAAATTCACCAGAATCAGTCAGTCGCAACTGTAAATTAGGACAATATGTAATTTACATTTACACAATTTTTCTGGCAAGGAGCTCCTACTGCTAACAAATTGTCCAAATGTGGTTCCAAGAAATCGAAAATGATAGACCTAATTGGTTGATGAAGAAGGTCTGATTATATTTAGAGAGTAGGCTAGGCCTATAGCTATAGTTGCTGCAGACATATTGTCACACACAAACACACGTCCACCTACAAAGACACACACAGACACACACACACATTTTCTTGATAATTATTCTGTCTTGAATTTGTGTTTGACTGAACTCTCCTTTCTGCCGCAAAATTTTGCACACAAAAAATGAAACTGTAAGTTGTTGCACAAGAGATTCCAATTTTGCACAACCACCGGCAAACCTTAGAGGGAACATTGGCTGTCAGCCTGCCACACTCCAGTTTATTTATTTTTTTACATCATTAGACTAACCTACTGGGTAGCACTGTTAGCGGGATTATTATTGTCCTTTCTTTCTGGGTCTCCCCCTTGATAACCACATCATAATGTGGTAGGACCCTCAACCTGAAATGGTCTTCCTCTGACCCTCCACTATCTTTGTAAAAATCCTTCTCAGGCTTTCCTCTCTCATCAAAAGTTTTATTTGGGTGCTGAGGTTGGGAGCACCTCTAAGTATTGAAGAGGCGCTATATAAATGCATCTAATGAATGAATGAATAATATTCGTCATTATGCTCACTGCCATAACTGTATAATATATCATGTTGGTTGAGGAACTAAATTTAATTGATTTGACAGCATAAGTTTCAAGTTGTTAACAAAAAGAGATAAGCCGATGTGTTTCTAAATCAATGCACATTCATTGGTTTAATCAACTCAGAATCTACGCATGCACAAATCTCTTCTTTTTCATTCAGCTTTAAACGACATCAACGATCTGCAATAAATATAAGTTTCTTTAAACGACGAAGGCAACTAATCAGCCAAAAGAAGAAACAGAAAGAATCGACGATTTTTACACAAGCACACACAACTCCGAATGCGATTCACTCCAACTAATGTTTTTATAATAATAATAATAATTCCATTTGCTAAGAAAACTTCACACGACTGGAGGAGAGATAGAGAGACAGAGAGAGCGCACACTTCACGTCGTCTATCAGTTAATGCAATGACAACACATCAGAGGCTGAAATAAAGAACAGAAACGATGAAAAATCTCGAGCGAAACTACAACCACGTTGCCTACAACGATCCACACCGGCTTCAGTTTCAACAGAACACAACACAACTGTAATTTAATAAATGTTTGACTCACAAAGTTCAGAAATGCGCAGTGAAGCTGGACAACTACCATGTGACAAAAGCAGACAGAAGGCAAAACATCCACCGAGAAAAGAGAAGAAATTCAACAAAGTGACCAAGAAATCAGAAGAAAACGTGCTTTTCGAAAAAGAAAAGTGCTCGTTACCCAAAAAAACCCTGAAACTGTGCACGACATGAAACCGTCAGAAATGCCGACCAAATGCATTGTTAGTCAGAAGACAAAACTGTAACACGTAACAAGACAACGCAACCTTTCCTAGAAGCAACACGTTGCACAAGTAAAAGCTCCTACACACACATCACACGTGCAGCACATATCATTACACAACAGTGGCTAACTACATTTCCAAACAGCTGATAGGTACATTGGAATATATCCCCACCCGCAAAACCTGCTCAGGCACTCAACTCCTTGTGTACATATCACCATCTCCAACAGACACACTTCCCTGATACGAAGACATTTCTTCATAATATATAACAAATCGAATTCAATCATTAGGCCTACTCTAGCACCCTTACCACAAAGAATCAGTCAAAGGTGTGTTGTCTAAATACCCTGTAAAAGCATTGCAGTACCTCAGAGACCTCCATCTTCCGTTTTGCCCAACTAAGCAAACCAGAATTGCAATGAAGCATATCATAATAATGAAAACAGAGGTCAAACTCAAAACCAGAAGACTGCACAGCAACCAAAACATTACGAGCCAAATATCAAAACATTGCTTTTCTAAACCATAACCAAAAGAATAAATTGATCCCACTAAAAAAAGATAGATTTATTTGATCCATCAATGGTATGTTAAAAGATAATTTCAATGGTTTTAATCCCACTCAGAAATGAGAGATAACCTACTCAAATGAACAACCACATCCAACCCAAATCCACAATAAATGCATTAGATGGAATTTCTGCAAACAGAAAACTTACATTCTTAGATAAGGACTGTAGAAAGTGTAACCAGCGTAATATCACTTATGAATTAATATCAACTGCTATCAATCAGGATGAGATTCATCAAGATGATAAGACGAAAGATTATGAAGGAAGACAGCGTATCACGCGAGAAACTCAATTTTACCCCATCTTAACTGGATTTTATGAATTTCATTATTATCAGCCGGGAAAAGAGAAAGTGAAAAAACGAGTGCAAGAAATTGTCAAGATGTAAGTAGCGCTGCAGGTATATGTGATTGCATGTGATTGTAGGCCTATGTGTGTGTTTCTTTGTGTGTCTATATATATAAATATGTAATATATAATGCATAATATCTAAATGCATGATTTATATATATATATATATATATATATATATATATATATATACATATATATTCATGTATTTACGCATACACACATGCACAAACATGTATATGTAAATTATGTACGTATGTAAGCGTGCATTGTGATAAATGAAAAACAGAAGAGACTGCATAGAGCAGAAATTGTGCGGCATTCAACACAGACAAATAAACTATGGCTGCAGAAGAGTAGAGAGTTCTTTCAAGTCATTTGATCGTTATTCAATTCAATCGTCTCCTCTTCTGACTCCCCGCTCGGCCTCTGATCGCTCTGATCACCCGCTGAGTGGGTCGTCACGGTAGTGGATCGAGTAGAGCAGACGTTCGCGCATGAGTTCCTGCGTGGAATACTGCGGCAACTTGACCATGAACATACACGTCTCGGTTCGGATGTAGCGAGAATCTGCGTTCTCTCCTTAAAGAAATTAAGAAAAACAATCGTTCGTTCATAGATGGCATTTCGGTAAATGTTGGAAGTTAATGGTAACTAGCATGGGCGGAGTTTATCAGGGGGTAGGGGGGGGCTAAATCCCCCGAAGAAGACCCAGATTAATTTTTTTACCATGTAAATGGCATCTTTTCCCGGACTTAGCCCCCCCAAGAAAGGCTTTAGCCCCTCCAAGAACGGAAACCAAACTCCACCCATGGTAACTTCTTTCGGATATATATACGGCCATAGACAACTCCCAGGTCACCCTTTTGGCATTGTTCGATGTGAGCGCAGCCTTCGACACGGTTGACCATGATATCCTTTTAACTAGACTTTCTATCTCTTTTGGCATCTCAGGAAATTTTCTCAACTGGCTTACTTCCTACCTTCAGGACCGTTCTTACACTGTCGCTTGTGGGGCTACTAGATCATCCTGGGCGCCTGCCCCGTTTGGGCTGCCCCAAGGCTCTGTCCTAGGCCCCCTATTATATATAATATACACTGCAGACCTTGGACCACTCTTACTGGCAAATTCAATCCTTAGTCAATCCTATGCTGATGACCTCCAGGCATATGTTCACTGCCCAGCATCTGCCGCTACTGATGCGGTTCGAGAAATTTGTAGGGCTATGGAAACCCTGGAAGCCTGGATGTCTTCTAACCGTTTGCGACTGAACCCTACCAAGACGCAATATATCTGGTTTGGGACTCGTCAACAACTTGCAAAAATTGACATGAAAGCCTTAGCATTAGAGTTTCCTCTGATTACTTTCTCACCTTTTGTGCGGGACCTTGGTGTTATTTTAGACCAAGAGCTAACTTTCACTCGGCATATAAACCTACTATGTCGAAGCTGTTACTACCAGTTACGTCAGCTTAAGGTGGTCTCCCGTTCTCTGTCTTTTAGTGCCGCCTCTACTCTTGTTCACTCTTTCGTAGTTTCCCGCCTTGACTACTGCAGCACCCTCTATCATGGACTTCCGGCTGACCGGATTGGCTGCCTTGAACGGGTCCTCCGCTCTGCGGCGCGACTTGTTGGCCATATCCCAAAATATGGCCATGTCTCATCCTATATGCGGGATACCTTACACTGGCTCCCTTCTCCTCAGCGGATTGCATACAGGGTCTGTGCGCTGGTTAGGCGGTGCATTGAAGGACTAGCTCCACCCTACCTTCGAGAATTCTGTTGTTCCACCTTGGGAGTTCAGCGTCGATCGACCCTTCGATCAGCGAACCACGCTGAGCTTCTGGTTCCCCGCTCACGGACTGCTATCCGACAGCGTTGTTCATTCTCTGTTGCAGGTCCTACAGCTTGGAATGGTCTCCCTGTTACACTGCGCTTAATTCCCAGGGGTCACTCCGCTCTGTTCCTTAAGAACCTAAAAACTGTTTTATTTAGCCGTGGCTGGGCCGGGAGCGCTTCTGAGTAGCCTACCTTGAAGAGGCGCTATATAAATTTCTGAAATAAATAAATAAATAAATAAACTAGGAATAGAGCGAGTCTCCCGCCAAGCTTCTTAACCAAAACTCCTGTTATTAATACGCCCCATTATCATCATCATTATCATTATCATTATTATTATTAATGCTGTTTTTTAAACCCGAAGTACCTCATCAGATCCCTCAGGATTTAAAAGATTCGCTTAAAAGGAATAAATTTCTCTCGCTTCATATTGTTTCATTTATCGACCTGTCTTAAAAGAAAACAACATCAACATATCAAACAGATTCTCTTATTCTCAATTCTTTGCTCATTCCCAGTCACAGCCAATCAACCAACGTACCAACGATGGCATGGCTCAAATAAATACCGCTATTGCATCTTAGGTGGGAGAGAACTTGAACCAATAGCAGATGGGTAAAATTCTCTTCCTTAGAAATCCCACCCAACCCAATTCCAAAAAAGCAGCCAGAGGAATATCCTACCCCACTCAAGTTCCACATTGTATCCAAGGCCACCCACTGCCACTCTATTCTGCACAGTAGGAAAGCTCTTGGTTCCATTTGCATGAAGTGCAACCATGCAGAATCGAACCTTTTCCATGGTGGACACAGTGGTCTGGAATGGGATTCACAAGAGCCACATCTGTTTCCTGGGCTCTTACAGAAGTATTTTTTTAATAAACTAAAAAAGCTTTTCCTCATGCTAGAGTTGGGAGCGCTTCCGAGTAGTTCCCCCTTGAAGAGGAGCTATATAAATTCCTGAATGAATGAACTGTGCCACTCTGGTGAGACGTGAGTTGTCCTACCCGATCCATCTGGTGGAGCGATCTTCATGGGATAGGGTGGGACGTGAGCCGCATCCGATCCGTGGCTCTGGCAGGGACAGATCTGCGGAATGCGTTCCTGGTTGCACGCGAATTTGATGAACCGACAGATCTCCTCCTGAGAGAAGCTCTCGAGAACATTCCAGAAGAACTGGATGTGGTGATCCGATTCCGTCAGACCAACCTGGTAGATCGTATGCATCTGTCCAACAATCAATCAATCAATCAGTTCTCAATCAATGTTCAATCACATTCAGATATTTTACAATCAAATCAAAATTGCAAATGCATTAATTAGGAGCATAAGGGGAGACTGGGCTGGAGCGCTCTTCAGTCCCGTTTTCTCGTACCTCCATCATGCAAAGTCATGCGCTCTCTCTGGTTCGTATGGAATTCATGCTTTCCTCTGAACAACTACACCTCAACTACATCTGTTCCTTAGGTCACTCTCTGACACAATCTCTAAGCACTTGAAAACTATTTTTTTTACCGTGCTGCAGTCGGGAGTACCTCTGATTAGTTTCTTTGAAGAGGTGCTATATAAATACGTGAATGAATATTTATAGTGTTCTCCTTTCAGGGCTACATACTCAGAAGCGCTCCAGATCAAACCCCATCTAAATAGGACAGCATATGCGCTACTTCAAAGAAATCTACCACTCACTCACTAAACAAAACATAATCAAACATTTATATAGCACCAATCAAAGAGCAAATCAGAGTCAATAGCCTACACTACGTCAACTCAAATGGTGTACCTTAAGAAATTCGAGGTTGACCTCTGGCAGTCCACAGGTCTTGAACTCGGCATCAAACGGCGTCATCAGCATCAGCAGCTGAAGCGGAACGACTGAAGCGAGACCAGACTTAATGGCGACCATGCGTTCAACGCAACGCAATTCAGTCATGCGAAGACTTCGAACGCAATCGACGTACTCATCGCGATTCTCCCAACTGACGACGACAAAAAAACCGACAGATTCAGATATCGACCAAATCGTTCAGACATAATCATTCAAAAATAACAACCTTATGGCTCTCTAGCCTCGTGAACTCAGGTCTTTGCAGCAACAGTCTACCTGATGATGATGATGATGATGATGACGACGATGATGATAATGATGACGATGATGATGACAACGACGATGATGATGACGATGATGATGACAATGACGATGATCATGACGACGATGATAATGATGATGATAATGACAATGATGATGACTATGGCAATGATTATGATGATGACGATGATGCAGCCTACCTGATGATGATGATGACAATGATGATGTGAGTATCATCACAATAATGACTGTAAATCGTCTTAATCTCCCGTTAAAAAAACGATCGATAATCATAAAGAGCGATGAATAAGAACTACACGCAACTTATAGATCTGCACGAACCTCAGTTGGATCTTCTTTCCATTTCCAATCAGCTCCACCTCTTCACCTTCGAGCGACGAATAGACGAAGAAAGGCATCTGGTCGTTGCAGACAGCAGCCAACTCTTCCTTGCTCTCCGCCTGGAAAAAACCCGATTGAAAACAGAAATTGCACAATAGCATTATTTCTGAGTCATAAACATTTTCCACCGCTTCGTTTCCATTTTTTTTTCCTTTTGCTTTTCACTCATCTTTCAATTCAGTATAAATAATCTTCGTTTATGTGAAATTAGGACAAATCAGATGACACACCAAACGCAGACCTACACGTCGAAGCACATTAAACAAAAACATCAAATAATGTGAACATAACAATGTCATTGTCGTTGATGGTCGGCAATGCGAACCATAATAAAATGTCCTTTACTGGTAGAACAAATAGGGTGTAAGCTATTGGTAGTTCTTACTAGAGGTGGAAAAGGTTCCGCAGTTCCAACAAGTGGTAAAATTTATTTGCACATCAGTTAAAGATAAAAAGTTAAAGCTAGCTGTGTCCTACTCACCATTTCAATCTTCTTAATGTAGCTGTAGGTCACGGGGTCAGCGTCCTTAAGGTCAGTCACCGGGTCAAGGTCAATGCGGACGAGGTTCTTCCAGAAGACCGTTGCAAGGTCAAGGCCAAATGGAATTCCAGCTCGAATGGCGACTCCAAGCAGCTGTGGAAGACAAAAGAACAAGACAAGATGGAGTTTAAGAACTGAAAGAGATGACGACAAAAGCTCCGCATTTGCACAATCACAATTTCTAACAGATCTTTCACTTCAATATCATCCAATTCACTACCATCACCGACCACTCACCAGTGTCACCACCACCCATACCACCCACCCAAATCCAACCCATCCACCCAAATCCAAACCATCCACCCAAACCCATCCATCCAAAACCACCCATCCGTATACTCACCCACTCAAATCTAAATAATCCTCTAAACCCATCCACCCAAAACCCATTCCCAATATTCACTCACTGAACACCCACCCAATACCCCACCCACCCACCTACTCACTTACTGCCACATCCGGCCTCACACTCTATCGAACATTGTATGAAAATTTCCGACATTAAACTACGTTACCGAAATGTAACACAAACAGATGAGAGATGGAATCGCGTCGTCCTTCCTTCCTCACCTGACCACAAAACTGAAGAATCTTCTCCTCCGAGAAAGTGAGCGGATCGGACGAGAGAAGGTACTTTCCGCAGCTCTTGTATCCGAGAGTCGATGGCGATGGAGTGAGAACGTTGAGGTTTCCATGCTCCAATTCCTTTGCCACATGCCACAGGAAATGACGGAAAGATCCACCTTCAAACGACACACACGACATACAACCACCGCGTGCTACCATCGAAAATGCATTGAATATTCATTCATTCACTGAATATTCATTCAATCATTCATTCACTGAATATTCATTCATTCACTAACTCAATTGTTACTTATTTCACTATAATTATTAATCTAGTTTTCATATATTAAATTCTTTAGATTTTTCGAATTTACTCATTCACATATTAGCTCAGTAATTATTTATTTAATTTAACTTGCTAACTTAATTTTCATTATTTAATTTTTTGCTAATTCAATTTAGAAATTGTTGGGCATTGGCTAAAGTGCCTGCCTTTTAACATAGACAGTGATAATAAAGATCACAAGTAATAGCTCCTATCATAATTTTTTGACTCCTGAGGGAATGTTATGGACCTGGGGGGGAAATTACAATAATAGTAAAATAGCAAAATAATAATAAATGTTGATCTTGTTATTTACCAGTACTTATTTTTTTTTATTCACCCAAAGTGAGTAAAAAGTCAGAAAAAATAAGTTAGAGAGCTATCGAAAAGAAGAATTAAGAAAAGAAGAACTTAGCAGAAGAAGAATTCTAGTCAAATGATTTAAGAGATCAGAATAGATTAAGACTCCATATCAGTCACCAGACTAAGCATCAAGAGATGTCGTTGATTAATCCTCCTATGGCTGTGGTCTACTCACTGGTTCCCTGGACTTCCTCTCCCACAAATCGTACGTTGAATGCGTACGTTGGATCGCCTCCCTTGGCGAGTGGAACGCACAGCTGAGTGGACGAGATGACCGCCAACTGCTTCAGCGCCTGACTCACGTACGTTTCCATTGCAGGTCTCGGCTCATCTGATGGACAAACAACAAACAATACAACATCCTCTGATAACAATACAACAGCACAAATCCAGCTTCTTCAACTGGAGTAATGGACCCCCCTGAAGAATTAGTACACACATTAGTGCCTGGCACTATTGATACTCTAGCGACCGACATGATCCATTTTCTCCATATCTTTCTTTCTCATGTCGCTTCCCTTAGTTCTTCCAAATTCATTCCTGCTGTTTAGTGAACCTCATCCATCCACCTTTTCCTCGGCCCCTAATAACTTACATAAATAATATAATAATAGTTAGAATTAATAATAATAATAATAATAAATAACAGAACCATCTGCAAAAACTAGCCATTCCAGAACATTGCTCCCCCAATTTTTACAATCCCAGGGGATTAAAAAATAATAACTTGTTTAATTCCTGAGGGATCTGAGTGCAATAAATAATAATAATAATAATAATAATAATAATAATATTAAAATTACTGCAATTGTCTACTAACACACAAGACAATAACGAATGCATTACAGCAATGACTCTAAAACAAATTATTAGATAAGATTAGATAAGATTAACACAACATCCTCACATAACACCATCCCAACCAAGCTCTTAATCAAATCAAATCATCCGTCATTTGCATTAGAATGATTAGACAACATAGAAGATCGTCTCACACTGGAGTTGGATGCTGTCAAGTGGATTAAGGACGACCTCAGGCGCCGGTTGGTCGGTCTTCCGCAGCGCAGTGCTGTTGAGGATCTGGTTGACGAACTCCATCTTCGTATCGTAGAAGACGAGTCCGCGAGCGTCGGAGACGAGCGACGCGATGCTGAGCGGAAGGAGTTGACCGAGCGAAGGACGGAGGTCAACGAGCGGAAGGAAGAAGGTGGAAAGCGTTTCGTTCAGCGATTGGATCAACGCGAAGCGTAGACGAATGCTCTCAACCGGAACCTCTGAAGAGGAAAAAATCATTATTATTATTATAATAATCTTCGTTTTTAGACGAATGCTCTCAACCGGAACCTCTGAGGATGAAATCATTCAAATCATTATTATAATAATCCTCGTTTTTAAGAAATATTAATAATAATCTCTTTCTTTAATTGAACGCCTGCAAATGCACTGCACTTTACATTTACAAGTCACGCAGTAATCTTAATTGACATCAAACTTAACTAACAGAACAGACAGCCTGCAGTAGACGGCGCTAAAGGCAGCCTACAAAGCACGTCCCACCAATGGGGGCTCGAATGCCTTACCTCTCGCTCTTCATGACAGCTTGCTGACCAATGTGCTAGCAGGCCACCCCCAATTAATAATTTCAAGACTATCTATTCAGAAGCGCTCCTGACCCAACCTCAGCTAAATACGACAGTATGTTGTATTGTTGTTTTTTATATAAATAGATTCGGATTTAAATATAGCGTCCATTCGACTAAAGCACATCATCGCTAGAGAAGACTGATGAGCCGTTGATCTAAATAACATCAATGCTGAGACCTTGTAGTAGACGATATCTGACGGTGTTTGCCTCTCCTTCTTCCAGGTAGACTTCGTGAGGATGGAGTGTGAACGGAGAGATGGAAAGGCGGTGGCAGAGGTGGTTGACCAGCTGGACAAGAGTCGTGTCCATCTCAAGCGTCCACTGAGACGACATCTGCTGAGCCTGGCTGCGGTCAATGCAAGCGCATCTGCAACACGCCACACACGTCAATCGTACATCGGGTCACTTGACATTTTTGTAGAGCTACTCTTTATAAGACAAACCATTTATTTAATGACTAATAGCAGCATTAACATCTCTCATCTATGGTGCACATGTGTTTAGCACAAGGCAGGAAAGCATGGCACTCCAAAGTGCAGGCCATAATGAGGTCACCATAATGATGTCACCATGCGGATTATCAGTAGTACACATGTAACTGAGGAAAACAAAGAGATGCAGAGATGGAATGAATGAATGAATGAATAGATGGATTGAAGTGGCATGTAAGTATGAACTCCACCACAGGTGGATGACTCTTGGTCAGTAAACAAGTAATGAGATAAGAGACCTGGACAGCTGGAGATCGAATCCGCATGCAAACAGCGCCCTCCAGACGACCCTCACATCCTCCCTCACTTTGTCGGAGACGAACGAAAGGAAACGGTCGAGAGTCAACGTGTTCTCATCTGCGTCCTTCAGTTGATCCTGTCATCAAAAGTCATCCACAACCAAACGCACTTCAACCATCAATCTCAGATTCTGTAATCGTACATTTATATTATAGTGCCATTTAAAGAGAGACTCCTCAGAGGCGCTCCTCACCAAACCACGATAAAAGCGATTTGATTTTCAAATGCTTGTGGAAAAGAGGCAAATAAAAATCAAGATGTTCATTATGAAGACTGATAGGTAACTTATGATAGGTAACTTATGATAGGTAACTTATGATAGAAAATTTATGATAGAAAATTTATGATAGAAAATTTATGATATGTAGCTTATGATATGTAACTTGTGATATGTAGCTTATGATATGTAACTTCTGATATGTAGCTTTTGATATGTAACTTCTGATAGGTAACTTATGATAAGAGACTTATTCCAGAAAGATGGACCAACCACAGCATAAATGTGCTACGTAACAACTCATATCAAAAAGGTGCTGCATAAATAACTCATGTGATGGAGCTATATAAATAATTTCATATAGGGGAGCCATATAATTAATTATTGCTACAGCCGATAGCCATGTAAATAAAGTCGTTGCTTGCCTTGCTTAGTCTCGACATTGCAGTGGTTGTTGTCGTCGTTGTCTTTGGAGAAGCACTTCCTTCCTTTACTTGCTTCTCCGGCGTTTCTCTCACCTTCGCTTTCTTCTCAGCCAAACTTGTCCTGCAAATAACAAAGCAATTGTTTAAACAATAAAAGCAACTCACGAAAAAGTTTAACACTTTCCCAAATTACCAATAGATGTACCATCGTTTATTAGCATATGATACGCCTATCAGCTTTCCATTTACCACACCAGAGTGCAGAAGTTTTTAGCGCAATAAGTTCAGAACTGAAGACATTTTGCGCAAGAACTACGAACAAAGCTTACAAAAGAACAAGATTTTCGCTTTGAGGTAGATGGTCTCTAAATGTCGAGGCGGTGACTTCAAGACCAAGACCAAGACAATAGGCAGAAAAAATCTGTCTTGAGACCAAGACATGGTCTTCTCAAGACCATATGAGACCAAGACATGGTCTTCTCAAGACCATATGAGACCAAGACATGGTCTTCTCAAGACCATATGAGACCAAGACATGGTCTTCTCAAGACCATATGAGACCAAGACATGGTCTTCTCAAGACCATATGAGACCAAGACATGGTCTTCTCAAGACCATATGAGACCAAGACATGGTCTTCTCAAGACCATATGAGACCAAGACATGGTCTTCTCAAGACCATACAACGCTGGTTAATAACAGTTGCTCTACATAAATAGGTGCATACGTACTTGCTGCCAAAGCCGGTGACGGACTTTTCTTTCGTGGACTTCATAGGTTTCTTGTACGTCTTCGATGATTTCCTATCAGTCCTTATCAACAACAACAACAACACATAAAGAAATTGATAAGCCAGGTACGTCACAGCATCACGCCTGATATCATCCTAAGATATGCTATCGGTAGTATTTAGTTGCATGATAATGGTCTGGACAAATGTCACTGAGAACAATCCACCTTCCCGCTGAGCATAGGGAGTGATCACACCAAGTACCGGACACAGACCGAGACGATAATGCAGGTAAGTTGGATCAAGGCTTAGTTGCATTGCAGTAGGCGACCCTGCATTCGATATTCATGTCGAACCATTGTCTATAAACAAATATATAGTGTCACAGACCATTGTGAGCTGGCGCTCCAAACACTGGCCGCTCATATCAGGCACGAATCCGTAAACAATAATCCACATTGATTTCCCCGTTGCTTAGACTAATAAACTCTCATCAATAAAGAGTTAAACCCAGGAAATCACAACAACACCAGTTCATAATTTAACCCTATACCGACAAAAGTGCAGCAAATAGTATTGAATATCCCAAACCATCGGTCGGCAAAAGGTTAAAACGCACAGTTCTAAGACAGACTAACAATGAACTGCAGAGACTAACTCTTCTTTGTCGGTGACCTTTTGAACCCCGTATCGTCGCAGAACCTGTGTCACGTGTTCCTGCAACGATTTCTTCTGAGGTCGCGTCGTCACGAAGAAAGCGAACATGAGATTAGCTGCCGCAGCCATCATGATCTGCTCAGCCGTCAGATAGATGTATCCTGAGTCGTGCTTCTCGTCCGACACGCTCACTCTCTGCTCGAGAACGATGAAGCAGCTGTGGAAGATTTCCGTGAGCGCCACGACCGCTCCGTCACATAGGTCGTAGGTCGTGCGGTTGGAGACGATCTTTTCCAGGAGGTAACCTTCGAACGCCGGGTTGCCCTGCTCCGTCGTGAAGAGCATGGGATTGACGGTCGAGATGGTAAAGACGTCTTCCGAGAGATCGGACAGGTCGTGTGGTTCGAGCATCTCGCTCAGAACGCTCACCTTCGTCTTTGTGATCGCCTTCAGAGCGGATTCGAGCTTCGATTTACAGCGCAGCTGGAGCACAGCGTGACCTCTAAGGCGTTCCATCTCCACCTTTTCCAGCTGGACTTTCCCGTCTTTGCCGACGGCAGGCGTCGCATCCTTCTGCGGAGCAACAACTGGAGCGTGGCCCTTGACCTTGGGGCGATCTTCGACGGGTAGGTAGAGGTCTTCCAAGAAGAGTCCCCCAGATGTCGCCACCGCCTTGCCGAGCGCTCTGCGAATGGACCGAGCGTTCATCGTCGTCGGGATGTTCGAAATGACGAGCAGACGACTGTGGACCGTGCAGTCGGTCAGCACGACCGAAGCGTCGGCCACTGCGTCCATGGTAACCGACTGACCGACCGGGTCGGACCGAACGAGGTAGCGCAGGATCTGGGACATGGTGAGCGCTCGGTGGAACCACAGCTGCTCCTCCGGCTTTGTACAAAGGCTCGAGACGCTCACGCTGCTGCTCGGTACGGGAGATGGCATCAGAGCGCCGGTGCTCGCGCTCGTGTGCGGACTCACGCTCATCGGGCTGTCGCTCTCGCTCGTCGTCCGACGTGGGCTGGTGCCCCGCTTCGGCGTACTGCTGCCCCGTTCGCGTTTCGCCTTTATCTTTTTCCGCTTCGACGGAGATGACGAGAGAAGCGCGGAAGTCGATCCTTTCCCGTCGGGTGAGAGAACGTCGGAGCTGGCAGACGGACTGCAAGTGGCGTCGGTGTTACTGACGTGAGTCGAAAGAATCGGAGCCGTTACCTCGGCAACCGCCAGGCACAGTTCGACGAGCGACTGGAGGTAAGTGGAATACCTGGAGATAGAGGTCGACTTTTCCGCCTGACGCGACTTTGTCTCCTCCTCATAAAGTCGACAGACTTCAACCTGGAGCTGAGCAAAGAGCGCTTTTGATCCGCTCAGCACAGGCGACAGGTTTGGCACAACTCCAGGCGATCCAATCTCCGACTGATAGACGAGTCGTAGCGTCTGCGCAAGCAGGTGGAAAACAATCTCCTTGATTGGCGCCGGAACGTCAGTGCGACTCAGATATCCGGTCAAGAGTTCAACAATGCGTAACAAGACGGAGGACGAGATGAGCGCGGTGTCAACACTCCACGCTCCACCGCTTCTTGCATCGCTCGATCTCGCCGAATCCTCATCCTTCGCTGGAAAGACACTTCTTGAATCGTAATCCATCCTCGTGAAGTGGAACTTGAACTGGCAAGACACGAGGGTCTCTATGTACGCAATGGCAAGCAGGAGTTGAGGCGGCAATCCGTGGATAGTGACGATCATTCCAGGCGGAGGCGAGATTCCGACTCGGATGTGAATGAGGTCAGCTGGAACAATCACTGGAGTGTAACGGTCGGATGGATCTCCGGATGATCCGATGTCGCGCGGATATCCGACCACTTCCTGTTTACTGGAGAATCCGGTTTTCTTGATGCGGTGGCCACGATACACAAACACTCTCGCCCACGGAAGTTTGTACAATGAAGTACTAAACAAAAGCAACAACAAAAACTCTCTTTAGCAACAACAAGCACCAAATAGACAAAACATCTATCATATAAAATGGAAACTCGTTTCTGAATCACAATTGTCAGATTTTTTTATTCCTTCTTCGCAGAAAACCTTGAAATGAGTGCCATAAAAATGCACCTAATAATTAAAAATGCACCTAATAAATCAAAATTATTATTATTATTATTGACCTTATATAGCGCACCTTCAAAATGCTTTAATGCATCAAAATGCTCCTGAATCACAATGCTCCTCATAAACCACAACGCTATTAACCCCTACAAAAATGCCCCTAAAAAATAAAAATGCCCTTTATAAATCAAAATGCTCCCAATAAATAATAACAGCCCTATTAAATAAAAATGTTCCTACTAAGCATTTTACCATGCTAAATCTCCTAAGTTGAGAAACGACTGACGAAGCATCAAGGACAATACGTACAAAGACAACCAAGGAAAAAGAAGAAAAAGAATCAGGGAGACACTAACTCTTTCTTGATTGCCTTTGGATCTGATCGACATGAGACGACGAGGAAAGACATGGCCGGGAAATGTACGTCAGTACAGATCTTTGTCTCTGATACGGGAAACTCCTCACACGGAAACATCTCAGGAGCCGTCTGCAAATAAAACATAAATCTAATCAAAACTAAGGCCAAAAAAAATAATGTTGTGTTTCCGGTAACCCGACCGACCCTCTTTCACTGCCGCGACTCAAATAATTTTGTGAATTTTTTTTATTTAAAAAAAAATTAAATGAAAAAATATTTTTACTAAAATTTTATTTTCTTTTTTTCTATAAGTTTTTATTGACATAATAAGGTGACATTGCCTTCCGTATAGAGTTGGATCTTAGGCAATACTGTTATTGAACAACATCTACACTTGCCTAAATTGACCTGCTGAATTTCATTGAAAGAAACTCACTCTAAAACTGATAAAACATCTTTGATCAAAATCCACGTTTACATTCCTATATCGTAGACACGCAGATGAATAAGCCACACCCACCTGTAGGCAGACACAGATCTGATTGGTCAGCTCAAGTACATAATCCTCTCCCTGATTGGCCGCTCTAACAATTGACACCCGCAGTTCCTCCTTCAGCCTCCCAGTCGCGTCCTCGTAGAACGTATCAGCGAGTGACAGTGAGCAGAGTGAGCATAGGCGCTCAACCGAGCGCGCCGTCTGCAAAGAGGAAGCCGCAATCGAGCCGTGAGACTCAGGTGGAGTGAGCAGCTCATTCGAGAGCAACTGGAGGTTCTTGACGTCGAGCTCCTGAAGCAGAGCGGCGCTCGCAGCGGCTGAGCCGAGCGATGATGAGCAGCAGAGGGAGGACATTGCAGGGCTGTTACATTGGTTGATCAACTCCAGAAGAGCGGACCGACAGAACATGCGAGACAATAGAGATTCCGTCTTTAACAGCTCTCTACAAGACAATAACATGAAGACAAAGGATTTAGAACTCGGCTAGCATCTTATATTCATTTCGATATGCTCCTCCAATTCATCCGTTTCCATTTTGATGTTGAATCGAATCCAATATTCTGAATTCTATAGCGCCCCATTAATTACAATAATTTGCAAGACAAAAGACACCAGACAATGGTTTCTTCAAGTGAAATGACAAAAGAAATCAGAATACAATGGAGGATGAAGAGGAGAAGGAGGAAGAGGAACAGGAGGAGAAGGCTGGAATAAGGAGGGGAAATAAAAATAGGAGGAGGAGTCAAAAGAAGAGAAGGAAGAAGAGGAGGATGAAGAGGAGGAGGAAGAGAAGAAGAAATAAGAAGTGCAGAAAGAGGAAAATGAAGAGAAAAAAGAAAAGGAGGAGTAGGATTAGGAATTGGAAGAATGAAGATGAAAAGGTAAACTTAGACGAACTTGTGAATGTCGATGTTTGAGACGTCGAGCGTCTTATGTCGTCCAACGATGAACGATGACTTCCTGTATCCAGGCGCCGGTCTTTCCAGCATCTCCAACGGATACCAGTAGCGGACAAGGATGCCTTCACTCCGCAGGTACGTCTCTATCTCAACCAGTTCCGTTGCCTAGCAACACGTATCAGTGCAACCATGGCAACAACAAAGCAGAACCAGGAAAAGCAGAACTTGGCATTAGAGTGCATTAATTTGACAACTCAAATAGTTAATATATATTAACCTAAGATTAATTTATAATAGATTAAATAACTTGCAGATACATTATCATCACTATTCGGCAGAATACGAGTATTTGGGCAAACTATTCGCAAACATCTTTCCAAGTTCCAACCAAAATATAAAAAAAGATAAACCAATGACCTGGAAAATCCTCCTTCCCTCCTTCTCACCTGATCAACGTCAAGGACAACTCCCATCAGTCCGAACGTCTTAAGCATACTGCGTACAGCGAACTTCGGCAGAAGAATGCTTCCCGACGTCGACGTCTGTTGTGACAGCGTTTTGATGACGACGACCGTTCCTTTGTGGAGTCGATCGATTGTGAACTTTGCCAATTCGTCCTTGATGTCTTCCATGGTGGGAAGGTGAAGGTCGCGTGGCATACCTCCGTTCTCCTCGTACAGGAACTCCACCGTCTGTCGTGCAATGTCCGTCATGCCTAGTCGAGAAAATATGGTTCACAGCGTAATTGTAACTGGGCATTTATATAGAGCCACAGCAGCATTATATCGTAAATAGACATTTTTATAGCACTGTATTGTAATTTTGGATAACTGTTCAGTGCTACTCAGTGACCAAGATTAATCATTAGAGATTAAATGATTAATCATTAGAGATTAAATGATTAATCATTAGAGATTAAATGATTAATCATTAGAGATTAAATGATTAATCATTAGAGATGCTCTTTGCTCCTCCTCCTCCTCCTCCTCATCCTCATCTAGCCTACGTCATGCTAACAGATCAAAGACCTTAGTCAAACAAAACATCACCTCACAGCACCAATATTCCTCCCAAAGACAAGTTATTGTTATTATTATTATTATTATTTAATTATTAACATCATAAAATGCTAACAACAAGCAACCGTTGTCTTTATAGGTGAACAGCAGATAACAACAACTAGAGATGAAGTCTGTCGTCATAGACGCACTCGCTTAAATGCATGAGAGAGAAGGGGGGGGGGGAGTATCTCTGGTCTTGAAAGGAAGTGGTGAATTATGTCGTAACAGACAATGCTATCACTATTATTATAATTATTATTATTATTATTATTATTATAATCATCATTATTATTATTATTATTATAATCATTATTATCATTATAATAATTATTATTATAATCATTATTATTATTATAATTATCATTATTATGCATTCATGAACCCCCCACATAAAGCTACAGTGCTGCTTAGATAGAGCAAAGGAAGATTCACACAATAGTCTTCCACCATTCTAAACAATTGAAGTCTCAAGGGTACGACGACCACCGACCTAGCTGGAGTGCTCCCTTGATCTGCTCCAGGCCGTCCTTTCTCTCCGCTTCATTGCGGAAGCGGCGTCTGATGACTGGAAAGACCTTCTGCTCCCACGCCTTCACCAGCAGCACGTAGTTGTCCTCCGTTGTTTCGCTCTCCTCCTTCTCATCCACGTCCGATTCATCGTCGATGTTTGCCTGCTGCGTTCGACCGTCTGGACCGGATCGCGTTAGATTACTGTAACTCATCGACAGTTTGTATTGCGATGACGACTCCGCATTGTACTCTGCAACCAGATTCAATGCATTGTATACAAGCAATCAATCAATCAATCAATCAATCAATCAATCAATCGGATATTATATAGCACCCTTTCAAGATCCCTACTCAGATTCGCCCCCTCGGCCAAGTCAAGCGAAAAACACAGTCGTCAACAGTTGGTGAAACTGTGCAAGTTTTGAGAAGAGTGAAGGAAGAAGAGAGAGACTGCCAGACAGAAATGTAGAGCAAACAGAAGGAGAAAACGCGCATTTAAAAGAGACGGACCAATTGAGGAAAATGATCAAGATTGAACCAATAGCAGTTCTAGAGCGAGGAATCAAGAGATGAACGAAGTGGATGTTGGAAGGAAGCTACTATTACTACTACCGGTACCTACCATAACTACCACAGGGCTGCTTTAAAGGAATTTTTAGAACTGCACAACTCCTTCTTTCCTTTCCCATCTTCCATGGTAAATTACTTCCAATCAGACCTTTTTTGCTAGTTTTCACTGCAAAGAAGTGCTTATACAACTGCACAAATCCATTTAGAACTGCACATTTTGTGTAAAATGTTAAAAAAGCCCTGAACTACCACTACTACTATTACTACTACTAAAAAAATACTACTACTAATAATAAAAATAGCAATAAGTTAACCCCTTTCCTTCTTCCATCAGTTTGACCCTTCCCTGTCTGACCTTTGAGTGCCCTTGGTAGAGCAGCCGTGCGACACGGTGGACCCGGTGGAGTCCTTGGTGTCGCAGCCACAGCCTCTGAAGTCGTCGCTTGGCTGAGCGAAGTCGTCGTCGCAGGACCTTCGCTGTCACTGTCGCTGCTGATGTGGAAAGGCAGAGCGATGAACGTGTCTCGGATCTCACGCACAAGATCGTGGATGTGATCGGCCGAGTTGTGACCATTGCGTCCATCAGCGTACGCGAATGGACTGCTGCCAAAGTTCGCACGAATCCGCATGTTCTGTTGACAAACAATCAGACAATCAAATCGTCGTATTGTATCGTATTGTATTTGAGCATTTGTAAAGTACCTCTACAAGGGCGAACCGTTCAGAAGCGCTCTCACTGCTCAAGGAAGGAGTCTCTAAATGCTACGGTGTTGAAGCGCTGTATATTGTGACTGAGAGCCTTTGAAATATAAACTCGCTGGTCTCTCTTTGGTTCACACGTAATAGAAGAAGGCACGTCAAGACAAATCACATTAACCAAGTTAGAATCCTAGAAAATGTCAACATAGTCTAAACATTTCTGCTTACGTAAATCTCTTGCAGGTAATAGTTTCTCATAATAATTCTAATCAATTTAAAAACATTTCCTCCACCGCTGTTTCAATGCAAATGATAATCTAAAAAATCCAGCGTATTGTTCACATTCCCAGCGCATAAAACTAGTAATAATCACAACAATAGATAGATGACCACATGTGACAGAAATCTGACCTTTTTCTGGATATGGACAACTGGCCACATTGACCCCGCGACCTCATCTACGGTTGGTCCAAGGCGCTGGCCATTGTGCGTGAAATAGACGAGACCCCTAGCAACCTGGTTCTGCGATGGTGGACTGTCACCATGTCTCTCCCATCCTATCCCAGCCACATCTCCAACATTCAACGTTATCTCCAGTCGAACGCTTCGCCACTGCAGTAGGCTCGCGCCGTTGTAATGCACAACACGACCGTTGCTGACAAACGTAAACAACACAAGAAATAAATCGCACAAACAATAAACAACACAAAAAATAAACAGCACAAACAATAAACAACACAAAAATAAACAGCACAAACAATAAACAACACAAAAAATAAACAACACAAAAAATAAACAGCACAAACAATAAACAACACAAAAAATAAACAGCACAAACAATAAACAACACAAAGAATAAACAGCACAAACAATAAACAGCACAAACAATAAACAACACAAAAAATAAACAGCACAAACAATAAAAAAAATATATATATATTAGATATACAATAGGATAGAATATATGGAATAACTGCATTGCATTGCAGATATGGTATAAGCAGAGACTGAAATGATTACTTGTGGAAGAGACAGGATCCAACAGGGTTTGTCCACGATCCATCCTTCTTCTCAACGGCTGGCATGAATCCAAATGAGAAGATGGGAGCGCTGTCATCCAATGAATCACCAAATGAAACGACCTCCACCTCCCAATAGAACGACGATGTCTACGCAGAAAAACAAAACACATCCACAACAGTAAAGTCTAACAATTCCATACATGACCCTGTTTGGGTTGTCTGTGGCTGACAAACAAAATCAGGTCAAGTTTATTGCACAACTCGATTTGGTGCTAGGTCCATGCGAGGGTGACAGTGGCAACTTTTTCCAATTATTTGAGCATCATTCACCTGCAGTGGAAACTGTTATGATTATTATTATTATTAAATATGATTATTAAATATGATTATTAAATATGATTATAATTATAATAATTATTATTATTATTGCAACTGATCGAGATGGTGAGGAAGAGAGTCTTGTTAAAGGGGCTACATAAATTCCTAATTACATATTTATGCATATACATACACACATGTCAAACACACATATATACTAATGCAGTAATGCACATACAAACACACATGTATACACAAATAACTACACACATTCATACACATTACATACACATACATAGATAATACATGTCATACATACATGCATGCATACGTACACACACACACAAAACACGTATATATACACATAGGCGCATATAATACCACATACAAATTTACATAAATACATACACACGTGCAAACATACACATACACAAATACACAGACACACATGCAAGAAGACACACACACACATACAGACAGCGGTGGATGTAAACAACGGACAACCTGGTGAGGAACCGGTTGAGATGTGTAGACCAACGTTCCACGCGGTAGATTGTTTGGAGAACTTGGATCACCAAGGAAGATGACGTCCGTGAAAGCAGATGAGAAGAGACAAGAACGGACGGGAGGATAAACGGTGGAAGGACTCCAACAGAATTCCTTCACCTACAAATTAATATATGTGCTAAAAAGTTTCATTCAATTCAAATTATAAAGGAATTCAATTAATGAAAAAGAAATTCACAGATAAAGAAATTCAATGAAAAAGAAATTCGCAGAATGTAAGATGGTTAAGTCAAAACGATAAAACTACAAACCATTAAAACAATAAATTTCCAGGTTATAAATTTTAAGAAAGCAAAAAGCTAAAATGGCAAAATGTAAAAGTAGACAAGCAAGTTGCTGAAAGTGGTAAACCATACAACAACTCATGTTCCAACGTTGTTCAGAGGTGACTTTACCACTTTACCATTTTACCACACTCTACAATGACAACAGATAGAACTAGCGGCCGCCGTAACGGTCTTAAGTGGTCTTACCGGTTTCGTGATGGTTTTACTCGGTGGTGGTGGTGGTTTCGCGCAATCAATGTACAGCAGACGTAGTTTCTCACACTTCAACTCAGTCACTGGCATTCGTTCGCCTTCAATTAAATACAAAAACCATACATGACTACACATTCAGTTTACAACGTATGCTCTCACGGTTTCTTCTAATCTCATCTTAGAACTGAAGAATAAGGTTGATAAGCTATTTGAAAAACAGTCATCCATTTATTTTATAAATAAACTTATTTGATCACGATAATAGTATTCATTTAATTGGCAGTTTTATTGTTTTTATTGGTCAGTTCAAATGGATGCGGCGTAGGGCGCAGATTGTATTTACCAGGAGTCTATATAAAAAAAATTATGAAAAACATGATCATTGTCTTTAATTATAGCTTTGAAGAGGGCAGCATCAGCAGTCTCAGCCATAATGTCTGCTTTTGGGTAGTCTGAGCAAACAATTTAGACATTCACGTACAATGGACAGACATACAGGAACATAAGGCTCTGCTAACGTGGTAAAACTAGACTCATCAACAATTAATGTAACAGTGTGTCTTTTTAAACAATATCTAACATATCACAATATGTCTTCAAACAATACTTGGTTATGGTGTCCAGTCTTAACCTAAAAGGAGTGCAAAAACTTATCATATAAAAGGGTTGGGAGCGCTCCTGAGTAGAAACCTTGAAGGGGCGCTATATAAATATTCATAATGAATGAATGAATGAATGCAAAGTAAACTTTAAAAAAATGATAAAAGCACAGCAATGCATACAATCAATTGGTCGATTTTTATAAAAAAATCACAGCTAAAGTAGGACTTAAAATTGATTTCCAAAGAAAAACTGATGACCATCAAAGCATTGTTCGTCCATCTTCGTTTCGTTTGCTATACCTGCGCTGCATTCGTTGGCCAACTGCTTAAGATTCTCAATGCAGACTGTTGAGTTCTGGATGAACGCTCTGGCAAATGATGTATCGTGAAGATAGAACGACAGAACTTTACATGCACTGAAAAATACAAACACACACAACACACACACTGTCACACACAACATCAATTCATTGCTGTAATGCTGTTAGTGAAACTAACACTAGATTCAGGTAGTTATGAAAACGCCACTATCCAATGATCAAGCATAAATGCATTGATAGTTAGCAAAAGACATGCTCAAAGTTCCTACTTGTCAATGAAGTATTGAACCTGTACTATTGATGGGGTGTGGGGTGCTCAAGAGCACTCAGGATGGGAACTGCTTCAAAGGAAGTGAACTGCTACAAAGGAAGGGAACTGATACAAAGGATGGAACTGATACAAAGGAAGGGAACTGCTCAAAAGGAAGGGAACTGCTCCAAAAAAGGGAACTGCTCCAAAAAAGGGAACTGATGCTAGGGATGGAACTAGACCAGAAAACTTGCTGCCTTAGCATTGTATCTCACGCTGTTGCCTTCGTTGGTCGTGCACTTTGCAATCAGATCTTTCCATTCATATGCTCTTCACTTTTAACTGCTACTCAAAAAACACAACTTCATGGCTGTCTCAAAGTTACTCTCGTTTCTCTGGGTCTTTCACACGGATTGGTGTGCATTGTGAGAGGCATTGCATAAATTTCTATATACAGTACAATACAATACAATACAATGCAATACAACACAATACAATACAATGCAATGCAACACAATACAATGCAATACCATAAAATAAAATGCAATGTATTGCATTAAAGCATACGTCATAATGTATTGTAATCGAATGTTTTTACACACAGAGCAGCGTTTAAACGACAACGACAAACCGTGTTTTGATTTCGGCGACGACTCGACAGATCTGGTTAGCGATGGATCCAGCGTCCGTTCCAAAGATGGGAAGAAGCTGGAAGAGCGGAGGAGAATAGGAGGAGGTCGACCCAGTGGAAGAAGACGATGAGGAGGAGGAAGAGGAGGATGAGGAAGGGGTGAGGAGGTTCTTCACAGAACTCACCATCGAATCCGTTATCGTCATCTTGCCGAGAGGAAGACGCTGTTGAGCACACGCAACAGAACTACATTTAAATTAAATTAATTATTAAATTAATAAATTACATAAATTAAATTAAAAAATTACATAAATTAAATTAACTAGTAAATTCATAAATTTACGTAAATTAAATTAATTAGTAAATTAAAAAATTTACATAAATTAAATTAATTATTAAATGAATAAATTACTATCATCGCAATCGGAAAAAAGGTTATTTCCCGGCTTTTGTTCGTTTAAAAAAATCCCATTTTTATTTTTTATTTTTTGTCTCGTTTTTCATTTTTTGAAAATTTATTCACTGTCTAATTATTTTCTTTAATTTCATTTTCTTCTGATATCCTTCAAGCTGTCTCCGCACTTTCAGGAATTCTGGAAATTAATTCAGATCAGTATTTGTCCGTTTTACTTAATAAAGTTGCGTTATTGCTTGAGTTAATTCAAATAAAATAGCGTTAAAAACAAGGATGCCACAGTTTGTCACCTGGTTCTGTGGTGGCTTGAGACGTGCGATGGGAACCTGAACGGTGTCGGAGAATCTGGCCGGCTGGAACTGATCCGTCGTCGGTGGTTCAAGGGAAACGGTCGCAAGACTCGTCTGCTCCGATAAACTGGAAATCGTTGCAGAGCCACAGAGACGACCATCGCCAAGAATCTGAAGGAAAAGAAACATATATACGTTATATATACATACATACGTACGTACATACATTATATATACATACATGCATACATACATATAATATATATATATATATGTGTATGTGTGTGTAGGTGTGCATGTGTGTGTGTGTGTGTGTGATTGCACCGTATGAAAAAAATTCACAGAGCATCTCTTGCATCAACGACTAAATTCAGAGGCGCTTTCAGGACAGAAGCGTGGGAGAAAAGAAACATCTGAAGAGAGTGAGAGAATGGTGCAGGGCAGACATGAGCTTGGAACGTAAAAGGCCATTCCATGTGGACGGTCAAATGCTCAGCTCGGAGTCAAAGCGCAGCAGACACAAGGGACAAAGAGATCAAGACAATTGGTATGCATAAGGTTGTTTACTCAGATGCACTTTATTGCAGTCTTAAGACAGTTCAGCCAGGGTTGGATGAGGAGCATTCCTGAGTAGCAACCTTGAATGGGCGCTATATAAATATCCATAATGAATGAATAAATATATATATTTAGAATAATTGGATATGAATAGAATTGTTTTGCCGATGGCTGACCTCAACGTTGCATCCAGGTCGAATCATTTCAGTGAAACCTCCGACAGCGGCCAATGTTGCGTTGATGAGTTTTGCCGAATACATGAGCTGCTCTTTGTTCGCCTGAGAAGGAGACGCGATGTCGTCGAGAGAAGACAATAGATCCGGAAGAGAATCCAACGTCTTTGAGATCACCTTAACAATGGAAGAAGACAAGAAGACAATCACACATCTGTCATTGTCTCTGTCTGTCATTGTCTCTTTCTGTATGCCTTTGTCTGTCTCTCTCTGTCTCTCTTCATCAGTCTCTTTCCATCTGTATTTCTCCGACTCCTTCAATTCTCTCTGATACTATTTTTATAATTATTATCATTATTATTATCATTATTATCATCATCATCATTATTATTATCATCATTATTATCATCATTATTATTATTATTACTATTATTTGCAGCCAGTAACAGAGTCGCATATGGCTGAAGCAGAGTCCCTAAAATTCTCTCCGACTATAGTTCTAGCTGATCTCCCCTCTCCTTCCATCCGCCATCTACCACCTACCTTATCCATAGCCACTCTCCAGGTGTCGGCCGCCTGAGTCTCAGCTGCCACGAGCAGACTGTGCAGAAGAGCAATCACCTCAGCAGCCATACTGTTAGCCACGTGGCTGCTTATGAATGGCCGGACAGCGTCCGTTCTATAATTAGAAGCAAACAAACACAATCTATATATATAGAATCTATATATAGAAAAATTTAAATAACGTGAAAATAATCCAGTATGATGTTAAACACCTGATTGAACGCAAGTTGGTTATCGAAGAAACTCACATAGGAATACGGGGATATGGGTCACATGTGTTGGTACCCTTATGTGAGTGCCTTGGTAATGTAATGTAATTAATGACATGAGTCGTAATGTAATTGACGACATGAGTCGTAATGTAATTGACGACATGAGTCGTAATGTAATTGACGACACGAGTCGTAATGATTACTTGGCGAGGTCGACGTTCTTCTCTCTGCAGACGACTTCACTCGCCGTCTTCTTCTTATCGGACAACGAAGTGTTGTCACTGGCGGATGATGCGTTGTCTGTTGGGGGACCAGTGCTGACAACGAGACCCATCTGCGCCCACTTGGTTGCCTTACGGACGCTCGACAACGCGTCCTCCGTCGTTGCTTCAGCCTTCCCCGTCTAACAACAACGCATTCGACAACAAACACTTAAGTACACAACTACACACGCACCTAACAAAGAAATTTAGGTGCACATGCACTCAGCAGACACAATCAATAAGTGCACATGCAATCAACATGTGAGTAAAGGATTGATGCTCGACCATGTCCATTGTCCATGTCCCACCAAAAAGGTAGCTAAGAGGGTCTACATGAGAATTGTCTAGATGCAAACTCATTCATACAAACTGTATCCAGCAGTGCAGCTTGTCCTTTGAAAGTAAGGTGGTTATGAAAAGAATCGCAACGACTAGAAGTCTACGTCGCTCCCCTCCCCCCCCATCACCCAAATGAAAATTCAACAAATTCAAACAAATTGTGTGCGTCATATTTTTTATAGCGAGTTCAAACCACACCGTGGCAATGACACCGACTGCATCCATGTAATTTTTTCAACGTAGATTAGAGATTAGATCAGAGATTAGATCAGAGATTAGATCAGAGATTAGATCAGAGATTAGATCAGAGATTAGATCAGAGATTAGATTAGAGATTAGATCAGAGATTAGATCAGAGATTAGATCAGAGATTAGATCAGAGATTAGATCAGAGATTAGATCAGAGATTAGATCAGAGATTAGATCAGAGATTAGATTAGAGATTAGATCAGAGATTAGATTAGAGATTAGATCAGAGATTAGATCAGAGATTAGATCAGAGATTAGATCAGAGATTAGATCAGAGATTAGATTAGAGATTAGATCAGAGATTAGATCAGAGATTAGATCTGAGATTAGATCTCATCCGGTTGGTATACCTTCGTCATCTCACGATCCATCCTCACGACTTTCTCCATGTTCGATCCACCTGGTAACCGTAGCAACTGCGTGTCCACACTGACGTACACAGCAACAAAAACAACACAACCAGGTCATCATTCATTATTTATGGTTAATTAGTTCGTTTGAAAAAGACATAACTACATGATATAAAAAGTACTTTTTAAACTGCAATGGCCTATACACCCTTGATGTGTAACTAAAATTGACGATTAATTAAAACAAATGATGTAATTCCGTTTACTCATTCTGCTGACTGACTTGATTGCGGAAACATTAATAGGTAGGATGTTAGAGAATTTTTAGTGCTTATTAGAATTAATTAATTGCTTGATAAACAATTGACTGACCAAGAATACACTTACTTATTTACTAGCCCTCTGGAAGCATTTAAAACATTGTTCAGAGCAGTTCTGTTAAAAATGGCGTGGAATCTGGAGAAGAGAACCAGTTTCATTCCACAACTCATGTGAAGAGATCATCAGACTCGAGTCCTTCACTCACAATTACTCATCATCATCATCAGCTGATGATTGGTGATTAAGACAACAACTTTTAATAGATGCACACAAATAATTATCGATGATGATGATGATGATTAATAACGATAAAACAAAAATAATAATTATAATAAAATAGGAATAGCAGAACATTGTCCCACTCAATTTTAGCAATCCCAAGTGATCACACCTTGGAAATCAATAATAATAATAATAATAATAATAATAATAATAATAATAATAATAATAATAATAATAATAATAATAATGATATATCTATTACATTGCTATCGATGAAAATTCAGCGCCTCAAAGAAGTCGTTTTCTGCAGCACTTTTCGTATCAACACAACCAACAACGAAGACTAGCCAATCCAGAACATCTCATCTGAAACTAATTAATATAATAAATAAATAAAAATAAAAATGATGATGATGATGAAACCTGATGAGAGGTTGGATGACTTCATGCGACGATTGTTCGTCTCGTTTGTGGATGAAGACGGAAAGACGTCCGTCCTGGATGTCGGGATCCTGGAACGGTTGCTTTCCAGCGGATGAACGAGATCCAACGCTACGGTCCATTGACTCACGATGGCTGGAAATCGTTGACTGACTACCTGCTCAACACAAACACACCATCATCATCATCATCATCACCATCATCACCACCATCACCACCATCACCACCACCACCACCACCACCACCACCACCACCACCACCACCACCACCACCACCACCACCACCACCACCACCACCACCACCACCACCATCATCATCATGCTTTCTAATCATCCGGGATTTTCATCCCCTCTAACGTCATTACGTGTTGAGTCATTCACTCACAATAACTTTTCAATGCCTGTCGTTATGCGTCTCTTCTTCCTTATCTACTCTACATCAATCTCCTCCTCATCCTCATTATCTTCCTCCACTTCCCTCCTACACCTCTTTGTCATAACCCGCTCCACCCTCATTCCTTCCTCCTCTTTCTCATCCTACTACTCCCATTTGTCATTATCCTCCTCCTCTTCCATCTCTTTCTTCTACGTACTCCTCTCCTTCTTCCTCCTTCTCCAGATTTCTACTTCCTTTCTTCTCCTTATTACTCCTCCTCCTCCCCTTCTTCCTCCCTCTCCTCTCCTCCCCATTTCTCCCCCTTCCACCTCCCTCTACCGATCTACAATCATCACTAATCATTATAGTTCTATTAAAATCGTGCGTCAACAACCAGCAATAGAACATATACAGCAAGCTACTTTCCCATCCTCACAATCACACGTTCTTCTCTCCTCATCCAATAAACCTGCAATCCTCAAATTCAGCAGCGTCTATAGCACATGCATCTAGCAGACAACGCATCAACTGAGACATGAAGAGAGTCAGACTATGGAGGAAGAAGCATTGGATAAAGAAGTGGAAAAGCCGCTTCTCCTCCGACCTGGAACGAGGAAATCTCCGAGCTTGGCGAGCAGTAGCGAGACGATCCGGACGGACTTGTTGACATCGTGGCTGGTCTGGAGAAGGTCCTGACCCCAGGCGGGTAGCTCCACCTTCTCACATTCATCAGCGCTCATCAACGGAAGAGACACGCGACACAACTGGAGAATGATGAGCACTAGCTTCGGAGACGGTCTGGAAAGAAATTGGAAACAATGATTGATTAGGATATCGATGGATATGTTATATCTGAGATGATACATAGGAATTATTTTACGATATCTGCAGAAATGCCCACTTTCAAGACCACAATACAAAATTGCTTCTTCAACTTAAGAGCAAAATTCTCCATATTAACATCATAATGAACATTTCCAAGACAAAATCAACTACCACTACTACCACAGATGTCATCATCATCCCCTCCTCATCTTCATCAACCTCATCATCATCATTCTTCATCATTTCACCATTCTCAACACCATCTGCTAGTGTTCTTACCTCTGCACCAAACATCTATCAACATCCAAAAATTCTCCAGTCTACCAAATGTCTCAAAACCAATTTCTTTCTCCCTGGTTTGTTTTTATTCATCCACTAATTGGTTGCACTGAGAGGCATTTATAAATTTATACACACAATACCATACAATATAATTCGCATTTGAATGTCTTAGAATACATTATAATTTTAAATTCTGGACAAAAGACAAAGACTTCAAAACAAACCTCTGATCTAAGAGCAACGACAGAAGCTTTGAGACACACGCTGGTTGACTGAGTATCGCTTGACCCATCTTACTTCTACAGAAAACAACACAACACAAACTGATAATTAGAAAGTTGAAAAGGAGCTAAAGCATGCATCACTTGGTTTGTAGTCTGAAACTCAGGACTTCTCATCTTTAACGTATACCACAGTTGACTTCTCCTCATCATTCTGCTCTTTATATCTGCTCTGCAATTTCTACGATTCTCTTACAACGGTGGGGCGCGGTGGTGTAGTGGATATTCATTCATTCATTCATTCGGACATTTATATAGCGCTCCTTCAAGAAAAAACTACTCAGAGGCGCTCCCGACTCCAGCGCGCACAAAAAAGAACAGTTTTAAGTTTAGTAAGGAAGGATCCTGGTAGAGTCCCAGGGTATAGGCGTAGCTCAAAAGGAAGGCCATTCCAGACCACTGGTCCAACCACAGAAAAGGCTCGATTCTTCATGGTAGTAGTACGAGCAAAAGGAACTAAGAGGACTCCCCTATCAGCAGAGCTTAGTTGACGACGTCCTTGGATACCCAATGTAAAGCTGCATAGCTCACGGAGGTAAGTTGGGGCAAGGCCCTGACAACATCGCCATACCAATGCAGCTACCCTGAACTCGATACGCTGGCGAATAGGGAGCCAGTGAAGTACCTCAAGCATGTAGTTTGAGACATGATCATATTTAGGGATTTGCCCAATTAGGCGTGCAGCAGAGCGCAAGACCCGGTCAAGACAAGTCAAGCTGCTGGATGGGAGGCCAATGTAGAGTGAAGAGCAATAGTCGATGCGAGATGTAACGAAAGAATGCACTAAAGTAAGAGTAGCAGCAGACGTAAGAGAACGGATGACACTGCGAAGCTGGCGCAGCTGATAATAGCATTCTCGAGCAAGACGGTGAAGTTGAGGAGCAAAAGTGAGTTCTTGGTCAAGTTGGATACCGAGGTCATGAACCGTGGTTGCAAAGACAAAGCCAGGAAATTCAGATGCAAGAGAAAATAGATCAAGCTTGGCAAGCTGCTGTCGTGTGCCCAACCAAATAAATTTTGTCTTAGATGGGTTCAAGCGTAGTCTATTGGATGACATCCATGCCTCTAGAGCATCCAAAGTCCCGCTCATTATCCGAACCGAATTGACAGCATTAGAAGGGAGGCAATGGGTGTAAGCCTGGACGTCGTCATCATACTGCTGACTCAAAACCGAATGAGCTGTTAGTAGAGTGGCAAGACCTGAGGTGTAAATAATATAAAGTATGGGACCAAGGACTGAACCCTGGGGTAGACCATATTGTGCAGGCACCCATGAGGACCTAGAAGAGCCATGGACCACACAGAGAGAACGCTCCTGAAGAAAAGAATCTATCCATTTGTAAAATGCACCAGACAAACCAAAAGAAACACTCAACCGCTCTAACAAAATCTCGTGGTCTACAGTGTCTAGTGATGTAGCTTTTCCGGAAAAGTATTTTGCCGGAAAGTTTCCGGAAAGTTTCCGGAAAGTTTCCGGAAAGTTTCCGGAAACTTTCCAAAGAACCAGAAAAATACATTTCACTTATAAAATATCAGAATTTCACTCTGAATTTTTTTATAGTTTAAACTACTTTTATTTACAGTACTTCTGTCGATGCAAACAATGTTGAACTTAAAAATAATTAATATGAGCAATAAGCACTGTTCATTAGCATTTCAGACTAGAGTAGCCTATAGAAAACTAGTTGTTTGCATGTCCGTCTCTGTTGCAGGAAATGTGTAAAAAAACTGACATAAACATGGAACAATACTGCATCAATTGCTGTTTCTGTCATAATTTCATAACTCACAAATATGAAGGTGACTGAATGATAAAAAATATTTTCTCAAAATTTACAGCGAAGTTTAATTGCATTTAATTCCTAAATGTATTTTTGGGCCGTGTGAACAATCTGAACAATTATCACTAGCACTAGCAGTATCATCTATTGAATAAACTATCAGTTATGACCACCTAAGACTGCTTATAATTGATGTATTTAATAACATTATATTGAAAGAAAATTTGGACTCCTTAGAATTGAGTATGTATTTAATAATATTTTATTGGTGGAAAAATACGTCGGAAAGTTTCCGAAAAAATATGAAACTTTCCGGACAATTTTTCCTCCTCACAACACTAACTGCTTATAGTGATTGATGTATTTAGTAACATTATATTGAAAGAAAATTTCGGACTCATTAGAATTGAGTATGTATTTAATAATATTTTATTGGCGGAAAAATATGTCGGAAAGTTTCCGGAAAGATACGTTGGAAAGTTTCCGAAACTTTCCGGAAAGATATGAAAGTTTCCGGCGGAAAGTTTCCGCCTCACAACACTAACAGTGTCAAAAGCGGCGCTGACGTCAAAAAGGGCCAGCAGGGTCAGCTGAGCTCTGTCGATCGCTCCGTAGATGTCTGAGAGGAGTCGGAGCAGAAGCGTTTCAGTTGAGTGGAATCTTCTGAAACCGGACTGATTCTGAGGCAGCAGATTATTCCCTTCCAAGTAAGCGACGAGTTGCATGGCGACGACCTTTTCGATGAGCTTCGAGAGGAACGTAACATTCGCTATCGGCCTATAGTTCCCGGGATTAGTCGGATCCAATCCACCGCTTTTCAGATATGTTCGTTGCCTTGCAGCCGGAGGGTTGCAGGTTCAAATCCACCTCTAGTCACCGCGTAGGTACCATGAGCAAGTCCTTCACTCGCAATTACTGCGCACTTCGGCGTGAAACTCTGATTCAGTGTCCACGCTGCAGTCGGGAGCTTCTAAGTAGCAATCTTGAAGGGCGCTATAACAAGTGGACATATATACAAACAACGGTCTTTGCTAAAGTCTCGTCAGTTTCCAACTACTACTTCTTCGAAGCCTGTCTCGCTCGGTCTCGCAAATTGTAATTTTGGATTTTATCCACACCACAAGGATTTCAAATGTTGCACCACCTTAACAGCTTCCCAACCTGCCACCACTCCCTGGTCCCTATTCCACCTATTCCGCTGACAAAACCCCTCTAAAGCGATACAGTGCTCTAAACACTAACGTATCCACATTGTAAGTGTACATAATACAACTTAGAAAGAAAGAAGCATTGTAAGAATTCAGTGCAACACTTCAGAAATTTAGACACTGCTATTATAATTAAAAGTGCTTTAACATGCATTTCGAGATTAGATTTTAATAGATCACAAATTGTCATTCATGTAAATCCACATAAAAAATGATTTAAAAAGAACGAAGCTGACATAATTTGTAAGAACGAACGAGAGAGACCTCGAGAGGCTGTTGAGAAGACTGAGAACCTCCTGCAACGCTTCGTTGCTCGCGGCTTCGTTGCCTCGTCCGTCCGTTGCATGAGCCAAGTGGTTGGAGAGCAACGTCGACACTTGCCTCGCGAGTCCAGAATGCTCGAATTCATCGAGCGCTGTTCCTACACACACGCACACACACACACCACAGATCAGACGGAGTAAAGATGAACTGTAGGGTACTGTGGTACATGGAGGCCAATGGGTTGGAATATATGCTCACCTTGTAATCGTAATCGTTAATTTATTTAGTGCCACTTCAAGAGAAACTTCTCAGAGGCGTTCCCGATCTGCTCCCGGATTACAGCATCTACATCAGCATCTGTCAGATCGGATCTGCTCCGATCTGACAGCACCAGACCACGATAAAAGAGAATGGAACAAGAGAATGGAAAAAGAGAATGGAAAAAGAGAATGGAAAAAGAGAGTCCCACTATCCATTCAATCAAGTGATGAGAAGCAGATTCTTAGAGGAGGAGAAGAAGGAGTAGAAGCAAGAGGATGAGGAGGAGATGGAGAAGTAGAAGAAAGAGAAGGAGAAGGAGAAGAAAGAGAATGAGAATGAGAAGGGGATGAAGGAGCAAAAGTAGGAGGAGGAGGAGGAGGAGTAAGAAGAAGAGGAGGAGTAGGAGAAGCGTAAGAATGTTAAGAATGCCACAAAGAATGAATGATTAGTTGAAGCGAAGAGAAGACTGAGCTGCTACTGACCATCATCAGTCTCCCACATGACGCATCGATTGGATAGGACTTGGAATCCGGCCCATGCCATCGCCGACACCTTCTGATGGATGGATTGTACGTCCGATGATCCACTGACCGACTCTGATGACGATCCACTGCGTGAGTTCGTCAGACTACACAACTTGTCGAGCAGATGAACGAGACCAGATCGGACGAGACAACGCTCCTCGGCCCTGGACAACAACGACCACGTGCAACAGACAACATCAACTCATGTTAATCAGAGCGTAACATCTAATGTATGCAGTGTAGCAATGTTTAGCAAATTCGTGATAAATAGCCATGTAATGAATAGGAGATGTAACTACGTTTGACATCAGCATAATTGAATTTCTTGTTCTCTGAATGGCATTGTTTAATTATTGCCTGATTACAATTGTAACAATAACAATAGCTCTAGAGGCGAAGACTCGAGAAATGGTGCAAGTAAACAATGGAGAGTCGAACGCTCACCTCATGTGAGTTAAAATTGGCGAGTTGAATGCATACTTCGCGCGAGTTAACACTGACGAGTCGAATGCTTACTTCACTTGAGTAAACATCAATGGCAAGTCAAATGCTAACCTTGTACGAGTTAATTTTGGAGAGTCGAATACTTACCTTGTGTGAGATAACGTTGGCAAGTCAAATGCTCACCATATGTGTACGTTAATTGATGGGAGAGTCGCGTGCTCACCTTGTGTACGGTATGATGCAGATGAGTCCAATGCTGTTGCAGCAAGCGATGGGGAATTCAGCCGCTAGTTGGACGACAGAGAGCATTGTCTCTGCAAATGCTTCTCTCACCTGCATCACCATCCCACCACACTGCAACTCATCAACCCTAAACAAACCAACCAACATAGACACACAATGGTCACCAATGTACCAGAGGGTGGGTACTGGGTAGGCGCCATGTAAATTAAACAGAACATTACATTACGCCAACACAACAAGTAATGGAAGTAAATTCATGTCCAACACCGACTAACGTCCGATATAATCCACATTAACAAATATCAGTGTAAAATCTACTCTACTTCATGTCCAAACACAAACATATCGAATCCAAATCACCAAACATCGAATCCAATCTAGGCCGCATCAGCAAACAAACAAGCACATCTAATCTAATCAAATCCAATCTATTCTAATTCATACTAATCCAATAAAATCTATTCTAACGTATTCTAATCTATTCTAACACAATCAAATCTATTCCAGCCTCCTGCAATACATTCTAATCCAATTTAATCTAATCTAACTTTATCCACATCTACCAACATACAAAATCAAATCCATGTGAAAAGCTTTTGTTGTGCTTAATCAAAAATAGAAATGAAACATCTGCAGCTGACCTTGGTCCGTGCTGTAGAACTGTTGTAACAGCCGCCACAAGATGAGTCGCGCCTCCGACCTGATTAGCGGCTGTCAACAACTCCTTCATATAGACGAGCGCCTGCGTGCGAGTCAGACCACGCTTCCATCGCAAGTGCGCCACTGACAGGAAACTTCGACATGACACCTGAAAAAGACAAACAGAGAGATGTGTCAGAATTTCATGTCACAAGTCTCACATGATCAACAATAAAAACATCATCACCATATTGTCACGATCATCACCTGTACTGTCATCATCATCATAGTTGTCATCATTGTTATCAATGGCAACAGCAACTGAGCACTGATATGCAGATGTGAGCGCAAGAAAAAGGCTAAAACCAAATGTTATTATTTCCACATGTTCAGTCTCCAACACCATCTTACAGTCTACTCTGTATATTTTTCACTTCCACCAATCAACTCCCATCAACTTCTTCTTATCCATCAATCAACCTCACAACTCCACAACCAAACTAAACCCAACAATCCACAAACGACGGAACTCATCATCTGTTGCCATCTAAACATGTCACGAAACCATCAATTTAAAGTCGACTCACGGCTTTCTCTGGATTGCTTCCGATAAAGGAGAAGAGTTGGTCGATGAGTAGAACGTGAGACGGTTTCTCTCGATCGTCTTCTTCGCTCAAACTCTGATGCATCAGAAGTCCAGACTTCTTCACCGAATGTCGCGGCCTATCAACCAAAAACACATGACGACCGATTAACAACTTTCCAAACTGAAGAGTTTTAATCAACATCTATAGAAAGATTTCGTCATTCGAAGTCACTCATTTATATGTATATAGAAGATTCTATTGAATTCCATGCTATCATCTTTCTTATTATTACCGTCGTCATCATCGTCATTATTATTTATATTACAAAACATTTTTAATGTGCACAACAGTTCTTCTTGCTTTCCACCGTTCCCTCCAACCATCCCTCTATCCTTATCTCCTTCCTTCCTTTATCCTTTCTTCCTTCCTCCCTCAATCCTCACCTCCTCCCTCCATCCCTCCTCTCCTCACTCCATCCATCCTGCCTTCATTTCCCCCTACATCCTCCCCTGCCCCTCCATCCATCCATCCTCCATCCCTACCTTCATCCACCTTTCATCCTCCCACCTCCATCCTTAGTATTCCAACCTTTTCGATGTGAAGATGTCGATGATGGAGTCATCGGCCCACATCATCTCAACAGCTCCAGGACAGGAACGCTGATGCTGGAGGAGGAGGGGACCAGACTTGAGAACATCCGTATCAGAACGCACCATCACGTTGGGCACTGCAAACAAAGACAAATGAACAGCGCTAAATGAACGGCACTAAATGAATGACAGATGATGATCATGTACAATGGTTCATGACTACAGACAATGGTGGTCTTCAGAGACGGATTCACCAAATACTCATGCGTGTGTGTGTGTGCATGTGTGTGTCTATATCTGTAGATAAACAATGCCAATGAAGTCTGTAAAAAAGACGCATAATGTTCCACTACGAGAAAGAGAAATTCAAACCGACCAACACGAGGAGCATCGACGATTGACGATGTGCTGCGAGTGATTCCAGTCGGCGCTTCTGGTAGGATCGTCACCTGCAGAAGCAACTGCAGCCTCTCCATTATTCCGCTCACCATCGCCTTCGTCCGCGCCAGCTTCTTGCCTCCTCCTCCTCCACCGCCTCCTCCTTTCTCTGCCGACATCTTCTCCAAATCACTCGACATTCTATCGCTGACAACAACAACAGAAAGGCATCCACTACTTACTCATCATCCACTCGTGAGCATCAAATGATGGCACGGAGCAACTGCGAGCAACTGTGAGCAGGGAAAGACATCTTCAAGGTCACTACATGGAAACCGTCTCTGGGTAGGAAAGATGGGGATTAAACCTGTATTCTCCATGCTACAAGGTGAGCATCATCATCAATCAACTACCAAAGGTCCCTCAACCTTCCAAATGGGAGTCTAAGGTGTTGCTAAACCGAGCAGTACGATGTGATGAACGCCTTGCATCATGGCTGCCGACAGTTAAATTCAATTCCTGTGATCGTTTAATCATTCTATGAATTGTAATCATTCTGCGTTATGTCAGTCTGAAATAAAACAAAGATTACACCATGACTCATCAATTTAAAGAAACCCTTCTTGGAAAATCAAACCCCAAACTCAAGAAATCGCTAAAGACGATCATGTTATCCACGACAAAACCGATTCATGTTGCAACGAGACGCAGTCGATGCAACACGACCGACAACACAACAACGATAACAACAACAACGATAACAACAACAACAACAACGATAACAGCAACAACAACAACAACACTGACCACAGGTCGGAGACAACGTCTTCGAGATTTGATGGATCAAAAGTGACGTCCTTGAGAAAGCAGAGAACGGCCAACTCCTTCATCTTGTTCTAAAATACAACAATTTATGACAATTATTATTATTATTTTAAAAATAAACTCCTTCATCTTGTTCTTAAAAAACAACAATTTACGACAATTATTATTATTAAATAGTACTAAAATAATAAACTCCTGCTCTCCACTCCACAAGTCAAGAAGTTAAGGTTCTCAAACCAATTGCCTATGACATCTATACCTATAAAAACAAGTCGTAACAGATTAATGAACCAATTTTCTTCTTATCCACCCGACCGATTTTTCTCAATATTTACAAAAATACTTTTTAGCATCACCGGGTAACAATATCGGGCTTCGCGATCCAAAAATCTTATCGTCTCCCGAGATTGAAACATTTCATTTTCCATCCAATCCTAACGCTGTGTTTAAGACGCCATTTTATTTGCTTTCAACCATATTTTCAACAGACATAGAAACCATCAATGATATATTAATGACTGAAACCAGTACATCAATGACGTCACGGCCCGTTTTAAAATTACAGCGCTTTGTGCCGTTAATTAATATCTACACCGTATATGTATGTATCACTAGCCTATTTAAGACGCAATAGTTTTCGCTGATCGGTTTTTAACGAACCAATAGATTTTTAACCTCATTTTTCGACGAGGGCAGATCTTTTGACACGCGGTTTCGCAAAAATGCTGACTATAGCGTAAACATGGATGGGTGTGAGGTGAGTTGGACCGAAAACCTAAATGTCACGGGCAACGCTGGGCACTCAAAGTGGTTGGACCGAGTTGGGGCCGATGGAAGAAGGCGAGGTGAGAATTGTGACCAGAGTGGGACCGGGTTGGGGCTGATGTAAGGCGAGGTGAGGAAGGCGGCGTTGGAGCGGGGTCAGGCGTGGCTGGGAACTAAACATCGAAATTTCCCGGGCAACGCCGGGTAGTTCAGCTAGTCCCACATAAAACCTAACGCAAATACAAATGTACAGTATGTCATGTTACTACTGATCAACATATCACAAAACTGAAAATAAGTCACACTGACCTCTTAATCCTTCACAGAAGAAAAAACGTGGCAAAAAAAGTCCAAAGAGATTTAATTTCATAATGGTCCGTTAAGAACGTTAAAACAGTCAAACTTAATCACTGGCCTCAACGCCTTGTTTTGTCTTCCTACCTCACACACAGCAATATTTAGGTGATTGAAAAAAGTCAAGTCAGGATGCCAATTTATTTGTAGACCTGTCAGTTTTTTATTATTGAGTTTTTATATACCACATCTTTAACATAATTTACTCAGAAGTGCTTCCAATCCAACCATGACCAAATAAGGCAGTTTTTCACTTGTGTTATTCTCGCAAAATTTCAGCTTTTATCCTGACTAGAAGATGGTGCTCAATCACAATTTTTTTTACAAATATACAGTATTGTCAAGTGGAAGCGAAATATTCAACAAATTATGGTAATTCTCTTACGCAATACATACTTATTTAAACTTAGAACCAAGTGAACAGTTTTAGCAGAACTTGTTATCTACTTCACGTTCAAAAGCACTAAGCAGCACGTCATGTACAAGATCACTCAAAAGAAAATACAAGACTTTGATGAGATACAATGCAATGAGTTTAGATGAATAAGAAATACTTCGGCCAAATGATAATCGACGAAGAAGATTTGATTCATCTGAAGCTGATCTTGTTTCAAATCATCCAATTCACTCGTCCACTTCTGCTCCATCTCGGCAATTGACTGCAACACAAACAAACACGCCAATCTAAATATAACATACATTTACAACATCAAACTCATTTACAATGTCTATTCATTTATTTACAACATTTACCTATTTACAAAAGTTACCCACCTATTTACAACGTCAACCTATTGATAATGTTCACCAATTTGCAATGTTTATTTATTTACAAAGCTTACCCATTAATAACACTTACCTTTTTACAATACTTACCCATTAACAACATTTACCTTTCTACAATGCTTATCTATTTACAGCATTTGCTTATCTACAACATTAAAAAGCTACAATGAAATGCCGCTTTCAGGTTGCATCAAATGTCAGAGCTCTTCCCAACTTCAGACCACTACACAATCTCTCTCCCTCCCTCTCTCTGTCTCTCTCTCTCTGTCTCTCATAACTTAAGTTTGTGAATGAATAAGTTAGCGAACGAATGAATGAATATTAATTCATCCCATTTACAGTTCTGGTCAGGAGAGCCGCTCATCTGGTTTATCTTGAGTGGCACCTCTTAAATGTCAGATTACAATCAGAATTACAATAACAATATAACAACGGCCGCTGACAATTGACCAAACTTCAAAGACAATTAAATAGCAGCATATTTTACGGTCACATTTAATCTACTGTGTTAGATTGGCAACAGAAGTCATAAGAATTGATGAAATAGATCAGCTATAGAAGTTTCAAGCACCTGCAGTTGCCTGAGCATGGCGTAAAGTCGTCGGTACAATTCCGACATGACATCTCTTATTAATCGGAATTCACATGTGGCGTTCTGTTCATGAAAAGCCAAGTTCTGTACGACATCTCCAAGCGACAGATGACGAATAGCAGACGACAAGACAATCTCCTCCAGGATCTCTGGCTTTATCACTTCACTGGCAGAAAGAAGAAACAAATGATACAAACAATGTAATACAAACAATGTAATACAAACAATGCAAACAATATAATACAAACAATGTAATAAAAACAATGCAAAGTAAACAATGTATGCAAGTGTGTACAGGTGTGTAGAAAAGAGAGTCGATGAGATCAGTTAAAACGGGTGAAAAACAACAAAAAATTCCCAAGTAACCACGGGCAAGAGACAGATTAAAACAGGTAAATAGAGGTGAAAAACATGTAAGACACAGAGAAAAAACTATGAAAACACAGAAAACAGGCAAAATACATGAAAAAATACAGAGAAAAACAGGTAAACCACAGAAAAAGAACAGATAAATGACAGACAAAATACAAGAAAAAATACAGAAAGCACTGGGGAAAAAAACAGGCAAAATACAGGTAAAACACAGGTTAAACAGAGCTAAACTGAGGTGACTTCAAATGCAAGCAGATGATATCAACACGACATAAAAACATCTTCTTCCTGTTGACACAATGAGATGGAGGGAGGAACTGCTGCTGACCTGATGCTGGGTCTGATCTGTGGTGGATGTTTCTCCGACAGATTCCTCAACTTATACATAATCTCCGATGGGAGTTTGATCCTTGGAAGGCCCTTCCGACCAGCACCATCCACTCCCAATGCCTCTGATCCTCCTCCTCCACCACCTACTCCTCCTCCTCCGGAAGATTCATCAGCTGACGGTGGATTCAAAGACGACAGAAGATATTCCATCTCATCTCGACGCCAAACACACCTCAACACAAAAAACATCATCCATCACCACTTAGTGACAAAGGACAATCAACACAACTTAAGCTAAGCTAATCTATTCTAATAATCTAATCTAATAATAATCTAATCTAATAATAACCTAATCTAATAATAATCTAATCTATTCTAACCCATTAAGATCAAGACAAGATTTCACAGGCCTTTCACAACAATCAGTATTTTTATCACTCTTATGTATAACCATTGTCATTATCATCATCGTTACTGTTACTATCATTGTTATAAGTTTATTATTGTATTATTATCATTCTTATGCATAACCATTGTCATTATCATCATCGTTACTGTTACTATCATTGTTATAAGTTTATTATTGTATTATTATCATTCTTATGCACAACCATTGTCATTATCATCATCGTTACTGTTACTATCATCATTATTAATTTATTATTGTATTATTATTATCATTATTTAACTTGTACTCTAAACGTGAGCACTAAGCCAGCTGGTCAACAAGTCGCACTATAATTCATTATAGAGCAGGAACCTTTTGTGGTCACTGAAGATCTCTTACTTCTGAAGGAGTTTGCTCTTGAGCAGCGGTTGACACGACTCCTCTTCCGGAGCGAAGGCCGGACCTTGGAACAAGAGATGCAACATGGCACAGGACAAGACGGACAGACCGAGAGCCAGGTCAGCCACAAACGGAAGACCTCCAGCAACCTCATCACTCGACTCCTAACAAAGGAAAAGAACAAAGACTTCTTCTCATCACAACTCATTGTTAAAACAATCGTATATTCGGATAATTAATTGCTATCGCAAATTTCAACACGACCATCTGGAAGAAACACATCACTGATGATGCTAGAGTCCAATCAAACTGATCATGAAATCACATCAAAGCTTATCAACTGTAAATCTAATCTCAACTAAACCAAATCTAATCAATAAACTTAATCAAATCGTATCTAGTCTTAATAGAATCACGACTGCACCTAACTGAAATTAATCAAATCACTTCTAATTAATCTAATATATCTGAATCAAATCTAATACATAATCAACCATATTGGATCTAATCAAACACAAAGAAAAGGCAAGTGTAATCTACTCGAATCTAATTGAAGCTAATCAAAGCTAATCAACAGACTTAAAAGCAACGACAAATGTGCATCCATTGTTACTTGAAAGCATTCTCTTACTTACCTGCGCCTTCACAGTGACTAAGAAACCCCAGAGCGCTTTATCCGGTGTGTTGTGTTCTCGGCCGCTCCTCATCTCGAATGAAAACGTAACAGTGTCGCCCTCTACCTAAGCACAACAAAACAAACTCCATCACCACCCATTTAGTCCATCACCACCCATCCCACCACATTCAGTCCATCAAAATCTTTGTCCCTCCATCCTCACACAATGTCAGTGGCGACTCTCAAATGTTTTCTTCATCTGCCTGTCTGCCTGCTTGTCTGTCTGCCTGTCTGTCTGTCTGCTTGTCTTTCTGTCTCCTCCTGTCTGTGACCCTGGTTCTCATCTGATCATCCTACCTTGATAAGATCCTTTGGCCATCCGGAACCAAGCACGCTTCTGCTTCCGTAGCCAAACGTGTTTCCGCCGTACTCTCCGACCTTCCGACATCCCGTGTTCGGCCCAGCAAACAACACCAGCTGCCAAATGAAGAAGGCAACACCATTAAAAGCCACATCATCATAGATCAATGCTGTCTTTCTAATAACAAACGACACCATTACCACCACTGCTACCAACATTAACACCACCATAAGCATTAAGCACCACTGAGAATAGCACCAGAATTCTCAACCAAGCTACCACTATCTGCAGAATAAAACCAGCATTCCAATCACTACCATCACCACGTCATATCGTGATATCATATCTCGTGATATCATATCTCGTGATATCATATCTCATGACATCATATCTCGTGATATCATATCTCATGATATCATAGCTGATCCTATCCATACCTTGTCGTAATCATACTGTGTGGCACAGCGTGGATCGAATCGCATGAAGAGGCATTTCGCTCCTGGTATGTGCACGGTCTCACGGAATCTGTAGTTATCGCGGACTGGATGAACGGATTCGATCGTCTTTCCGGATGTCCACGGAGCGGGAATCCGCAATCCAGTGAGAAATCCCTCTTCCTCTTCATTCAATCCACGACTGAAGAAGAGATGAATCGAAAGATGTTTATGATGAAACGACGATAACAATGGATTCATAAACAAAGGAAACTTATGACAATTGCAACTAAATGAAAAGGGGGAAAGATTCAGGACGTCTACGTCGTCTCCCCTGGGCAACACGACTTGATCCTGGCTAAATCTGAACCAGGGAAGAGGGAGAGACCTGATCAGTCACCTTTAACACCAACTGATCATGAAACTCAAATATGGAGAGAGAGAGAAGAGGAGAATTTCCATAGCTGAGCGGTTGTCACATGCAAAAGCATCACCAAAGCCACAAGCGAGTCAACTAAATGAAAACATCGTCCTAAATGCACCATCACCTTTGGCACAACATCGACATAAAGAGATATTGAGATAGAAAGAGACAGACAAACAAAGACAGCCAGAGAGGGAAAGAGACTGTCATGATACAGAATTAAAAACATCTATCTGATGGCTGGCCTCTCACTTTTCCTTCTGCCTCTAGCATCAAAAACTATGTTTATGACCTTCCTGCTATAAGTCATGCTCAGATCTTATCTGGAGACAATGTCACTGTTTCTGCCTGTTGTCTTAAAACTTTCCTTTCGAGGCGTTCGTGAAACTGAAGAGGCGATACATCAAGTTCATATTCATCGATTGATTGATTTTATCTCGAGATCTTACTGTCCAAGTTTCTGTGATTGAAGAGCATTGTCTGAATTGTTGTCTTCACTCGAGTCAAGAACCGCTGAAGTCTTCAGCAACAGAGCGCTCTGTGAAATACGAGAAACAGATTAAGAAATTATTAGGAAATTATTAGGAAATCCTCAAGAAATGATTGAGAGATTTAGTCTTTGACTCAACATCTTAGAAGCCATTTCAAGCAAGCTAGGACAATCAATATGAAAGAAGTAGACAAACACGCATGCACACACACACACATACAATGTCATACATATTCATACTTATGTACTTATAAATACAGATGCGCACCCATACACGCACATACATTCAAATGCATACTTATTTACACATGCATAACTTATATACCTAAACACGTAAACATGCATTCACACACATAAATACTAATACACACAAATTTACACACACAGATACTTACACATGCATACTTACACATGCATACTTATTACTTACACATGCATACATGCACTCACACGCACACACACCTGCAATTTTCCTTTGCATTGTGCAAAAGTAGACAATAAATAGTTCAGCTAATAAAAGTAGCTCATCCTTTCCCCAACCTGGCTGGAAAGAATGACGAGCTTGACGAACTGCGCCATGAGTCGGTCGGCAAAGAGAAGGCACTGGAGACGCTTGGAGGTCATCGCAGTTACAAGCAGCGGCACCAGGTGGCCAAGAACGGTCGCCTTCGTGAGACGCTCGAGACCCTGCAGCCAGAACTCAACGTCTGTCGGGTGAATATCGATTGCGCTCCTGCAAGCCTCCAGAAGAACTTCCAGCACCTTTTACAAGAATAATATGGTAACAGAACAATGGACCCCTAAGAATATGCTGACTAAAAAGTAAAAACGAAGTTGCTGATTCAGTTATTCAGTGCATCCACCAATTGTTCAACACTATTGAGTTGACAATGTCCAGAGCATCTGAACATGACATTGTCTTTCAACAATGGATGGGAATAATGAGTTGGGAATAACAATAGCTCGGCGCCATCGATTGATGCTTAGTGGCACTTAATAAATACATAATAATAACAAAAAGAATAATAATAATAATAATTTAGTAATAGCAGCACCAGTAGTAGTAGTAATAATAACAGCCAGCCAGGAAATCAACTATTAGGGCCATAATTCTAGACTGGTTTTTAAACAAGTAGTTAGTAATAAAGTCCCAGAGTGATCCTAAATACCTCAAGGCAACATAGAAAAAATAACAATAATAACAATAACAATCATAGTAATAATAATAATAATAAAAAAGACAAACCTGAGTTGCAGCTGCAAAGATCTCAGACGAGAGTCGGAGAACGAGTGCTTGAAGATCTTCAAAAGAATGACTCGATTCTCGTTTATCATCACTGCAGCTCCCAACGACAGCAGCCTTCGTTCCAGCACCCACCACCAGCTGCTGACCCCCTCCCTGCTTGTGCTGGGGACTTCCTGGCACCTCCTCCTTTGCATCTTCATCACCACGCAGGATGATCTGCTTCAAGATGCTCGTCTGCAGCGCCAACAGATAGTTGAGGCGAGCAGAGGCCACCTACAAGAAGAAGAAGAAGAAGTAAGACATGCATAGTATTACGCAGTTCCCTTGAAGAGGTGCTATACAAAATTTCATTTAATGAATGAATGAATAAAATTTATTTAATGAATGAATGAATGATCATAATTATCATTGTGGAAATGCATTTCGTAAAGAGTGGTGGATGTGAAACAAACCGGAACAGAAGCGAGGAGTCGTTCCATGTCGTTGCGTTGCATCGTCTTCACCCGTCTCAGCAGCGCACATGAATCATCGACCGCATCCTTAATGATCCGAGCGATCATCTCGTCGCTCAACCTCATCAACACATTCAGCAAAACAAACTCAACTAACAACAACTTCCAACGAAATAAAATAAAACCGTAACTTAATATTAAATCAGAATTCATTTCTAATGATCAAAGTTCATAGTTGATCAAAGTTAGGTAAACAAAGATTGCGAATGATCAAGGTTCTTAATCGACATAAGCTCATAATTTATCAAGGATGATACGCAACGTTTGCAGTTGATCAAGGTCCACAACTGAGATTTAAGTTCATAAAAAAAATTTTGATCAACGGTAGAGTGACGTAATTCAAGGAAAGAGTTGTGGAAAAACGAACCACAGATGCTGGAATTCACCGTCCGTTGTGACGAGAGGATTTCGAAGTTGATTCGCAAAATCGATGAGAATTAATTGTCGCAGGTAGACATAGGCAGACGAATTATCATCTAAACAAATACAACAGTCACATCATGGACGTTTGATTGTGTGTGTGTGTGTGTGTGAGTAATGCTGCGAAGTCATCCATAATCAGGACAAACCAAAGAAATGAGCAAAAAAGGAGATACATAAACTCAAGCTCAGCACAACAACTATCGCAGCAATTATTATTTTAATTTTTGTATTTGAGTTATTGCCGCATACATAACAGACTAACAGTGCTTGTTTCAGTCGACGTTGAAAGTTAAATTCGAAACACCCCATCTAAACAACCGCCTCATTCATTCAAGTATTTATATAGCACCTCTTCCACGAAAATACTCACAGGTGCTCTTGACTTCAGCAACGCCAAAAAAGAAGAGTTTTCAAGTGCTTATCGAACATGTCAGTGAGACGCGGTGGGGCGCGGTGGTGTAGTGGTGGCGTCGTTGCCTTGAAGCCGGAAGGTTCGGGGTTTGAATCCACCTCGCCGCGTAAGGACCTTGGGCAAGTTCTTCACTCGCAATTGCTCAGCGCTTCGGCGTGAAACTCCGGTGCAGTGTCCGCTCTGCATTCGGGAGCGCCTCTGAGTAGAGAGAGCTTGAAGGGGCGCTATAACAAGTGCACATACATACATACATACATACATACATACATACATACATACATACATACATACATACATACATACATACATACATGAGAGTGACCCAGGGCACAAGCACAACTCAAGAGAGAGAGACTATATTCCAAACCTGTGCAGATGAGTTTCGCGAGTAGTTCAGTTCGCTCGGCTGTCGTCCTGTAGAGGATGCAGAGTCCACAGGTCAACGTCTGACAGATCTGTCGCAACGTAGCAGCAGCAACGCAGTCTGCTCCAGTGCTGTCCACATCACGGTAACCGTCGAAACTTTGCCAAATCAGTTCGCTATCAACAAACACCAATCATCAGTTTTGGTGAGCATTGTGTGATGTAATATCTTCAGATTAATTGTCATCCGCAACCTATTGCTGCCTCATCAATCTTAAAAAGCCACGAAAAATCTTAAAACATTGTTCACTATCTATTTTAGGTGGAGATTACAACACACAGTCACTCTTAGGTAACTCAAAGCGGGAGCAGACAATTCAAACGCAGAGCTACAGAATTCTTTTTTTAGTCTGTTTTTGACTCCGTGTTGAGACATATTAACACAGTACTGAAACATAGTTCACTTCTGTCAGCTTTCTGATATTCACAAGCATTGTTACGACACTCAAGAGGTAATTAGGCAGTGCTGCAAAATTTAACACACACACAAAAATGAAAAGATATAAGATATAAAGTAAAACATATAAATATTTATATAAGATATATTATAAGATATAAGATATAATAAGATACAAGATATAAAATATAGGATATAAGATATTATAAGATACAAGAAATAAAACTTGGTTACCGGAGTCTTTGTGTAATCTTTCCACCAAACAGTGTTTCTCTAATTTCTGCATTCATTTGAAATAGATACTAAAACACAAAAGAAACTTAGTTTTATTTTACCAGAAAGTCAGTCAGAAAGCAAGTGAGGAAGCAAGTGAGGAGGTCAAGTCAGGAAGCAAGTCAAGAAGTCATCGAGAAAGCAAGCCATCGAGCCAATCACAAAGTAAGTTAGGAAACCAGTCAGAAACCCAGGCAGTAAACCAGCCAAAAGACCAGTCAGAAAACCAGTCAGGAAGCCAGCCAAGAAGCCAGTCTGAGAATCATCCACAAATCTATTCAGACTGCCAGCCCAGAATAGAAGTCAATGAACTCAACGCCATAAAAATTTCCTATTACAAACTTCACCATATCCGAAACATCAAAGTACCACCACACATGATACCAACAAGAAATTTTTACAATTTCTGGAACAAACCAATCCATCTCATAAGGGAAGTTTTTTTACACTGAGCAGAACAAATTCTGAACCATGTTACATCAGCATTTGCATTGATAACATGCCATGCAACAATAGATGAATCATGAGAATACCTCAACAAGTATAAGACAGCAGGTCAAGACGAGCTCGTCTCTGTTCGCGACGGCTTTCTCGATGATGTCACAGACAAATGAAACATTGCAGAGGTTCGACTTGTCCGCAGAACATGCGAATGTTTCGCTTGAAAGACAAATGAACGAGAGACCAGACAGACTGTGGTTGGCACAACTGCTCAACTCATGAAGACACATGCAACCGACGTGTTGCAACAGACAACGAATGACATCAGCCGAAGACAACTGCCCGTCTGCTCATGCAACGCAACAACATTACAATAATTATTTTTTTATATTATTATTGAGTTTTTATATAGCGCATCTTCAAGATAATCCACTCACGGCACTCAGAAACACAAGTTCCAGCACAACGACGGCTAAATAAGGCAGTTTTTAAATGCAAAAGGAACATAGTGGTATGACCTCTAGGCACCAGGCGGAGTGCAACAGAGAGCCCATTCCAGGCTCTAGTCTAGGGCAAGCCACCGAGAAATAGACAAACTGCATTATGATTACAATAATAGTATGAACAGATGAGCACTGCTTTTCATACGATTCAAATGCAACTGTCTGGCAGCCATGAAAGGCGCTCATCATGTCCTACTCCTCGCTTCAAAGACGCCATCTGTCGAATGGAAGGTTGAGTGGAACTCTGGGAGGGTAGCGGGAGGCGATCCCACATCTACGCCACTGGCTGCACTCTGCCAGTGCCAGTCCCAAGCCTAGATAAAGGAGGGGGGCGTCGCTAATGGTCTTTGTTACCACAGTGATGTTAAACTGCAAATACCACCACCGCCATTCGTGCATTCTTCTTGCCAGTGTTACCACTGTTACCATTACCCTTCATCAAAATTATTAATAATTGTTATTAATTATTAACTATTAGGCTGACCCTTAGATGCCAGTGACTGCCGCTGCTGCTGCTGCTTGTTGAGTCCGAGGCGCTTGAAGACCTGGTGCTTGGCCTGATGTCCAGGGTTGAGGAATTGATCAATGTAGTCGTTCGTGCAACACCAGATGACGCTGTTCATCGCATCGTAACAGACACCTGTCAATCAACAAACAACCTGTCAATCAATCATTCAATCACATGGAACATCATCCTAATACAAGGTCCCAATGAAAATTGGACTTTGACAAGTAAACACTGCATCTGAACACTTCTGAATGGTTCACCGTACTAGATGTGCTTTACAACATTTGCTCAAATACAATGCGATACAATGCAATACAATACAATGCGATACAACAGCAGTTGACGCAATTCACCCTGCTTTCGACAGCTGCAAATCAGCAAATCTGACACGAAAATAAAAGGTGCTACATAAATACAAATATCGATTTAGAGGAAGCACATACCATACCCTACTAACATAAAACTGTTTTCAATCAAATGCTCACTTATTCTAACCACTGTAGATATACCATACATGTACAAAACAATCTAAGAATTCACCAAAACAGAATATGCTGAATGCATAAAATAGTCATGACATTGTGTGTTGATCATAAACTTAATCATGATCATAAATAATCAACTTTTAATTCTGTAAAATTGATGCTTTTGTTAGTTAAGCAAAACAGAAATGCATGCATATATAATCTTTGGCTGATCGTCACTTACCAATGCCAGCAATTGAAGCAAGTTTTGAGAGAGCGCTGTTCGGAGAATCAAGAAGATCGACGCGTGACACAAACTGACCATCCAACACACGAAAACTGTTGTTCACCGCCAACACTACGTCACAACAAAACAATCAACAATCAAATTTAGTTGTATCGTTCCACGTAAAATCTAACAAATTTCTCAAGAACCACGGAAAGCTTCTGTGCCAACTGAATTCATAATCATATTCAAAATTGTAGTCATCGTCATCATCATCATCATCATCATCATCAATATCGTCATCAGCATCACATCATCACACTCACCATCATCGTCCTCATCCTCGTCAATATCGTCATCAGCATCACATCGTCACACTCACCATCATCGTCCTCATCCTCGTCATTATAATTATCATCATCACATCATCATTGTAGTTGTCATTCTCATCATCATCACCACCATATCATCATCATATTGTCATCATCATCACCAAGTTCCTCAGGGAAATTCTTCCTATATGTTGTATAGAAACGACGCAATACAGGTGGCTGGTGACTCCCCCACTGACCTCGTGCGTTGCTAACGCTTGCGGTGCTGCCGAATAGAGTGCGTGCCGTGTTGCCCAGATTGCCTCCGGTAGGATTTGTCACCAGCACGAGTGTATTGCCATCACAGAACATCGGTGACTTGAGAAGAATCTTCAGCGAGACTCCAACACTGCTTACAGACGAAGCTGTTCGTCAAAACAAAACAACAAACAAAACGAATCATTCACCAACTTGTATCACTTCATTGCCAATCAACTAATCAATCAACTAATCAAATCCAAACACATGATTCTAAAATGATTTAACAACCAATCAGGTAGGAAGTAAGCAATTAAACTCTTCCCACCAACCAAGGGCAAAGGATTTCCAATATCATTTCCTATACTTTGGTCGCTAGAGGTCACTAGAGGGTTAATTCAACGTAATGTGATTGTAAATTTCTGTTGCACCACTTACAGCCGGGTCATTCAGTAGCGCTCCCAGCGCAAGAGAGAGACGAAATGAGTTCTAAGAGAGATGTAGATAACGATCCAAAAAGGAGAAATGAGAGTCCGATGCAAAGTGGAAGGAAAGGCATGAAGTCAGATAATCAGTCTCTAAGTCAGATAAATTTTGTTCTGATGGGTTAAAGCGCAGTCAAACAGTCATGCCCTCTACAGCGTTCAAAGTCCCACTCATTATTCGAACTGCTGAGAAAGCGCTGGGAGGTGGACAATGAGTGCATTCTGGGTCAATTCTTTCTAGGTCAATTCTTTACAGGCCCATGATTGAAAGCCTTAATGAGATTCATATGTTAGGCGCTGTGGTGTAGCGGGCATGTTCGTCGCCTTGCAGCCGGAGGGTTGCAGGTTCGAATCCACTTCAAGTCACCATGTAGGGACCTCACTTCAAGTCGCCATGTAGGGACCTCACTTCAAGTCGCCATGTAGGGACCTCACTTCAAGTCACCATGTAGGGACCTCACTTCAAGTCACCATGTAGGGACCTCACTTCAAGTCACCATGTAGGGACCTCACTTCAAGTCACCATGTAGGGACCTCACTTCAAGTCACCATGTAGGGACCTCACTTCAAGTCGCCATGTAGGGACCTCACTTCAAGTCGCCATGTAGGGACCTCGAGCAAGTCCATCACTCGCAAAATTTTGCTCATGCGCTTCGGCATGAAATTCCGATGCAGTGTCCGCACTGTAGTTGGGAGCGCCTCTGAGTAGAAACTTTAAGGGGCGCTATAGCAAGTGCACATACAAAACATACAAAAAAATATGAGAGGAACCCTACCGTCTTCCTTCTTCCCCGACTGCGCATCTGTCGTTGGGGTAAGCGCAATCAAGGCTGTTGCCACCCCACCATTTCCTGGCTGAAAAGTTCTCAAGCGCAGTTGGCCCATATCCCCCGCAACCCCCTTTGACCCCGCTTCTTCCTTCCTCTGCAGCACCACGCGAGCTCTGACTGGGGTGGCCGTAAAATTCGACTCCTTTTAGAAACAAACAGCAAATTGATATTAAAAACGATTAGACCTCATTAGGTAATGTCACAATTTAAACAGAAAAAACAATTTAGAGAAAAGATTAGATGACATTAGATTTAAAAAATTGATTAGATTGAATATGAAAAGAAAACATTAAATTCAAATTAAAAAACAGTACATAACACAAAATTAAAAAAATAAGGACTAGAAGAAAAATATTTAAAAGTCTAAAGAATATTAAAAGATTGTAATTGACTAAAGAATATGAAAACAGACCAGATGACTGGTAGTATTGATTAGTTCAAGGGAAGCTATACAAGACAAGAAACGAATTGTCTGCGCCCAATTCTGTTTAGAATAGATTAGAATAGACAAGATTCAAGAAGTCAGATTAGATTCTGATATCAGATTCAGATGAGAATCTTAGATCATCAGATCTCAAAGCACATTACAAAGCCAGGAGCACTTTAATCAAGACAAATAGTCTTCCGCTTCAACTCAGTATTAATGTCAACATCTTCTTTTCGTTTAAAACTCAACTGCATATGTTTATATATTATCTCACAGGTTAGTTAAGTTTGCCCTGTGTGCACTTTAGTTAACTGGTTAAGCTTTGTTCTGCAAAATATTTTCTCATCTCTGCATTCAAACCTAAACATTCAGTTATATCCTGGTCACCTTCTTACTAAGTACTGTCCAATTCAATGTTTTCGGGGCGTAGGCCCTTTTTGGACCTTCCTTTGAGCCAAACATTGTATTCGTAACCTATTACATAGATCAGTTAAATTCTTTTACTTCTGGCTTCAATCAAAAGTGTGGTATATAATGGTTAATGGTTAGTGTCAATTTATGTAAACCACAAATAACGTTAAATCTTTTTCTTCAGCACTGCCATTTATATTGTATTCTGTAGGTTTCAGGAAAGAGATTGAATTGAAAAAAGCTGTGGTTAAAAAGCGAAAGCCTACGTTGATCGTGAAGACATCCAAGTAGATCTTGGAGTTCTTGTCGGAATTCGTCCAGACCCAGAAGAAGTCCGATCCATCAGACAATAGATTGACGCTGATTGTCAAAGACCCAGCGCCACTCGACAGAAACTCAACCGGCCTCACAACAGTCGACAACAACTAACAACGCAGACAAATAATCGTCAAACAATTCTTAAACAAAATATACAGAAAATATCTTTCAGCAATTAAATTAAACATTTCACTCTCATAAAATGGTCCTAAAAAATTTCTCACTATTTGAGATGTATTTATCTAGGGTTGACTCATCAGTGACTCATCAGTGTTTAACAGACTCCTTAAAAAACCTATTTCTATCATCATGGTTCAACTGGGAGCACCTCTGAGTGGGCTTCGTGAGGGGGCACTATATAAATTCTTGAAATGAATGAATGAATGGATGAATGAATGGATGAATGAACCTCAAGTGTACACTTGTCGACAACATTGGCCAACTTTGTCGCTCCAGTTTCTGCGTCGAACTCCTGTTGAGGTCGATGGAGTAAGATGTTTCCGTTACAAGCCAACCAACCAACAGGGAGATCAGCATTCTTTGCATAGGTGTAACCCCTACAACAAAAAACCCCAATTCTATAGCACTACAAATATAATAAACCTCAAACTTCTCATCGAATCACGCTGATAATCTTCAAATCGGATGTAACTTGTCATCTAGATCGGGGAGCATTACAGACTCATCAGAAAATCAAGATCAAAATCTAGACTGGAAAAAGTTCCATCTAATTCTATCAAAGTAATCAGCCGAAATTTACGTTTACATTACATTACAAAGACAATTGCAAATATATTTATGTACCAATTTCTGTTTGCATTCTATGCTGCATAACATATAGGCCAGCTAATACAGAAATTCTATTTCTTTTAGAATCATTCAACTCTTGTCCACAACATCAATGTCGTGTTTTCGTCGTTCCTCTGGTCAATGTATTCAATATGCTTAGCATTTCTTACTCTTAGCAGCTTTGCTAATGGATTAGATCAGCATAGATTCACTGTATCCATAAGAGTTTACCCGTCCCATTTGCTTCCTTTTCTACCGCATAACTGCATAGTGCATGGGTGTCGAAGAGTCGCCCCCCTTTGCTTGCCAGCAAAGCGTCCACATTTATTCATTTGCATTACATGACGAATACATTTATGACGGGTGAGTATGAAGCATCTGTTGTCACCTGAGCGTGCCGTGCAGACCGGATCCAACCTTGATGACGCCTTTGCCGAGACCATTCGATATGTAGAAGAAATGACCGTCGCAAGTCATCGAGCGTCCCAACTCAAACGGCTGACCAACTTCAGATGACAAACAAAACAACGTCAACACAAGAGAAAATATACACAGCACCTTTCCACAAGTGTTGTTCAAGTATTCATACTTCATAGCTGCCACATATATGTATATATATATATATATATATATATATATATATATATATATATATAAATAAATATATATATATATAGTGCATACCCTATTTTATTACCTGGTGCTAACAACAATTATCTACAATTCATCTTCAGTAAATACGTAATTGTGGGGTGCATTTTTTTCATCTCGATTGATAACAACAAACAAAGATCTATACATAATCGCAACTTGTTGGTTTTTAGCAAATTTCTTTGCACTCACGGAACAATGATACACAAGGGAAACCAAGAAATTCACATTTAGAAACCTTTATGAAAAATCCCCGTGTTCTTAATTTCTTGCAATGCATTTTCAAGTTCCTGCCAAAAATTTAACCATGACCAATTGACCAATGACCATTGCGCTTTGCCCCTCCTGCAAAAAGATCTGCTGGCACCCACAGCTCATCATCAATGATCCCAAAAGATATAAAACATGTTAGATGAGTTCAAAAAATAAATCGACGGCCAGATCAAAACCTAATCCGACCTTTCTCTGCGGTGGCTGTGGCTCCGTTCTTGATGTTCTGGCTGCTCTTACTGGTCGAAGTGTAGATGAGGTCATCGAACGCCCACGACACGACATGGTGGCCACTGAGCAAGGCGGTCAGCTGACCCTCTCCACCTTCCGTCCTCAACAGGTTCTCGACGACCTCACCAACTGGTAACGAATCAAGGTCTGGAAGGCTTTGAAGCAGATGGATCGTGTGGATGAACGTTGCCAGGCTCCCTCTGCATCATCATCACAAAACCAAACAGAATTAATTTCTCCTATATTAAAATAATATTTCAGAACACACACACACGCATGCACACACACAAACCGCAAAGTCTCTCTATGCTGTAACAAATCAGCCGTCAGCTACGGTGTCTCGTGATAACTACCATCCATAAGTGTCAACTTGTAATTTCTAGAGCGTCAACAAAAGCGAAGTCACAGGAACCAGTTTATTAACATGGTCTCAATGAAAAAAGTCAGTAGGAAAGATGTCAAGGTCTGGAGAGTCAGTGAGGCAGTTAGTAGAGACAGCCATGGTGAATGATTTTTATATCCTAAGAACATCAACTGCTATCCTAAGAACATCAACTGCTATCATAAGAACATCAACTGCCATCCTAAGAACACTAACTGCTATCCTAAGAACATCAACTGCTACCCTCAGAACAATAGCCCATGGCCTAAAGACAACAACTGCTTACCTTGCGCAGGCGAGAGCAACTAATGCTGAAGCCGTGTTCTGCTGCTGGTTTGGATCTAAGAAACTTGTTGGCACTGGATGATCGCCAGCCGTCGTTTCTCCGAGCCACGTACTCAACAGAGACTCTAAGCCGTCGAGACAATCGCTCATCTCTTTTCGCAGACTCAGAGGCGCACAGTCGCGAAGACATTTCAACAGCAGACTCGTAGTGACCCCACAGAGGGCATTGTCAAGGCGACTCTGAGACTGCAGAAGGGGAAGGACCAGAAGCAGACTGACCTGTGTTGAGAACGACCCAGTCTCTGTTTCCTTCTGGCATGGCTTCTTCAACAGGGCCTCTCTCGCTGCCGCCTTCTCTCGCTGGACCTCGAAGGCCAGACCTCGAATGGCGCTCCAGAACCCTCTCAGCGCGTTCAGCCTGTACTCGAGCAGACGAGCATTTGCGCTGTTCTGCGTTCCGCAAATCGTTCTCAGTCTTTCGCTCAATTCGTCCGGACTTTTTGAGTCGAAGCTGACGACCTCCTGCTCGAGCTGTTGGTCGGCGGTGCTAACGTCGTGGGGCAGTTCGACCAATTCGGTGACTCGCATGAGACCGTCGTGCAGAAAGAGGGTCTCCTCTGAGATCGACAGCCACTGCATGCTGTCCTGCTGCTGTTCCAAGCGCGTCGTCATAGCTGCACTCAGACTAAAGATGCACTGCACCACTAAATGTTCATTTCTACTGTTTCACGTCAGTTCTTGGGCATTTGAAGGAACAAGCGTTGAAAGTTTGGCCAGACTAAAAGTATTTTTTAAGATTAAGAGGAAGTTTTACTCAGTAATGATTTAAATCACAGTTAGAAATACAAACACTGACGATTTTAACGTTCAGCATCTGGCCAATGAAATGATTCGTTACAAACGATGCTCGGTTCCGTCAAATCAAATGTTGGTTCCGTATCTTTTAAGTAAGTAAGTACAAGCATCTACTATTTGCTGCCAAAGTAAATAACTATAGCGTCGCAATATTTATATATTTTATAGTAGGCCTATATTATTTTGTTTAAAATGCCTCATATTAGGCACTTGATGCTAAGCGCAATTATGCTTCGTCACAAGGTTAGAAATGTTTCAGTAAGCATCTTCAAACGCCAAAACGCCTCACTACCTCAAGGCTCTATCCTTGGTCCTCTCCTGTTTTTAATCTATATCAATGACCTCCCAAATTCATCATCCATCTTACACTATATTCTATTTGCAGATGATTCTAATGTATTTTTTATCGCATGCCTCCTATGATCAGCTTCTTCAGTTAGTCAATAATGAATTAATATCAGCTAGTGATTGGTTCAAGGCAAATAAACTTTCATTAAATCTATCTAAAACTAATTATATCATATTTCGCTCAAATAAAAAACCAATACCTATAACAAATAATGAGCTGCTTATTGACAATAAAGTAATTCCTCAAGTTTACAGGACAAAATTCCTTGGCGTTCATATTGATCAGCACCTAAAATGGAAAGTTCATATAGACGAAATAAGTAAAAAAATTTCAAAAAGCATAGGCATTATTAAGAGAGTCTCTTACTTGCTTCCCTCTCATGTGCTTATCAATCTATATTTCACCATAGTCTATCCATACCTTACTTACTCTAATTTAATTTGGACTTCAACCTATGATACCCATCTCCATGTTTTAAGGACCTTACAAAAAAAAGCCATACGAGTTATCACTAAATCCACTGTTAACTGTCATACTGGTCCCTTATTTGCTGAGCATAAACTCCTAAATATTAAGCAGATTAGATTTGAACAGACATCTCAATTTATGTATCAATACATCAATAACCTCCTCCCTTCTTCCTTTGCATCTTACTTCTCTCCTGCATTGCATCCTGGACTAAACTATTCACCCCTTGCCTAATGACGTAACGGCTCATTTGCATAATGGCCTGCGCCATATTGGTTCGCAGGCAATGCTTGTTGACATTGGATACGTATGCGAATGGCGCTTATTATAAAAATGATTTTCTGTGTTTTCACTGTTTTGTCTGCGGCAAACTTACTGTCAGAGATAAAGGTTCAATTAGAGAAGTCCAAAGTACACGAGCTTGAATGTCGAGGTTAACGCGAGAAGAGCATCGGCGGCTAAAAACTACAGCCAGAGACATGCAATCGATCGCAAGCAAAATAGGCCTAATGTAACTAATGCTGTGTCAGTCCAATTATACGATCTAACCTAAAATCTACAAAAAGAGTAGGCCTAGTTAATAATTTTGTAGATAAATTGCCAGAAGACAAGTAGCCTAAATTTAGGATTAGAATCGACGTCAAGAAGGGATTTTTAAAAAATAAATGTAAGTTCCAGTAACTTGGGCCTACGTATACCAGAGTAAGCAGACTTATGAGCCCAGCACGAGCGATGTTGAAAGTTAACCTACAAAATTATAAGCGACATCGTGCATGCATGCAGATTACAAAATTTAATGTCAATTTATGAAATGATTAAGTCGGCTGCCGGACAGCAGAACTTAGCCCAAACGATTTACTCTGCTGATATTTAAGCAGTTCTGTAGCGACGTATAACTACGCTACGGGTCGCTAATATTATTGTATTTAATTTTTGATCGATTATGGGGTTTCAGGGATCTGATATATTTGTTTTATTTCTGTATTTTTGAGCTGCCTTGTGTGACCTATATTTTAATGTTGATTTGCGCTTGACACGGGTCACAGCGACCGCTGACGCAGGCAGCAGTCGTTGCTGTTTCATTAATTGGTATATGTTCACACGCTCTCAGCGATCGTCGGTCGCTGTCTTCAAAGGCCGCGCCGCTTGCAGTCGATGAGGGTAATTAAACTTTCGCACGCTCTCTGAGGTGGTCTGATGATCAGAGTGAGCGAGGAATACAGCCAGCCAGACAAGCACAGGCAGGGACACGGATTGAGAAGGAAACACCGTTGGCGTGTGGGTCCGTGTACGTGTGTTTTCTCAAGGTTGAACTAGTGCATTTAATGCCTACGTGATCAGCGGCAGATGGCGCTTTTCAGAAGGAGAGATAGAAGGAGAAAGACAGTGAGCTTTAGACAGACGCGGAGATACACAGGAGAGGACGCAGCTGGCAGCTAATTCTTGCCGCCTTGAAACAGCTGCGTTGCTGCTGGGTTTGCGCGCGCGGCTCGCTTGCTGGTCATGCGCAGAAAGGGGGACGCTCTCCTTGTCAGGCAGTAATAAAAGAGCAGCGCGACGCTGAGAGGCTCAGTTGCGCACAGGATCTCAGGGCGGTCGGATGTATTGCGGCGGTTGGTAGTTTTAGGCTCGATCAAGTTGGTGAAGCATGGCCGGGATAAGCGCCTGCTTGCACTAGTTGCGCATACACGGATTCTGTCGGCGATTCATTCTCTCTCGACATGGAGTCGATTAAATAAAAGAGTTTGTTTGTTGCGAGTTTTGCCTTCGCTTTCGCATTGGATCTACTCCTGGATTAATCGGTCAAGGCCTCTCTTCGCCCTGTCACATGGAGTGATTTATCGTGGGCTTCGAATCGTCAGCGCTCTGTTCTCGTTCTTCGGAATTGTGTTGCGAAGCGTTTGTTCGTATTATTTGCCTAAGGGCGTCTTTCTCAAACGGCTTGGATACATAGCCGAAATTGTTGTTCATTGCGTGAAATCAGCGACGGATTTAGCTGATCTTTTCGGGCGTTTCAAACTCGACGCCTTGCTTGTGCCTTCGTCGCCTCTCTTGGAATTCGACTTCGTCGATGTTCTTCGCACACGATCGGCTTTGTCCCTTGTCTTCGGACATAAGGTACGCTTTATTGGGGAATTAATACGATCGGTTATTAAGACATTTTGGGCTGAACTGAAATTGGCTGTGGGACTTGAGAGTCAATCGGGAGTTAAGTTAGGCATACTCCGGTTGATAGGTGTTTGCATTGAATTGTTGCATTTGATTTTCATTGAATGTCTTTACAAAGGATAGGGACTGATAATTAAACTTACTGACTTTTATGTTGATTGCTTTGAACATAATTGCTGTCAATTGAAGATCCAATTGATTGTGAATAATAAGAAATATTAAATAAAACTACTGACTTTGATCATTGATGGCATTGAGTGCAACTGACGTTGAATGAATACTTGATTGATTGTGAGCTATAAAGATAGGAGTCATTTCTATAGCGCTATGGAGGAGTCTAGGCCAGTCACTCCCGCTCAGCCTTCTAGGCCCCCTTCTTCTATGGAGATATTGCTCGAGGCAATACAAACTAATGCTAGGTCTACTCATGAAGCAATACAGACTAACGCTAAGTCTTCACAAGAGGCTATGCAAGCGCATGCTAAGTCAACTCATGATGCTATGACTTCTATACAGTCGTCTTTGCAACTGAATGCCAGAGAGACGCAAGAGGCGATTGCCACGGTGGAGTTTAATGTCCTGGCAGTGCAATCAAATGTTAGCGATGCTATTTCCTCAGTGCAATCAAATGTAAGAGAGGAGATAAGAGCAGAGATCTCGGCTGTAAGAGATAATGTCAGGGAAGCGCTGACGGAAATGGTATCACGATTGGAAAGGCTAGAGGCGTCGCCGGTACCCAAGCCTGCTGTGGATTTGAACCCTGGTTACCTCACCGCTATTACCACTGCGGACGCGCCATACCACTCGACCATCGGCCTGGAAGAAACTTTGGGTGCTAGGCCCAAGGATTTCGCACACCCTGGTATATTGCGAAGAAGTGATAGATTGGCTAGTAGGCCGCCAATTTCATATAGGGATTTCGGCAGTCGAAATAACTGGCCACCCTTCCATCGTTGGGATTCGAACCCAGAAGTCACCTCCTCCTGTCCTCCCTCTATCTCTAGAGCTCGTCCACAGCAGCACGCGGTCCCATCAGGCGAGGATCCGGAAGTGGCGACTCCGGGGATGCCGATAGGGGCGGGCGTTACAATTGGTCCCAGCCAGTGGGGTCAAATTAGTTCTAGAGATTTTGGTGATGATAGGTTAGAAGAGGAAACTGACTATGCTAGAACAGGCGAAATGGCAATTTCTTTTGAAAGAAGGAAGGAAAGGGAATTTGCTGATAATGTGGAAATAATGTCTGATGATGGTAGTGTAGACATTGAAATCAGCAAAATAATGGAATTTAGACCTAAAACTGTTAAAATAATTGATAACAGAATGCATGCAGCACAGCAACCGGAGTTTAGAAATTTGGATATGAATAAACCGATCGCTAATAAATTGTCACGGGAGGGGGGTGATAAGGTCAACCCAGCTCCTTTGGCCTCTTCGTCGCTCCCTCACGTCGAGTATCCTCGACCTGATCCGCAATGGAGGCTGCAAGCGCCGCTCGCACACGTCGATCAACAAAGAGTGGAAATGGCACCGAGTCGGGTCGACTTTACACAACCAGCGTCGGTAATGCCGACCTATCAGTCAATGCCTGACTGCGTCCTCGACGGTCGTGCAACGTCGACCATGGTTGGTCGAGACTACGCTCGACCCGACCTTCCTCCTGGACCAGCGGCGATGGCAACGATCGACTGGATGCAACCATACGCTCGTCCCGACCATTCAAACATGCCGTGGAGGTATGCTCCGACCTACACTCCGAGCGCTTTCTACGGTAGCAGCGACAACCGGGTTTGGGTTGACCCGCTTCGCTGTCTCGACCCGCTTCGACCAAGCGACGCCGTCTTTCCTCGGTGGCCAACGGTCGTGGAATCGGCGAGGATGAGTTCATGCCTCGGCGCGCAAAGCTTCGGATTTAGCCGTGATGCCGAACTACCGCGATGTCAGGCGGTAATGAAGTCGACACCTCTGGAGAGAAATGAAACGACGGCCGATAATAAAGCGACGTCTGCGGTTGGTGAAACGAACACACTGGCGCCTACCTACGTTTCGGTCGGTCCTATCAAAATTGTCCCGACGACCACCGTCGCAACGCAAACGACCGGCGACTGGGAGCTACCGTCGATCAGTTCAAAGGGAACAGTCAAGGAACTTGAACCGACCGCGTCTGTAACAGCTAAAGAGGGCGAGGTTAAACAGTCATCGACTTCTCCTCCTAAGCCAACACAATTCCTGAAACTCGGGTCTTTTAGCGGAAAGACGGACGTTGAAACATTCTTACGAAAATTCACCGTGTGCGCCAGGAATAACAGATGGACGGACGAGGAGAGATTGAACCAATTAGTAGTCTCATTGGTTGAACCGGCGACTCATTTGCTGAGCGAGTCGAACGCAGATAGCCTGGACACTTGGACGGCTTTGGTCCAGCGACTTCGTGAACGATACGGCAACGCTGAACAACAAGCCCTGTTCCAAACGCAGCTAAGCACCAGGAAACAGAAAGTCGACGAGGACATGGGCGTCCTGGTGGACGACATCCGACGTCTCTCCACGCGAGCCTATCCGGGTTCCTCGACGGCTCACAGCGAAGCAATTGCTGTTCGGGCATTCTTGGATGCCCTGAGAGATAGAACGCTTGCTCTGAAAATCCGAGAGCGAGAACCGAAATCCCTCGACGAAGCCTACAAGGTAGCGATGCGATTGGACGGCTATCAGAAAGCAGAAGTCGGTGGCCATGAACAGAATGAACGACGATATGGACGTGTTAACGCTGTCAGAGAAGAAGAAGAATCGGTGGTGGAGGCCCTGCTACACCGCATAGAACAGTTGGAGAAACAAGCGAAACAATCGGTGCCGACGCCTCAGTACAGAGACAATAATCGCGGGTCATGGAGAGGCCAGAACGGGTCAACCAGAAACGAATGGTCGAACGCCAATGGAGGCAATGGACGGGGAACTCCACGGTGTTTCCTATGTCATCGGCTCGGTCATTTGAGCTCGGCCTGTAGAAGTCGACCACCGAGAGAAGTGGAAACGGAGGCAAGACCATCGCCGCGGAGATGCTTCGAATGTTCAGCAACGGACCATATAGCGCGCTTTTGTCCTCTTCGACAACAGCAGCAGGCTCCACCTAGCGACAACTTTGGACAACCTGTGGGCGATAACCACGACAACCCCAGCGTTGGTCGTGTGTTCGCTGTTCGGTCCGCTCCAGCGCCGAGCAGGGACCAGCGGAACGGGCAGAACCAGGAGCGTCGGTCGCGGAGGTCGCCATCATCGTCGAGGAGGCGAGACAGTGGTCGGAACTCACCAAGAGAGGAACGACGCTGTTTCTACTGTGACGACAGTTCGCACCTTTTGAGGAGCTGTCCGCTTCGCAATGGACCCCCTGAGGACCGGATCTGGAGGATGCTGGGAGAACCGACCGGACTTCGTCCGCCTGAAAACCTGACGTCGGCTGGGTAACTTTGCTGAATGACCGCTTAATCGCGGCCGTTATGAATGCAGAAGCATCTGTAACACTGTTTTATTTTGATTGTGATGAATACGTTTACTTTACATGTGGAAGGCTTTACATGTGTGTGTTACTGTGTAAATAACTGTATTCTTGCATCGTATGTTGTGCATAGTATTAATATTTGTATTGCATTTGCAATGAAGCGATGGACGATTTTATTATTGCCTCTGCTGTAGACAGAAAACTGGACTGTCATTGCCTGCATTGCGCTATATAAATATTGATTTTTCCAGTAGATATATATAAGATTGCCTATTTTAGTTAAGGCCATTGATGACGATTATGTGACCTTGAACTTAGACTTGCAGTGGAATTAGCCATGATGATGAGATTATGTGATATTATGACCTGCGTTAAAATAGTAGGCCTATGTCTTTAAGAAGTAATTGTGAGATAACGCTCAAAGTCAAAATCTGCATTAGGCCTATGTCCCGCTCTATCTATAACCTGATTTATGAAAAATAATTTCTAGAGATTTGTGCAGTTAAATTTTAATGCTCCTAATTTCTGTGGTAGTGTTTTTATATTCGTAACTATTGTCATCGTATATATATAATTGTATAGAGGCATGCTAATTAATTTCAGTGAGGCGCTGAATGAATGCTTTGAGGCCCATATTGCGCTTAACTGCAATCTGTCGGGATTAGGCCTATATATATATGGTTTACCTTGAGTATAGGCCTATAGGCTTATTATTCTGGGGTTCGGCAAAATTTGTCGGCATTTTATATATATAAATAATATGCCTCGATTAAAATTGTAGGCCTAAGAGTTTTAATAATTTTAAGACATAGGCGACAATAATATTTAATTATGCTGTTGCTTTACGAATAATATTAGATCGCAACGGGATTATATATATAGTTGGTCTCGATTAAAATGTAGGCCTACATGTTTTGATAGCCCAACGCGGAGGAATAATTTAGTTATGCTGTGTAATTTTTGCATTAGTTTTGCGGTTTTGCCTGATTCCCGCCTGCAATGGAATTATATGGTTAAACTGCGAGGCCTAGTGATATTAATTAGGACTAGGCATAAAATAATTAGAAGTTCTGTCTGTGCGAGAAATGAGGTTAGCCTAAATGATTTTGTGGCATTGGATTTAATTTTATTATTAATCCTGTGCAGATTTATATTTGGATTAATGAATGACCTAATTTTGAGTTCGCTTATTGTAGGCATAATTTTGCCATGTTGTACGCTGTACATGGACTAATTATAGGCTGGTTTAGTCGTGCTGCCAGTCGTCTCCGTTCCCACGACTCCTACAGAAGCCAATTGTAGAGAGGGGGGAGAACGAGTCGACGCATCAAAGAGCGGCGATATTAATTATCGATCGTCGTTTCCCAGGCGCATGGGTGGTCCCGTAGTACACGTCGCATCAATGATGGATTGAAAATAAGACGACATAATTGCGCAGTGACAAGGCCTGTTGATTTATGCTAAGAGGATGGGCATAGATGCCATGCAATGATGCATAAGATTTATAGTGGACTAAAGATAGACTATAACGGCCTATAGATTCTTGCAAAGACTGTAATCTTAGTCTTGAAATCATGATGGTCTTTTTGATAGGCTTATGATTTTCTATGAGTACGATTAAACAGTGTAACATTGTATTTTAGCGTTAATTACAGTATATTAAGTTGACCTAGTTAAGCTTTTGTATTGTTATTATTCTGTGCATTGGGCGCATATATAATAATATTTGGCTTGCTGGGGCCGAGGCAGGCTGATATATTAATGTAGGCCTAGTGTTACAAAGTGTAACTAATTAATCGCTAATGAGCTAGTTTCTGCGCATAATCGGTTGCATTTCTAGTAATTAAGTAGGCCTACTGAAAGATGTTGGGAAGGGAGCGGCTTATTAAGCTGAAGTTAGGCTTGGTCTCTTACGGTAAGCTTTGATGGGGAGCCTACGGATAGTTATAATGAGCATTGGCCTTTGGAGACTTAAGCTGTGTGTGTAGTCTCAGGTAATTTGCTATGATAGCACCGTTGTTAATGGGATTAGAGACTTAGGTTTAACTGCTTAGATGAGTCTTTAAATGTAGACGTTTGCCTACAGTGAAATGCCTAAAGAAGTCTCGATGGTAAAGGCCATGGGTGGCCTATTAATCAGATGACCTGTTGTAAAGGTAACGAAGGTCTATAGTGGTTTTTGTGGCTGTCCCGTGGGTTCTTAAGTCAATGCTTGCCGTGGAGGACTTTGTGCTTAACTAAACTCAAGGAGACCTATATATAGAATTGCTTTTGAGCTTTACTGAACTATTAGCGATGGAGCTATATAATTATAATAATAATAAATGTTTCTTTCGCTGGAACTGACATTTAACGCTAAAATGTGAACTTTCTGATGCTTACGTTGAGGACTGTTCGTTGCATATATTTTTAATTCTTGCATTTGAATCATTGATGTAAAAATTGGAGTATGGCCTTACTAACATTTCAGGATCCATTTTTTCCAATTAAAAGGATCCTGAAATCAGGGAGGGCCGAGAATAGTGTAGCGACGTATAACTACGCTACGGGTCGCTAATATTATTGTATTTAATTTTTGATCGATTATGGGGTTTCAGGGATCTGATATATTTGTTTTATTTCTGTATTTTTGAGCTGCCTTGTGTGACCTATATTTTAATGTTGATTTGCGCTTGACACGGGTCACAGCGACCGCTGACGCAGGCAGCAGTCGTTGCTGTTTCATTAATTGGTATATGTTCACACGCTCTCAGCGATCGTCGGTCGCTGTCTTCAAAGGCCGCGCCGCTTGCAGTCGATGAGGGTAATTAAACTTTCGCACGCTCTCTGAGGTGGTCTGATGATCAGAGTGAGCGAGGAATACAGCCAGCCAGACAAGCACAGGCAGGGACACGGATTGAGAAGGAAACACCGTTGGCGTGTGGGTCCGTGTACGTGTGTTTTCTCAAGGTTGAACTAGTGCATTTAATGCCTACGTGATCAGCGGCAGATGGCGCTTTTCAGAAGGAGAGATAGAAGGAGAAAGACAGTGAGCTTTAGACAGACGCGGAGATACACAGGAGAGGACGCAGCTGGCAGCTAATTCTTGCCGCCTTGAAACAGCTGCGTTGCTGCTGGGTTTGCGCGCGCGGCTCGCTTGCTGGTCATGCGCAGAAAGGGGGACGCTCTCCTTGTCAGGCAGTAATAAAAGAGCAGCGCGACGCTGAGAGGCTCAGTTGCGCACAGGATCTCAGGGCGGTCGGATGTATTGCGGCGGTTGGTAGTTTTAGGCTCGATCAAGTTGGTGAAGCATGGCCGGGATAAGCGCCTGCTTGCACTAGTTGCGCATACACGGATTCTGTCGGCGATTCATTCTCTCTCGACATGGAGTCGATTAAATAAAAGAGTTTGTTTGTTGCGAGTTTTGCCTTCGCTTTCGCATTGGATCTACTCCTGGATTAATCGGTCAAGGCCTCTCTTCGCCCTGTCACATGGAGTGATTTATCGTGGGCTTCGAATCGTCAGCGCTCTGTTCTCGTTCTTCGGAATTGTGTTGCGAAGCGTTTGTTCGTATTATTTGCCTAAGGGCGTCTTTCTCAAACGGCTTGGATACATAGCCGAAATTGTTGTTCATTGCGTGAAATCAGCGACGGATTTAGCTGATCTTTTCGGGCGTTTCAAACTCGACGCCTTGCTTGTGCCTTCGTCGCCTCTCTTGGAATTCGACTTCGTCGATGTTCTTCGCACACGATCGGCTTTGTCCCTTGTCTTCGGACATAAGGTACGCTTTATTGGGGAATTAATACGATCGGTTATTAAGACATTTTGGGCTGAACTGAAATTGGCTGTGGGACTTGAGAGTCAATCGGGAGTTAAGTTAGGCATACTCCGGTTGATAGGTGTTTGCATTGAATTGTTGCATTTGATTTTCATTGAATGTCTTTACAAAGGATAGGGACTGATAATTAAACTTACTGACTTTTATGTTGATTGCTTTGAACATAATTGCTGTCAATTGAAGATCCAATTGATTGTGAATAATAAGAAATATTAAATAAAACTACTGACTTTGATCATTGATGGCATTGAGTGCAACTGACGTTGAATGAATACTTGATTGATTGTGAGCTATAAAGATAGGAGTCATTTCTATAGCGCTATGGAGGAGTCTAGGCCAGTCACTCCCGCTCAGCCTTCTAGGCCCCCTTCTTCTATGGAGATATTGCTCGAGGCAATACAAACTAATGCTAGGTCTACTCATGAAGCAATACAGACTAACGCTAAGTCTTCACAAGAGGCTATGCAAGCGCATGCTAAGTCAACTCATGATGCTATGACTTCTATACAGTCGTCTTTGCAACTGAATGCCAGAGAGACGCAAGAGGCGATTGCCACGGTGGAGTTTAATGTCCTGGCAGTGCAATCAAATGTTAGCGATGCTATTTCCTCAGTGCAATCAAATGTAAGAGAGGAGATAAGAGAAGAGATCTCGGCTGTAAGAGATAATGTCAGGGAAGCGCTGACGGAAATGGTATCACGATTGGAAAGGCTAGAGGCGTCGCCGGTACCCAAGCCTGCTGTGGATTTGAACCCTGGTTACCTCACCGCTATTACCACTGCGGACGCGCCATACCACTCGACCATCGGCCTGGAAGAAACTTTGGGTGCTAGGCCCAAGGATTTCGCACACCCTGGTATATTGCGAAGAAGTGATAGATTGGCTAGTAGGCCGCCAATTTCATATAGGGATTTCGGCAGTCGAAATAACTGGCCACCCTTCCATCGTTGGGATTCGAACCCAGAAGTCACCTCCTCCTGTCCTCCCTCTATCTCTAGAGCTCGTCCACAGCAGCACGCGGTCCCATCAGGCGAGGATCCGGAAGTGGCGACTCCGGGGATGCCGATAGGGGCGGGCGTTACAGTTCCAGAACACTGGTCACAAAGTCGTAGAAAATAGCACATGTCATGTCAAAATTGATGTGTAGGCCTATTGACAGTTCCGCTTTTACAAGGTCGATGCTCAGCTAGGTTTAATTGCGATTGCTAGACAACAGGTCGTCCATAATGCTGAACGCTCTCTCGCAAAAAGCATTAAAACGGAATGAGAGAATATAGGCCTACGAAGGACAAAATATGCTAGGCCTATACTGAGTATCAGAGGTTTGTAAAGTTTTGAAACTTCAAACAAGCGCTGTCCAACATTTGATGTTCAGCCAACAACGTCAAATTCATCGAACAATCTATTAAGTTTAGTGTGCAAAATAAGAACAATATTGTGGAATGTGGGTCCTAACAGCAAATTCCCGGACAATTTGGGATCAGTCCGGGACACGGGACACACAGGGCCAATTCCGGGATTGTCCCGGCGAATCCGGGACGGTTGGCAGCCCTATGTACGTTGGAAGAAGCCCAGCCATGTATACAGACCGTGAAGCAGCAAAAAGCATAGATCGACCTAGGCCCACTTCTTAATTATAGCAGATTTGGGCTCCGGCCGAAATTCGCTTCAGGGATTCGGGTCGATCCAGGCTGGATGGTGTTTAGACCGATATATCTATTAAGGCATAGGCCTATGGATAGATCAATAGGCCTATGACGATAACTTTATTCCATCAACTAACAATTCACCGTGTAACGGCGTGTAGCCTACGTTGACAACAGTTCACAGCTGTACACCAATATGGCCGACCACATAGGCCACGCCCTTTTGCAATCCCAGAATATATAGAGGTAATAGAGACTTCAGTGTTATTTTTGCAAAAACAAATATTCGGAAATTTTCTATTAAATTCCAAGGCCCTGTCATATGGAATAAAATTCCGATTCACATTCGTAAGGCTACTAACTTAACTCATTTTAAACACCTGTTACGTGTGTATACATTATGTAATGTTTTCTGTTAATATAGCATGAGGGGTTACCCATGCTAATGCTGATTTATTTGATTGTTTGATTGCTTTTGCTTTTATTTTGTTCTTTCTCTGAGTTTTTCATGTAGTGTTAACTACATTAGTTTTGTTTTTTATAATAATTTTTTTCTTTCCCTAGTTAAGTAATATCTCTGTATTCCAATACTCCCTTCAGCTTTCACTTTCTCACTTCACTTTGTTAATTAGGCCCCTGCTTAGCGGGACTTGTCCCTTTTGGTGTGCCTATTTGCTCCCTCACTCTTATAATACCTATTCACTTTGAGTATTTTCTTATTGCGAATTATGTCTATACTTTGTTAAACATACATGTACAATTGAATTGATGGGATCAATAAAAATATGTCTATGTCTATGTCTATGCGCCATTGTATACAGACAAATATTGTTATTTAATACTGCCACGTCAACTCATTGACATCTCGAAATGTATTCAGATGTAGCCTATTAAGAAAATTTGGCCCGAAAAACTTCGGAAAACTTTAAAACTTCGTAAACTTAAGCCACACATGTTGTGTGTTTACAATAATAACCTAATTATTCTTGCAGACTAGAAAGTCGTCTTTTTGGCAGTTCAAGGTCATGTGGTCGCGAACGCAGAGAGTACGGCCTTTTAACAATAGGTGGAAACAAGCCTCGGAGTACATGATTGAAATTCCAGATGACCCCAATCGCTGAACTCTTTGCAGGAAGCGTTGAAGTTTGAGGCGATCTATTGCGGTGGTGTACTCCCCACCAAGCAGGGGAGGCATAGAGAAGACGATCGAGAGATGGTTGTTGCTAGGGCTACCTCGTGGAGGGCAGGAGGGGGAGACCAGAGTAGGACTCTGAGCGCGAAGAGCGATCCTGAGCAGGTACTAATGGTAATTAATTATTTAAATCATTACTCATGTCTATGGGGCAATTATTATTTTTGGTTCGACTTACGCAATACATATTAATTAACTTACAATTACATTACTATACGATGTAAAATATTATTACAAAAGTAACTTAATGAACCATCATAAGTTAATTATGCACGTTATCCGCGGAAAACGAATGTCACTTAAACACTTTTTTTAAACTTCCCGCGCTTAGGCTTCCTTATAAAGGGAACGAAGACGCTTAATAATTGGCTCAGATTCTGAGGGTTGAAGGATCGACTGAAATGCTCAATCTGTTTGCTTGAGGGTGGTGAGTGGTGGTCTCTGGGTATAGCACGGTAAGCCGATCCTGATTATGGTTGCCAGGTGGCCTTCAGGAAATTACCGGACAATGGCCATCAAGTTACGGGCCATATATATATATATATATATATATATATATATATATATATATACCACACACATACACACGCACGCACATATATATATACACCAAGTTACGGGCCATATATATATATATATGGCCCGTAACTTGATGTATATATATATATATGTGCTTGTATGTGTGTGGTGTGTGTGCGTGTGTGTGGGGTGAGGTTTGGTGTGGGCGAAAAACCGAAATTCCCGCGCAACATTGGATAATTCATATTATAATATATATATATATATATATATATATATATATATACACATATATATAAACGAAGTGACTAGGGGACCGCCAGGCGGCTGTCGTATTTCAATTACTAGCGGACCGCCAGTCACATGTAACCTGTCACATGACCCGAGTCACGAGTCTTCATTCTTGAATAATGGCGGCAGTTATCGATTGCTTGTTTTATGTCGGACAAAAGTTTTCTTGTTTTTTTCTTGTTTTAAGGACAGAGTAAGTAACCAATCTTCATATACATGATAGGGTTAGGGTTAGGGATAGGGTAGGGTTAGTTACAAGAACTTTTTCTTCAAAAATCGAACTTCAAAATTGGGTTATATTCTATAATGACTCGGTAGCAAGTAACTTTTTTTATAAATTCGATGAAAATATTTCCTTACGAAATTGAAGCGGGATTTATCGTGTGAGGGTCGGTTAGGGCTCAGGTTAGGCGTCGTGAGGGTCGGTTAGGGTTAGTTTTAGGGTTAGTGCAGTCATTCTGAAGCTGGATTGATGAACAATAATTTTCAATGAAAAATGGATGAAAATATTTGCTGACGAAATAGAAGCGGGATTTATCGAACAAATTCTTGCCTAAAGAGAAGCTGGATCGATTAAAAGGATTTTCGGCAAACTAGAAGTTGGATTTATTAAAGATAACAACGCTGCTCGTGACTCGGGTCATGTGACAGGTTACACGTGACTGGCGGTCCCCTAGTAATTGAAATACGACAGCCGCCTGGCGGTCCCCTAGTCACAGCCATATATAAAAGGCATGACCGCGGACGCCTAGATAACTTGCTTTTTAAATACAGACGTCCGTTTGGAAACTCAGCCAAGTACAGGCCTATAGATCTGAAGGGTGGATAAGATTATTCATAGGCCTATATATAGATCTATATAATTATTATAATGCCGAATTCGAAAATTTGGCGCCATATATAGTGAATTCGGATATTAAACAATATTAAAAATACATTTAACGATTTTAGCACTCGGTTCCATTCTGTAGATAACCTCAGTTGAACTACAGACCTTCAAAGCTAAATGCGATCGCATCATTAAGGCGGGAATCTTTGTACTGACAAATATAATTAATAAGTGGGGAGGGGTTAAAAGACAGGCTAGAAAGATCGAGTGGCAGATTGACACAGTCAGACATAGACAGACAGAGATAGAGAGGCAGATAAGCACAGGCAGATTAGGCCTACAAGCGTCGGTGTTTAAGCCTTAAGGGAAAAGAGAGAGATAGACAGACAGAGAGGGAGAGATCGTTTGTGCAGATAGAGATAGAGACAGACAGACGAACAAACAGACATACAGAGACATGGCCTAAATACGGAGATTCGGTTCAACCGTTGTTTGAACTATGAATCCAGCCTCCAACGTTATACGCACAAGGTATACAGGCTATCATGATCCGTGCATCATATATTTGGCTCTGTTATGATAGTTTATTTAACGACGCCGTCATTTCGACGATGATCGGTATGTAGGCTATAAATTTGACTTTGTTTCACAAGGCAATCCATTATACGCGGGAAAATCGTCAGCCGATATTTTCATGGCCCCAAGAAACTATATGCACTCCAGATGCACTTGTTGCTGGCAATAATAATTTACCGGACATGGCTGTGTCCGGTAATGTCTGAAATTTCTGACCGGACAGTTTGTGTAAATTCCGGACTGTCCGGTTCATTACCGGACGCCTGGCAACCCTAATCCTGATACTCGTATGATTGGAGCCTTTTTTACACATACATACATTATTATAACAAAACAAAGATTGCATTTCTATTTTGTTTGGCCATTAGGCATATATAACACGTCAGTAGTTTTGCATTAATTAGGGCCTAGGCCTACCGTCGGTAGTAGTTTTGCATTATCTTTTAATTCTATAATGCTCTTGATGATGATGATGATGATGATGATGATGATGATGATGATGATGATGATGATGATGATGATGATGACGACGATGACGACGACGACGATGGCGACGGCGATGACGATGACGATAATGCTGTCGAAAGGGCGCTCATTCGAGATAGGATAAGATCGATCGAAGGTAACAGTATATCTCGTTCGATCCCGATCCTGTGAAGACGTCACAACGATCCCCGAAGACCGTCTTTTTTGTCGTCGTCTGCTTTAACCTATAGGCCTATACCTTCTGCTCAGTGGCGTAGCTACCATGTGTGCAATGTGTGCAAAGCACACGGGCCCACGACCTCCATGGGCCCACGCAAATTGTTGAATTAATTATTTATTAATTAGTAACTCACAATATTTTGTGTTACATATAGACCTATGGCCTATGTAGCTTTTGTGAACACACTTGCATTAGGTTACTTCGTTACTTAGGCTACTGACTCCTGTCAACCGCCATGCATTGCTGTTGTTGTTAAGAAACGAAGCGGATCACTTAGTAAACGATAAGATTTTAATAAGATTAATCGCCATGATCTAGAACTGAAACTAGCTGTCTTTAAGCCATTACCGGAAAAGGAAAGAACTAAACGCGAGAAAGAAGAACTGACGACTACATAATGTTAGGATAATCATAGTCGTTATATAGCGCTAGATCTATAAAGTCCAACACCCCTCCTTAACGACTACTTTACCATAGCATCATAACAAAAAATAAACTGTTCTCTCAATTTAGCCCAATTTCACTAGTAAACTTCCTAGTTTTAACTGCTTCCAAAGGCTTAGCTAAGAGATCAGCTATCATGTGTTCACTAGAACAATACTTAATGTCTAGTTCCTTCTTTCTGTACATTTCCCGTACGAAATGATATTTAGTTCCGATATGCTTTGTTCTGTGACTGGCTCTCTCATTCTGTAGCAGTTTTATACAGCTTTGATTATCCTCAAACAACACAGTAGGTTCAACTATGTTTTGATTTAAATCATCCAATAGTCTTCTTAACCAGATTGATTCTTGAGCAGCTTCAGTCAAAGCAATATATTCAGCCTCAGTTGATGACAACGTTACCATAGCTTGTTTTCTGCTTGACCAAGATATTGGTGCTCCAAGATATTTGAATACATACCCTGTATTCGATTTCCTGTCCTTGGCATCTCCACCCCAATCTGCGTCAACATAACCAATCAACTGTACCTTGGTTTCGTCAACATTTCCCAACTTGAGTTTCATATCTTTAGTGTGATTCAAGTAGCGATAAATTCTCTTTGCCTCAACCCAATCACTTTCTTTTGGATTGTTCACAGATCTTGAGAGTATTGATGTACCAACTGCAATATCTGGTCTGGTATTAGTTGCTAGGTAGTTTAGTGCTCCAATTGCACTTCTGTACATTTCCTTATCATCTTTATCAATTTCGACTTCTTGTCTCTTTTGATAGCCTGGATCAACTGGAATATTAGATGGTCTGGAATTTTCCAAGTTGTATTTCTTCAGCTTGTTTGCTATATAACTTGTTTGATGTAACGAGAAAATTCCTTGCTCGTCCCTCTCGAAATGTATTCCAAGATAATATTTCAAATCACCCAGATCCTTCATGACCATAGTTTTATTCATAAGTTCTTCAAACTTCTTTAACATTGTAGATTTTGTCGATGCTACAATCAAGTCATCCACATGAATTGAGATGTAAATCCATCCATCATCGTACTGTTTTGAATATAAACATAGATCATTGTCACTTCTCTTGTATCCATCAGTGACAAGTACTTCATTGAGCTTTTTGTTCCATTCATTTGCTCCTTGTTTAAGTCCATATAAATTCTTTTTCAATTTACAGACTTCTGTAGTGCCTTTCTGATATCCATCAGGTTGTTTCATGTAGACTTCATGAGATAGGTCACCATTCAGGTAAGCTGTTTCCACATCATAGTGTTTTACTATCATGCCTTTAGAACCTGCTATAGTCAAGATAGTTCTCAGAGTTGATGGTTTTGCTACTGGAGCAAATACTTCATCATAGTCTTCTCCAAATTTCTGAGAATATCCTTGTGCTACTAAACGAGCTTTATATCTTGTTATATTTCCCTTTTCATCTTTCTTGATTTTGTAAACCCATTTGCTACCAATGGCTGTTTTGTTTTCAGGTAATTCTGTTAAGACCCATGTTCCATTTTCATTCAATGATTTCATTTCATCATCCATTGCTTTCCGCCAGGATTCTTGTTGTTGACAAGATATTGCTTCCTTGTAACTTCTTGGTTCTGGCTCAACTGTTGTTATTTTATTAATGGTTTCAATTAGTCTTTCGGGCGGTTTCGCCTTGTTGACTCTTTCTGATCTTCTTAAATTTACCTGAGTGCCTGTAGTTTCTGTAATTTCCTTATCAGGCTGTGTAATTTCTTCCTCGGGTAATTGATGTGTCGGAAAAAGAATAGTTTCATCATCAAAATCTGAATTTGATGACAGTTCTTCAATGTCCAAATCAAAATCACCCTCTGTTGACAAATGTGGATCTGTCTCGAGAAAAATTACATCTCTACTGACGTATACTTTGTTAGTATTCACATCTAGTAGTCTGTAACCTTTTGTGCCTCTTTCATAACCGACGAAGGTCAATTTCTTGGCTTTATCGTCCAATTTCTGTCTTTTCTCTGCAGGAATTGCAACGTATGCTTTAGATCCAAATCTCTTTATGTAGCTTAAATTTGGTTTACTTTTGTTCCATCTTTCATAGGGAGTGACTTCAATCCCTTCAACTGGTAATCTGTTCTGTAAATGGTTTGCTGTCATTATGGTTTCACCCCAAAATTGTAGCGGTAGATCTGCATCCTTTAACATGCATCTTGTCATCTCGGTGAGATAACGATTCTTTCTTTCCGCACAACCATTCTGTTGAGGAGTATAAGGGTTTGTGAATTCTGCTTGAATTCCTTCACTTTTCATGAAATTCTGTAACCTTTGAGCTGTGTATTCCCCTCCTCTATCTGATCGAATTCTTTTCGGTGTTTTACCAAACCTTGTCTGAACATGCTTGACGTACTGTTGAATCTTTTCAGGTACTTCAGATTTATTTGCCAATAAATACACTACTGTATATTTACTGTAATCATCAATCATCGTCATGAAATATCTTTTCCCACCAGGTGTTGTTGTCTGCATTGGTCCACAAACATCTGTATGTATTAAGTCTAGAATCTCATCTGACTTGGAATCTGACTTCTTTGGGATTGACTTTCTTGTCATCTTTGTTTGAATGCAACATTCACACACACTTGAGAATTTACACGGCTTGATGATGATCCCTGATACTTTATTCTGATTCACCATGTTTTGTATGGCTTTTGTATCTCTGTGTCCCATTCTGTTATGCCAAACGTGTATGCAACCTGTGCAACTTTGTGCAACCTGTGCGATATGTGTTTCCTTTACTTTATTCGTTTGGTCAGAGATTCTCAATTCAAACAAATCATTTTTGTCATCTGCAATTGCTATTGCTTCTCCATCCTTTATGATAGTGCATTTGTTTGCCTTGAATCTCACTTCACAACCTTTACTGACAAGTTTCTTTACTGAAATTAAATTTCCTTTCAATTGTGGGACGTACAAGACTCCACACAATTTTGCAACATGTATCTCTTCGTTTTCCTTTATGAAATTTATCATCACATCACCACTTCCAGCTGTTTTAATCTTTCGACCATCAGCGAGAAAAACTTCACTGTTGTACTGTCTGTTAATGTTCAAGAAGAAATTTCTGTTACTGCACATATGTGTTGTTGCACCGGAATCAACGTGCCAAACACTACTTATGTCTTTTTCGTTTGCTTTAAGACATGTATGTGCTACACTTTCTGTTGGTTTTTCTTCATTGAAATTTTCTCTCAACGTTTTAACCGCGTGGTCTGGATTTCTTTTCTTCCACTGGATATATTTTCTGCAATCTCTTTTTAAGTGGTTAGGTTTCTTACAGAAATAACATGTGCGATGTTCCTTAGGATTTGTTTCTGGTTCTGTTGCCTTTAAAACTTTTAATTCCTGTCCTTTATGTGTTGAGGAATTACTTGTCCTTCTTGTAAACTCTTCAAGGAGTTTGTTTTTGACTAATTCAACAGTCAAATCACCTTCAGGTCTGCTTTCTAATGCCGTAATCAGTGTCCCGTAACTTTCTGGAAGACTACTGAGGAAGAAAGCAACTGTTAAATGCTCTGCCAACGTTTCTCCCAACGCCGTGAGCTGGTCAATTAAATTTTCCATTTCGGCAAGATGGTTTTGCATATCACCATGTTCTGTTAACTTTAATGCACACAGTTTTCTCAATAAATTGACTTTACTGGACAGTGTTGCCTTTTGATAATACTTCTTTAATTGTTCCCATAAACCTTTTGCCGTAGTTTCTTTCCTTATTAGATGAAGTTGGTTGTCTTCAACTAACAAACCTATTGTGGCTCTTGCTTTTCCATCTTTACTTTGCCACGTTTCCGTAATAGGATCGGGGGTTTCTTTAGTGACAGTGTCCCACAAATCCTCTTTAATTAACAGAAGTTCAACTTTAAACTTCCAAATCTGGTAGTTGCTATTATTCAGTTTTGCGATTTTACCTGAGCTTTTATCCGTCATTTTTATTCTTTCGGTGAAAAGAAATAAACAACTGTTTCTCGCATTTCTGTCGCGATGTAAGAAAACAGTCACGCTATACTGCGCAGTTGACCGGATTATCCTTATTTGTCTTATTAAAGTTCTATTTCATAAACTTTTGTGATCATTACGTGCTCTAGGCTTGCTGGGGCCATAACCTGTTAAGAAACGAAGCGGATCACTTGGTAAACGATAAGATTTTAATAAGATTAATCGCCATGATCTAGAACTGAAACTAGCTGTCTTTAAGCCATTACCGGAAAAGGAAAGAACTAAACGCGAGAAAGAAGAACTGACGACTACATAATGTTAGGATAATCATAGTCGTTATATAGCGCTAGATCTATAAAGTCCAACAGTTGTCAGGCAAAACTCTAATGAGTCTGAACTCGTTTTAAATTATGTTTTCGTCTCGAGTCATGACTGTCAAATTGCAAGATGACATTAGTGTGTGTGTGTGTGTGTGTGTGAACGATAGTAAAGAATAGGTCCAATGCTTTCAGTGTTAAGTTAATAACTTTCAACGAATCATAACGGCATAAGATTTTTCATTTCGCTGATTCGCTTTCCAATGCAAAGGGTAACGGCGTGCCTATGCTATATATAGGGATAGGTGTGATAATTATATTATGTCCGTCCATCTGTCACATTTGTGTATTGTAATTCTAAACGGTGCGGTGCGGAAACTTCACACGTCTCATAGTCATGCTCGTGTATTCCGGTTCTTTGCTGAATTTGGTAACGGCAGTGACCTGACATCTCCCTCAACCAGGGTGAGAATTTTCGGGGGTTTGAGGTGGTTCAACCATCGTTAGACCTAGTCGTTCTTAGGGTCACATAGTTGTCTTATTTTCATTTTCTAAAGACCAAACTCCACGTGGATCGTAGTCTGACCCCCAGTTATTTTTCTGCTATTCTCATACTGCTCTCAAGCCTCAACTCCCTTCAGCTCTACCCCAAAATAAGAAAGAAACTAAATTGAGCACGTGTGGATCAGGGTCATAAGGAATCACGTGTTTGTCCCAATTTTTGCACTTGTAAGGAATATTGCAAAACTTTTTTTGGTACTATGAAAAATTATTGTTGATCGTATCGTTTTTGGTATATGTAAATTGCAGATCATGGAAAAGAAATTTCCAGAATTGATAGATGATTGGCATTATTTTCTGAACAAAATGCTAGAAAGAAAACTCTGTGATGCCCAGACACTGTTTTAAGTTAACCATGCAACTAATCATAATTAAGTGGATAAGCATGCAACGTGATATAGGTTTTTAATTTCAACTGTGAAATCACTGCATGCAGTTATAGCAATTTAATTCATCTGTCTCATTCGTGCAGCATTCATGTTTATTCTGTGAGTTATATTGAATGTGTTAGGTAGGCCTATTAATAGCAAATGCCATTGATCATTGTTTGGTGATCTTAATTGCAAGAACGCGAAGATATCGGTCGTATACAAGGCCAAATAGGGGCCCATGCGGAACCTCTGCACACGGGCCCATGAAAAGCTAGCTACGCCACTGCTTCTGCTCGACGCCAGTGAGAGACCATGAACCTTCGCGACCGGGCTTCGGCTCAGATCATCTGAGAAGACTGATTTGTGTGTGCGGAGGATAAGAACGCGCTTCGGCGATCTTGCCCTAATTCTCGGTCGCTGGTCCTCGATGCTGGAACAGACTTCCTCTCGCTATTCGATCTGCAGGTTCAGTGGACTCTTTTAAATTCATGCTAAAATCATACTTGTTCGCTAGGGCTTATCCCGTGTAGGCTAGCTGATTTGTAAGGCGCCCTTGGAACGGTATGGCTGTGTTACTGCGCCATATAAATTGTCGTAATTATTATTATTATTATTAGGCCTAATGGCAAACGCCTAGAAACACTTCACAGTTTACGATTACGATTACAAGAGCGATCGCCTATAGAGAACGATCGATGTCCAGTGGAGACCCTGCATGGTCCGGTTGTCCGGTTGACAGACAGACAGACAGACAGACAGACAGACAGACAGACAGACAGACAGACAGACTGACGCACAGACAGACACACTCTTGCTGCTTATCATGTTCCTTCTCAGTGGAAAACTGCAGTAATACATCCTGTGGCCAAAGTGACGTCGCCTTTGGCCCCGTCTGATTATCGACCAATATCTGTCACCCCTGTGCTATCACGGATGGTGGAGAGAGAATTGGTACAGCGATTCATTTATCATGCGATGACAGTTTTGCCGATTGCATGTAACCTCAAGGACCAATATGCATTTCGTCCAACCGGTTCTACAACCTCTGCCATTATTTCTGTACTTCATCACACATCAAGTCTCCTTCAGGAAAATAACTATGTAACATTAATCTCCCTTGATTTTTCAAAAGCGTTTGACATGGTCCGGCATTCTTCACTTGCTTTAAAGTTATCGGAACTAGACATTCCTGATTTTGTTTATAACTGGCTGTTAAACTTTTTCAAAGACAGAAGGCATATCACCAGGTTCCAGGGAGATCTCTCCTCGATCCGGACCATTAACTGTAGCATAGTCCAGGGATCTGGGATTGGACCATCGTCTTATATAATTGATGCTTCCGATCTGCAGCCGATTAACTCTAAAAATTGCATAGTGAAATTTGCAGATGACACCTATCTGCTAATTGGCTCATTAATGCGCAAGACAATCACTGTTGAACTTGACTCGGTTAAGAGCTGGGCAGCCAAAAACAACCTTCGCCTGAACACTACAAAGTCGAGAGAAATGATTATCTCCTGTCGTCAGAATGTGGATGCTCCAGAACTCATAGATGGACTGCAAAGAGTAACGTCAATAAATATACTTGGAGTAACCTTTAACTCTGAGCTTCGAGTCACCTCTCATGTAGACAATGTAGTTTCATCTTGTGCCGGGTCGCTTCATGCCCTGCGAACGTTGAGAGCTCATGGACTATCACCTGATGCTCTTCATACAGTTACAAGAGCAACTACTGTTTCCAGAATGATGTATGCCGCTCCTGCGTGGTGGGGCTTTACTACTGCTCAGGACCGAGCCAGGATCGAGCGCCTATTATCAAGAGTCCGTCGATCAGGGTACTTGCCAAATGACTCGCCTTCTGCGACTGAAATGGTTGATCTTGCGGATGCTCGTCTTCTAACTGCCGTTTCCAGAAATGACTTCCATGTTCTTCGACCGCTTTTCCCACCGGTTGCTCATCGTCCCTATCAATTGAGGCCACGTCCTCACAACTTTGTATTGCCAACCAAAGATGACAGGCATTATATTTCTCGGGTTCTGTATAAAAAGGCACCCTATGTTCATTAATTATAATAAATTGTCTAATCTCATTATTGCAACCTATACCCTATATAAACATAGAAACATTCTTTTGTAATTTCTGTCATTTTGTGCTCATCCTAAGACAAATGCAACAGTCAAGGCTAAAGACATTCTATAGGTATTATATTGTATTTGATCAACTGCTTCTTGTACCTGATAGCGGTGTGTCTATCAGTTTTTGTTACCATTAAAACGAATATAATAATAATAAGAGGGGGCAAACGAGCATCCGGCGGACTATCGGGGAGAAGTTTTGGAAGGGGATGTGCCCCTCCCTACCAGAATTTGTTTCAATTTCCACAATGTAGTAGATGTAAATGTAAATGTAATCGCATATTTATATAGCGGCTGTGTTATGGCTTCGACCCTGAGGGTGAGATCCTTCACCACCGCTACTCCACGTTTATATTGCGACCGAGCCACCCGCAGTAAAGATCCGAGAAATTAATCTCTGACCGACCGGGAATCGAACCCGGGCCGGCGGCGCTGCGAGCGGGCTACCAACCCACTCGACCACCGAGGATCTCTAGATGAATTTTATGCAGTCATCTGAGACCTAAAGGAATTCTATAGGCCTATAGTATAGGCCTATAGTATAGGCCTATACTTTTGCAGTGCTGGTAAGAGTGGTCGAACTCTATAAGACATATCAATAAGACAATAATTATTAAGGCTAAATAGAATAAAAAATTATATAGTAACAACTTCTTTTGAGTTTCCGCATTGTAATATCAGAATGTAATATTCAAACATTTTACTCTATTTATTTCAATGCTGATAATAGCAGAGTGGTTTAAGATTTCAGTAAATATAGGCTACTTAGCCTATAATTTCGTTTTGGATAACACACTGGCATGGAGATCAGCAGACCCGAGTTCGAGCCCCATTATAGGGCGGACGTGCTGTGTTTGCAGGCTGTCTGAAAAATGTCAACGCTCTTAATTTCCTGCTTTTCAAGAATTAAACTCTGACCAATATGCATGGGCGATGGGCGGAGTTTGGTTTCCGTTTTGGAGAGGGGGGGGCAAAAAAACTTGGCCCAGAAGGCTCGGCGCGGAAAATTTTCCGTTTCGGCCGGAAAAAGTTGATGACCGTTTTTAGTCGTCAAAAAATCGTCAAGTTCAAATCTCATGACAGAAAATTACTCTGTATTTCCCGGTCGAAAAAAGTTGATGACTTTTTAGTCGTTAGTTGGAGGTGCCTGGGGGGGGACTAAGCCCGAAAAAGAGACCATTTACACGGTAAAAAATGACTGTGGGGCTTCTAGGGGGGGCTTAGCCCCCTAGCCCCTGATAAACTCCGCCCATGCCAATATGTTTCACTACTTCCTGCTAAAAATATGATGAAATTGACCTGCATTCGCTTTCGATCGCTACTGTATAATTAGTATAGCCTATGCTAGCTCAGCCTAGCTGTGATCCATCGCGGTCATTTGCTGTAATAAAGGAGAGTCCAAGCAAAGACGAATAACACAACAAATTAAACTTCCAGCTGATTAATGGCAACCGTGGTTTCAGACCGAGACTTTATTCAGAAAGAAGAACTATTCCAACTCCTCTCGAGTCAGTTGAGTGTTTCCAGTCTTTCATGTCGTTTCATTTATTGCGATTTTTTGTTTACTTAAATATTCTCTTCGACCTGTTATCATAATTATCTATGCTCTACAATAATTATTTCCATGAAGTCTGCATGGTCTCTAAGTTAGTCATAAATAGACGATTTTTTCGGGCGACGTAGGAACGCATGGGGAAGAGTTTGCGAGGGGTTGGGTGTAGCAGTAGATTGGGAAACTTATAGACGGAGAGATAAGATAGTGAGTGGGTTGATGGATGAACGTGTGAGATGGTTGAGAAATATTATGTGGATTGCAGAGTTATTAATGACACGCAGGGTCTATGCAACGGAATTTTATCAATTGGAATGAATGGATGTTGAAGATGAAAGAAGTGAAGAGGCAGAGGGTGAGATAATGATGGGTAACTATTTGGAAACTGCAGAATTCCTGATTTGAGGTGGGGAGGCTGGAAATGGGAACTCTTGGATGGAAGGAATGGAAACTATTGGATGGAAATGGAAACTAGTGGATGGAGGTGGGAACTATTGGATGGAGGTGGGAACTATTGGATGGAGGTGGGAACTCTTGGGTGGAAATGGGAACTCTTGTATGGAAATTGAAACTCTCCGATAGCAATGGGAACTGTTGAATATAAATGGTAGCTGTTGGATGGAATGCAATGGGAACTCTTAGATGGAAATATAATTACTCCAGGAACTTAGGAAACGTGCTGCAGGTCTGGAAGCAAGGTCTCTGATCGCCGACGTCCATTCTTCCCTCCTGCACCTCAACTCACATGTATCCCACCCCATCGGCAGTCTGCCTCTTGATCGTGTCCTCCCTCGCCAGTCTCACGAAGCGTCGGTCATGCTCGTTGACCGGAACAATGGCCGGAAGTCCGTTCGTGCAGCCGCAGATCGTCGTATCCGGTCCGTCGGTGAAGAGCTCGAGCTGCTTCGGCTTCATCTTCACATCGCGATAGTTCTCGTACATCTGCTTCGTCGTCGCCAGTCTCCTGTCCTCCACCTTCGGCATGTACGGGTTCCTCTCGTACCAATACATCTCGTCCTTCTTCGGACCGTGGTACTTGTAGCCAGGTGGTAGATCCTCGTGGTAGACCCGCCCGTGAAATCCAGCTGGCTTCGGTTTGATGGTGCACGGTTCTGGTCGATGTTTAGGAATGACGATGGGCTTCTCGATGAGGGTTCTACTCTGAGGCCAGCCGAGACGAAGCAGCGTGTAGTAGAGGCGCTCCTCGAACTGATCCTCTGGAGGGGCGAAGTGGCGCCGGTCGTGGAAGGAGGGCTGGACGACATCATCTGGCTTCGACCATCTCTTGGGGGAGCAGTTGACGTCGTTCTTGTAATTGATGTAGTTCGGATACCACCAGACGTTCTGATAGGTCATCGTGACGAACAGAGGTCAAGTATCCGACACCAGGTCAAAGGTCAAAGATATACTGCTACAACAAATAAACAATCGTCGCTTCAGCATGACATTATAACATTATAGCACTATCACATTATAGCATTTAACATCATAACATTATAACATTATAGCACTATCACATTATAGCATTTAACATCATAACATTATAGCATTATCACATTATAGCATTTAACATCATAACATTATAACATTATAGCAATATAGCATACAGCAGAGGTGGAAGACGATTCGACAAGGGGGAAGGATCTACCATGAAGATCTACCACCTGGCTGCAAGTATCACGGACCGAAGGCTCATGCATACTATTAAAGCCAGCTGTTCTGCTCTCTCTCTCTTTCTCTCTCTTTCTATCTCTCTCTTTCTCTCTCTCTCGCTCTCTGTATCTCTCTGTCTCTCTGTCTCTCTCTGTCTCTCTCTGTCTCTCTGTCTCTCTCCTCCATACATTCGAGACTGGCAGTTGTAACTTGTAACAGAAGTGGTCGTGGAAGTGGTCGTGGAATGGTAGGCTACGTTAAGATTTTCGTTGTAAGAGAAATTTAATATTAAATTATAAATTTATGCAGCGTCAGAAACACTGATTAGAGTAGTAGGGTAGCTGTAATGTGCGTGTGTGCATGGGTGTATGGGTGTGCGTGTGTGCGTGCGTGTGTGCATGGGTGTGTGTATGGGTGTGTGTATGGGTCTGCATCTACTCGTCCGCCCTCTTCCGATTTATCTCATCCAAAACGCCATCCATCCGTCCGTCCATCGCAAATATCTCCTGCCTCTTCAATCTCGTCTTCTAATAATTAACCGAACGTGTAATATGCTTTCACCTACATGTTTAACACGTGTAGCTTCAGACATTCCCCCTCTGACTTGACACAGCGGCGCTCGTTAATAACGTGACGCCCATGACCTCACGCTCCAGAAATCACCTCTACCTTACCTCTACGATTACCACGGTGCTGACTGAATAATTATAGCCTAAAAACTTCGCTATGTTCAGACCATCTTTCTGGAATAAGGTAATTACCAGTAGCAGTCTGCCAGTCTCCGTAATGAACTTCTTGATCTTTCTTTGCCTCTTTTCCACAAGCATTACAAACAAAAACATTCTCTTTGATTGTGGTTTGGTGCTGTCAGGTCGGAAGCACCTCTGAGGTGTTTCCGTTTGAAGTGGCGCTATATAAATTAATGATCACGATTACAATATTAGATGCACAGTCACCCTCGTTCACAGCTAAACCTCTTAGAGTCTAACCTCGTTCCCTCTTAGAGTCTTACCTCGATCCCTGCAGACTCAGCCTCGCATGCCCGGCCGAAGTCCGTCAGTCGCGGAGGTAGCAGCGGCGACCACGTGGCTCCACTACCACTTGGAGCGTCGGCGATCGACCTCGAAGGGACCTTGAGGGTGGAAGAGACCTTGATGGTGGAAGGAAGGGAGCGAGGGTGGTGGGTGGAATTAATCGCCGAACTCCTGTTTCAGCAGCCCTTCTTCTTCCTAAGCGAACCGTTCGCTACGACCTCATCAGAAGAGCCCCCGCGCGTCGCAGGTATTACAGCAGCTGACGAAATCGGTCGCTTAGCAACATCGCCATATTTGCAACGTCACTGATTATAAATATAATGCGGTGCCATAATAATTATGCATTATATGTGTATATATTATATAACTAGCTGGGGTACCCTGCGTTGCCCGGGAAATTTAGGATTCGACCCGCTCCGGCCACAACCCCACCACACCAACAACACCGCACCACACTCCGACCTGCACCGGTACGCCACCCGAGAAATTTGGGTTTTCGGGAAAATTTCCTCGTCCCACCTCTCCACCCCTCCTCAACCCCCCTCCACCCCCACCCTCATCCCACCGCCTCCACCCTCTTCCACCCCACCCCTCCAAAATCTTGTAGTGGGTTTTCAGATTTGCCTCCTGGTCCCAGCCCCTTTCACGTAGCCTACTCCACTGGAAAACAAGGCGTTAAACGGAAAATCTCGTGCCTTCGCACCCGCCCACACCCGATCCTACTCCGCCCCGTTCCAACCTCTGTGTGCAAAAAAAGCTCACGTCTGAAATCCCCCTCCATCTCTATATAAACCCATTCGTTGCATTTCATCTTCCATGCGGTTTCTGCGATGAGACCGCCTCCGAATAGGCGCTTCATAAGAATCGAGGCTGACAATGGCGTGGGTATGGTCACTATGGTGTTAAATGTCTCCTTAAAACATTCAAGAATGTTTTCAGCATACTATAAATGCCACCAAAACCACATGGATGTCAGCTCGACGCAATATTCAATTGAAAGCTGTCCGATGTCAATTACGTTTGGCCAGATTTACATTGAACCAATAGAAATTACGGACGATTTAAAGACCGAAGTTCAACTGGTTTTCATAAAAACCGCAACGGGTAGGCCTATACGGACATCTGTCCGTATGTTCGTCCGTTCGTCCATCCACCCGCAAAAAACCGCAGTGGATTACGTTTTTATCGCCCTCCCTGCACAGTGCACAAACTGGGAAAGTATATCGTCTGTGTAGAGTACCAGAGTACTAACTCCACATTTTTCAAGAAACTTTTATTGCTTTATTAAAGTTTATTCTATTGCTACTTAGGCCTATGGGTTGTTTGATCTGTGTGAAGAACATATTGTTGTTCTGAGCAATAATAATAATAAAACGGCAACTATCTGAATGGTAGAGGGACCTATCTTTGATATGTGCAATGGTTCTATCCAGAGCCGTATATTTCCAAGAGTCTGGCCAACTTGTGTCCCGGAAGTTGGCCAAGTCACGTGGTTGCTGGACGCCATTTTGATTCCAGGCGGCGATCTGCAAATACGTTGACAAGGAGACGCACAAACACAGGGAGACGCGTCTCCCTGTGTCTGTGTGTTTCCCTGTGTATGTGCGTCTCCCTGTGTATGTGCGTCTCCCTGTGTCTGTGTGTTTCCCTGTGTCTGTGTGTTTCCCTGTGTCTGTGCGTCTCCCTGTGTCTGTGCGTCTCCCTGTGTCCGTGCGTCTCCCTGTGTCTGTGCGTCTCCCTGTTTATGTGCGTCTCCCTGTGTCTGTGTGTTTCCCTGTGTCTGTGTGTTTCCCTGTGTCTGTGCGTCTCCCTGTGTCTGTGTGTTTCCCTGTGTATGTGCGTCTCCCTGTGTCTGTGTGTTTCCCTGTGTCTGTGCGTCTCCCTGTGTATGTGCGTCTCCCTGTCTGTGTGTTTCCCTGTGTATGTGCGTCTCCCTGTGTCTGTGTGTTTCCCTGTGTATGTGCGTCTCCCTGTGTATGTGCGTCTCCCTGTGTCTGTGTGTTTCCCTGTGTCTGTGTGTTTCCCTGTGTCTGTGTGTTTCCCTGTGTCTGTGCGTCTCCCTGTGTATGTGCGTCTCCCTGTGTCTGTGCGTCTCCCTGTGTATGTGCGTCTCCCTGTGTCTGTGTGTTTCCCTGTGTATGTGCGTCTCCCTGTGTCTGTGTGTTTCCCTGTGTCTGTGCGTCTCCCTGTGTATGTGCGTCTCCCTGTGTCTGTGTGTTTCCCTGTGTCTGTGTGTTTCCCTGTGTCTGTGTGTTTCCCTGTGTCTGTGCGTCTCCCTGTGTATGTGCGTCTCCCTGTGTCTGTATGTTTCCCTGTGTCTGTGTGTTTCCCTGTGTGTGTGTTTCCCTGTGTCTGTGCGTCTCCCTGTGTATGTGCGTCTCCCTGTGTCTGTGTGTTTCCCTGTGTCTGTGCGTCTCCCTGTGTCTGTGTGTTTCCCTGTGTATGTGCGTCTCCCTGTGTCTGTGTGTTTCCCTGTGTCTGTGCGTCTCCCTGTGTCTGTGCGTCTCCCTGTGTCCGTGCGTCTCCCTGTGTCTGTGCCCACCGTGCACTCAATAGCACATCTCCTAACCTCTGCTCTCTGTGATGTTCCTTCTTCTCAGCTCCCTAAGTCTCTGTTCCATTATGTTCCCTATGATGCTCAATGATGCTCCGTGTTCCTTGTTCCCATGTTCTGTCCTGTGTTCAATAAAAAATTATGTTCTATAATATTTCCAATTATGCTCCGTGTTCCTGTTTTTGTATGTTCCATGTGCTCTGTTCTGTGTACAATAAAAAATATTGTGTTCCATGTTCCATGATATTCCCAATGATGTTCCCTGTTCCTGTTTTATAAATAACTTAGCAACGTAAACTAACGGTTTAATGTGCTCACCGACCCTGCTAATATAGTGATGCTAGACTCCATTTCTGTGTGACTGTGCAGTGTGCACGTTAAAACCGCTTGTAATTTAAATAAATAAATAATACTGTCATTGGTGCAAGGAATCCAACAGACCGACTGGGAAGACTATATTATATCTTAGGCTTCTACTCCTTTTTACACAACACTATCAAATGGAACGAAATCTTAAATTTTATTCAATCGTGACAAGCAATGTAATCAAACACGACAAACAGGATCATAGCAGTAAGTCTAATATATAAGAAATCAGTATTCAGTCCAATCATGTTGAATATTAGCAGTATCAACTTCAAATAGTGGAATGACATGTGATTAAAGTCGATATTGCAAGTTTGATAGTAACAGGATATTAAAACGTTTACATAATAGAAAAAAGGAAAAACCCGAAAGAGACCTAAGCTTATATCTGCATATTGGCATCATGGTGTGCCAGTAATATTGACAAGTTTATTTCCTAATCTATGCAAGAACTATGCACAGCAAAATTACAATCGTAATCTCCAAATTTCTTGAGTGCCACTCGAAAGCCAAGTGCAGGGCACAAGCTTATTCATGAGCGCTGAGCTTATTCATGAGCGCTGATGAAATACAAACGGAATAAATTGCATGAACATAGCAAATATAAGGCTATGTAACGTATCATATTACACTCTAAATGTTATTACGTAGGGCCTAATGTAGACCTATATGCAAGTATTGACAAACACCAAAGAAGAAATTAAGGGAAACATAAACATAGCTTGTCCTAGAAAAGTTTAATTATTCATATTGAAGGAAAGATCCTTGAAACAATGTAATAATGTGTCTATGATGCCCGTAATCCCTAACTAGTAGAGTAGCAATAAGACGAGCCTGTATTAAAAACTGCCTATGCAATTTCTTGATACGACTGTTTAAAGTGCGACAACCTAAACAATCAGAAGCAGTGACAGCTGCTGACAATGTTGAAGCCGTAACGGAGTGGGATGTAGAGTCTGCGTTGCTTTTTGCTAAGTTTCCAGATGTAGTCATGTACTCGTCTGAGAAAGCAGTGGCGTTCTTGTTAGAAACTGAAACGACAATAATCATGTCCAATTAGTGCCTTTTGAACTAAGTAAATAACTCAGGCTTTCATGGAGACAACAATGATTGCATGGAATTAACATAATGATAATAATAATTATGATAATAATCTTCGTTTATTAATATTCAAACTGACACAGCGCATTGTGATTACAGATACAGTATGAATGATTGATCACAAGTTAATACAGGAGTCGAATTTAGCTATATGGCAGCCATGCAAGGCTCCATTTGTTCTACATCTCACTACATGACACCAACAAAACATGATGCTAAACTTCCTTAAAAAGTTGGTACAGACAGACAGACATAAAGTCCTTACAGACACACACACAGTCACCAATTTATTACTTTTAAATATTTCTATTGTCATTATATAAATATGTCACGCGTGCAAGGTCACACAGAACATGTGAATCTGAGGCGTGGATAGATTACTAACATTAAACACTTAGAAACCTACAAGCATGAAACATGTCGTCATTTAACGTAATGTCTTCAACTTCAGAGGTCTTCACCCTGTTCCAGACACCACCTGATTACCCCCTTGAATCTTAGATTTTCAGCAGACCAGCATTGATCTAAGTTCTCTTTTTCAGTATGATATGGCCATAAAATTTGTTAGCCACTGCACAAGCTTACAGCACTCTGTAACATGCTGCATTTTCTAGATGGGTTGAGGGCACCAATTTGTGCATGAATTCATGTAGGTGCTGCATACCTCTGCCTCCAGCACCCTTTCAAAAATCCAGACTCTGCCCCTGTATGCTCAGTAACAACATTTTAATGCAATAATTTAGTGACAATGAATTACCATCGTGAAGCTGACATGCTGTGGACGACCCAGAGCTTGCCGTGACAGTAGTGGTAGCGGTAGAGAAGTATGTCGAGGATTTCCTGCTGTAGCTGTGTTCGACACGCAATCGCTTCTTTGCAATAGTCTTCGTCGGGCTTTCTTCTGGGCTGCGTTTCAGTGGCGGCTTTCTGACATGCACCACAGCACTGTGTGTGAAGAGTGTTGGAACAGCATCGGGTCGTAACTTTCTCCATCCGTCCTTACGATTTCTTTCGAACTGACTTTCTTCGAAACGTGCCTACAAAATAATCACCATCTTTATATATCTCACAAAAATTTAATTAAGGTGGCCACAAAAATATAGAGTGTACAGCCTCTGTTGTCATAAGCCCTCATCAAATCTGGATCCATCCATCCAGGAAACAACCAGGCATGGGCTTATCCACTTCCAATCCAACGCCAAAAACAGTTAACCCAATCCTTCGTAACAGGCGCCATTCAATCGGATTGCAATGACTTTGAAGTAATATTAAGGAATAATAATAATATTAAGGAATTAAGTAATAAGAAAGAAGGAAGACTAGGAGGAAAAGAGATATCATGTGTTAAACCTCCTTGACTTATAATGTTTATTTATGTATCTGCGTTAACATCATAGAGTACATATCGATATGAACATCTATTAAAGGTTTGCTGTATGCAAGGCAGTGCTATTCATTAGGCATATTGTGCACTGTGTCTAGGGCCCACCAAGTCTGTAATCTGAAAATCAGATATGCATTGAAACACTGGCCGGGAAAATGGAAAAAGCAAAATATTTCATATATTTTGTACTGTATCAGTTTAAGTTAAGCAGTGCTACTGTGCTAGTAAACATTGAACGTTGTGGCTATTTGCAATAGCAGAATCACATAACGTCTTCAAATGTCGTTTCCCATAGTAATTTCGTTTTCAAGATTGCAAGAGTGCCTAGGAATAACCAAGACCTTAAGACGGCCTTGGCGGTAGGTACTTAAGGCAAATCCCGCCAGTATCAGGCCGGGTCAAGCGTACGCCTCATGATCGCCATGGTTCCCGCGACTTGGCTTTTGTGGACGCTGTAGATATTCCGATTGTTTACGAGTTGACTATTATACAATTATGAAGTTAACTGGGAAGGCCAAGAGTAAATGCTGTTTACCTCGCATAGAGCTGAACACGATGTCGGCTTCCAGTTGTCTCTCTTCAATTTCGCGATCCACAAATCACGACGCGTCTTGTTGTTCGGAAAACGAAACAACCGAAATCCCTCTTCGTGTCGATTCGAACAGTTAACGGCAGCGCAACAAGGCATTATTTCAAATATTTCACACACAAAATTTAGCGTAAACACTAAACACAGTTCATCCAGTTGCAAGGAGAGAAAATGGAGGCCAGTAACCACGTGATCCACAACTAAGACCCGGGAGTGACCGGAACCTCTCGTTAGCTGCAGATGGCCAGACTCTTGGAAATATACGGCTCTGGTTCTATCTACGCACCTTGAAATATTATGCTGTTGGTTATATATGTAGGCCTACTAGAAAGAGTAGGTTTCAACTTCCAATGACGCCATTCTTCAATCTTCTCCTCGCTGTGTTTTTCTCTTCCGTCGGATATATCCGTCAGTCAGAAAGAGCTAACAACTTGTCTATAAAACAATTTGTTATAGCCTATTATATTGCCATTATAATTAGATGTTGGTTTCGGCATCAAATCATTATGTTAAACACCTAGCATGGTTATGTAAGCTTATATTTTCATTAGATTTAATTGGTAAGCACATGAGGCGCAGAGAGTTGATTTAAATCACGAAATGTGGATGTCGTGCTAAAACAGAATTTGTTCACGGATATGGTGCAACTTATAAACTATCTGCCCGTAATACGAAGTTTTCGCAAAATAAATCTGCGAATGATATGTTCAAACGGAAGATTAGCTTTCTGATTAAAAAGTTCAGTTGCGGCATTATGTATATGGAAGATTGGAGTCGATGCAACATCTGACTTTTAAATATCTTGCAAGAAAATGTCTTCCAAGAAAATATTGACTTTTACAGGAGAAATTAAAATAAAGACAATTTTGAAGTGACTTCCCAGGAGAGGTCATACGCCACGCAAACCATTGCTCAAACGTTGACTTCACGCTTATATATGAAACCTGTTTCAACGTGTTGTTTGGAGGAGAGAGATAATAGAAAAGTGTGTGAAATCCAAGCGAAGCCTGTACGTCTGTATCAAAATAAGAGTCGAGAGGCGGTATTAGCAAAACATTAACCAACGAGGATTCTTTAAAATCGCCTTCCGGGTCAGACTCAAGGAGAATTAGATCACACAAATGTTTCACGTCGTCGTATTGACGACACTTGTAGAGATACAAAGCACGATAGCATTCAGCGGTGTTACACTGGATACCAAAGTCTTTTTGAATTGTAATATAAAATGCTGTCATATATTCCACAGAGTATTCCATAAGAACATCAATTACTCTATCTTTAAGATTCGCAGGGTTCACAACTGTAGACTCGTTTTCTGCAATTGAATCTGATCTACAATATACGTTTTGCCAGGAAGTATTAAAATGACGACACGACTTCATCGCTGCAATATACTTCGGCTTTCTCAAAGCCTTCAGATACTCGTCCATAGGAAAAACTGAATCTGGCAATTTATGACGCAAGTCTAAATGTTTGGATATTCGTTCGGCAGATAATGCAATTAAATAACTGGCAAACACATCTGGCGAAAGTCGCAGATCAAGATAAAGCCGTCTGTCAATGTAGCATAGATTATTGCCAATGATCTTCATGTGAAGTACACACAATCCAACAATTCGTACGATATCGTCCAAAAACAGCAAACATCCTGCATTCAGAGTTTCTTTGTCCTCGTCTGAATTCTGATCAACATGAATTGCGAAACAGAAGCGTATTGCAAGTTGATATTCTGATGTTGCAAAGTGAAGAGCAGCCAGATATGCCAAAGCTGCATAAGCAATGCCACTCGATGAAGAACCTACTTCGTATTCTAAAGCTTTTCTTAGGTATTCCTTTGATACGAGAGACAGAAGTTTAAATTCAGCACAGCTGTTTGAGCCAGTTAAATTTTGCAGGAGATCTTGAGCTCGCAGCAACTGAAACAAACCACTTAGTGCTGTAAGCTTATACGGCTTCGGAAAGTTGTGATGCTGAGATCTTATAATGTTAGGCTGAATCGATATTGCTTTTACAAATTCAACAAAGAGATTACTATCCAGTGAAATCTCATCGAATTGTAAACCATATTCAATATGTAGAATTAGCGAAAGTTTGTCATAGTACGTGAAACATGAAACTTTCTGTATAGTAGGAAGATCTCCCAGTGAGTGTTTACTGGCTAATCTTGGACCAATACATCTTGTATAATGTGCATTTTTTAAGCTCAAGCGCAGTCCTGAATTTGTCCCATTTCTTATCGTGCGACGACTGCTATTATAAGATTTTGCTAATGTGTAAACAAATAAAGACTCCAATAATCTTGATTCATTCCTTTTCCAAAATTCAAAGAGAGGTATTATGTAATGTGAAAAATGCGGCTTTACGTCCTTTGTGCTCACAGTATTGGTTGGTAAATGTACAATGATTGGCTGTATATAATTATTTATGAACCAACGACAAAGAATTCCAGAGTTGTGGAATTCACTTACAAGTCGTTCAGTCTTGTCAAGTATTGTGGAGTTCCACTGCTCTCGAAATAAGTTTGCTTCAGGAATAAAGTAGTTCGGACAGCATCTCCTATGCAGCCAATCTGAAAGCTTTAGTAACAACTTACAGCAGATTGTTATAACAGAAGAGGAATTCCACCATTCAGGAGTCACCTCTTCACAAGTCCATAACATTAGGGTCTTTAGATGATACAGACAGAGAACCTCGTCTTCCTTTGGACAATCCTTTTGTATCAATACTCTCTTTGCAAAGAATCTCAACAAATGATAGACAATCTGCTGAATTTGAGTCCAACTCCGAAGTAATATTACTTCCGCCAACGAGAATGAAAATCTCCACTGTAGTTTATCGTCTCTGCAAGAAAAATGCTGAACGTAGACCACATGACAACCATTTTGTACAACTTTCGCGATTGTCTCACTTGTTGGCCATCCACTCTTCCTATGTCGTTCATGCCAACCACGGGCTTCTTTAGGCCATTGTGGGCACCACACGCATCTGACCATGTCACTTGCGTAACCATGATAAATAGTGTGCTTAATTGCTGGACCACTGATGCTCGTGGCATCTTTATCGAAAGTGATATTGGAAAATTCAATTGCAAGAACTTCCATATCGAAATTCGCGAAGCCATTTCTTTCAGTTCTATGGTGAATTTCGTACTTCTTGCATTTCCAATTATAGTGCATATCCCCGAAACCTCGTAACCGTACAAAACCTGGATAACTTTCGTATGCTTCAATCTTGCAGCAATCTATCGTATCGGCCAGGCCACTCAGATCACTTGGTAACACTGGAAAGTCACCACTGAATGAAAGTTGATCGGTCTGGGGGATTAAGAAGTCTATGTCACCAATGTCTACATGCAATGGTCGGATATAGAATTCCGCAGCGCTGCCACACATAATCGAATACCCTTTTGACGCAGGTATCGGGAACCCGATTAACTTATGCAAGTGATCCGCCGACATAGTGGAAAACGATGTTGGATGCAAATGACATGTGCTAACAATGAATGCAGATGCCATTTCTTCGTTTGACTCATCCGTATATTCCGTCATCCTAGAAGAAGAAGACGAAGAAGAAGAGACATCTAAATCCTAAAAACTCATCATACTCATCATCGTTGTCTATTGTTACCAGCAGCAGAAGGCAGCACGAAGGAAAACTAAATATTGGACATAAAAAATAAATCAAGCGAAAAGAGACAATTAAGAGGCATCTGCATACAATCACCCTCATAGCTCGATCATTGGTCGTTTGGTTTATAAAGTTTTACCTGACCATTTATTTATCTTCTGTCGATCTGAAGCGTCTTAAACCTCAGGCTACCAAGTTTTTTTGTAACACGGGCTACCAAGGGGTGGTGGTTACCACCCTCTTGGATTTTGGGTTTCGTTTGAGATATCATACCTTGTAATACACCAATGGATTCAGCATTCATTTCTGCACAAAATAATATATTTAGGTTTAGAAAATCTGAATGCACCTCGAAATTATGAATTTTTCACCATGGGTAGGCCTACACCCGTCGATTCCACAATAAGTAGTACAATATATTTAACAATAATTGTTAATAGTCCAATGCCAATGTAAACATATAATTATGTTCAAAGGGACATGAAGGCAACAAGATAATTTAATTTAATGGGCTTAGCAGACAGTAATGAAAACAATAACTATTAATAAGCTAGGGCAGATAGATAAAGAAATCGATAAGTGGGCAAGTGTTAACAGTAATTATAAACAGCCAGATGCCAAAGCAATCACCTATTTCAGAAGAAATTTCTATACAGGGAAGCTATATAATGTTACGCGCGGGGTCGCCTGTCTTCCACACCATTCTCCAGTCCAATTCATAGGACCTATTTCCGTGCGCTCCCCTAGGCGTTGTTGAGGAAGTCCGGGTCCCAGGTCCTGGTTTCTCTGCTCAATAATGGGCCTCACCTTATTCTGCAGGGTTTCCTTAATACCAATGGAGGCAGGTTCGAATCCTAACCTTGGATGTGAGCTTCTCTGGTTACCTTCTTCCTCAGGATGAGCCGATATTGGACATATGTCTGCGGTGTCTGTTGAGATCACGACAGCCCCACGAAATGGGTACTTATCTGGGTTCGGTTCCTCAACATTTCCCCCAGCTCCACCACCCACTATACCATCAGTTAAGGACTTAACCCTTGCTTCACTCTCCCCCTGGCGGAAATGCAGTCGGTCTTGTTGCATGGAAACTGCATTCAATTCTTCGGCTAAACTAGTCAAGGTATTATTCTGGCGCTCTATAAGTTGCTCTATTTTTGTCATTTGTGTATGCATTAAAATCGGGTCAGTCAGTGGAATTGTCTGTTGTTCCCATAGCAACACTTCCTCCAAGATCTCCCTTGTCTTCTTCCAACCTTGCCTCCATGACACTGTCAGTATCGCTGTCAGAGTACGTCTTAGGTTAACAATAATAGTCAATTCACAATCCTCTTATCTAGCTTTATTTATTATAGAATTAATCATGTGACGGTTCGTCATTAATTGACAATCGTATCTACACACACAAGTAAAACAGAGTTAACAATAAAGTTCCCATTTAGGCCTATCTAATACAATCAGTGTCTTTGTTTTATTTATAGTCGATCGGGTCAATGCACAGACAGCCCTTATCACTATTAAAGTTTCAGCCAAACTAGCAATATAATTTTCTATCAATTTACAACTTAATTCAGGTTCGAGCTCATGAGACAAGTGTAACGATACTTCCCTGTTCCCACTGATATTTATGACGGTCGCTCCCACGTTTCCTTGTCCTGACAAAGTTATTGCGTCTTCTGCTAATGTCGCAATCTTCCCCCGTAGAAAGTCGATTATTTATTCAATCGGTGCCGAAAATATTCAACCATCACACATCGGTAAACAGAAACCCAAAGAACCTTGTCTTCCGGGCTCAGGAAAACGGTCGGAGTCGGAAACAGCCGAAATTTTACCACGATTTGCAATTTCTACCAGCGCACTTCTCACCTCTTCCAATTCTGTTGCCCGACTGACGATTTGCGCGTCAACTTGCCTAGGCAGGCCGCTTCCTGCCGCCAAAAACATCGCGTGATGTCCAACCAATCAGAAATCGCAGGTGGTGGAATATTCCACTGATAAATGCATGGGAAGCTAAATATAGCGATGACCGCATCGATCCGCGCTAAGCATAGCACCCATGAATTCGCAATAGAAATAGCGGCCTTACTAAGTAAATAAGTAAGGTAGCTTGTAGCGACCTGGTTCGCCACAATAATATAGGTTTGAAAAGACAACCTGGAGAGCATAGGTCTAATCGAGCCTAGTTATCTATCATAACTCAATTGTAACTCGACCCGGACCACCACGGACTACTCTCACGAACAATTAACCCTTCTAACTCAACGCAGCGCTCGTGAATAAGCCGGTGCCCCGCGCTTGGCTTTCCAGTGGCGCTTTAGAAATTAGGAGATTACGATTACGATTACGACTCATTTAATTGACATGTACATATGTAGGTCACCAATAATATTTAGTGCATTCTAGAAAACTCGAATTCTACATGCACAACAGTAATTGAGACTCACTTTATCTGCAGAATCGCACAGCAAAATAACTCGATCCTGTGTTGCTGCTAAGCGATGGGGTTGCAATTATTCTAATCACAGTAAAAAATTATGGCCAGCAGCGCAGGGTCCCTGTGAGCGCTGGCGGGACCAGGCCGGGCGGTCGCGTCGTTCGCCTTGCCATAAGGCTGGACCTGTTCATCCAGGTGCAACGAGGCATGCACCAGGCCTGCTTGTCGCCGATGTAAATGAAGCTGTTCATATACATACTAGTTAATAGTGCATATATATATATATATATATATATATATATATATATATATATATATATATAGGCCTATGCACTATTAACTAGCTCGGTGACGGAAATGTTGTCACGAAACCAGACTTAAAAGTTATTTTAATAATATTATCCTTATTCCCCACCCATTGCAATATTGTTATGGCGAATATGATGTAATAAACATCATAATCTGTGCCGTAGAATTACCATGCGATTTAAAATAAACAATGCAACACTGAAAATAATCATTAACGTAGGCCTGCCGGAATGGCAACCATTTTCTGTTGCAGTCAATGTCTTTTAGGGAACTGGTTTATACTTATGACGCCCCCTGAAGAACACTCCAACTGGCTACTTGTCTATACAAATGTATAGACAAGTAGGCCTACCTAAGACTACCTCTCAACTAAGGTCATTATTTCTTATAATATGAAGCCAGCCAATCTCACCTAGATATGCGAATCGATCAGTTCTTTCTGCAGGGCTGTTTTAAAAGAATTTTTAGAACTGCACAACTCCTTTTCTTTCCCATCCTCCATGGTAAATTACTTGAAAATGACCTTTTTGCTAGTTTTAATTGCACAAAACGTGTGACAGAAGTGCTTTTACAGCTGCACAAATCCATTTAGGACTGCACATCTTGTGTACAACTGCACGTTAAAAAAGCCCGGCATTCTGGCGATGGTTCAACGAATAAGTGGTCAAACTTAATATAGTTTACACGTGTGAGGTTCCTTGACTCAGGTTATAACAATTAGGCCTACAGACATTGGAATAATCATTAAATGACACTTTGTAGAATACGATTCGGCGCGGTGCGTTTTCTGTGTGACTTTTTCAGCATTGTATCCAAGCGTATTGATTTCGCTGCGTTATTTTAAAATTAATATTAGCATATTTTTCTCACTTAAGATTATTTAGATAAATCATGCATTAGAAAAAAATAATAAGCTTCTTAAGCTTCAATAGGTTTCTGACTCGATGCAGCAGGTGCCCACTGCCCTGCGATTGGCTTTCGAGTGGCACTTTAGAAGCAGCTATAGAGGAGCACCTGCCCCTTGAAAACTGACACCTATTTTTCGTTCATTTATTCATTCATTCATTCTATGGACTTACATAGAGCACCTTTAGGAAACTGCTTTTTAACATCCACTTTTTGATTTTTAGCAAATTTCTAAGGAAACAAAAACAACAGTTTGTTTGTCAACAGTTTGATGTCGACTCTCTTTATTTAAACCAGATATGTTACATTGGCTAGAATGACTACGATACTATCGACGTCGAAAAGGCAAAATTTTACTCTGAAAACATATCATATTATAGCCTAGCTATTCTTCGATGTCTGCAGTCATTCGTCGTCGTTAGTTTTATAGCTCATCTATACCATGCCCATCTGTAAAAGCATAGGCTATTATAATGGGCCTACTTCAGTGTTATCAATGCAACCGGCCAGATGGCTAGATAATTTCTGAATTAATTAATTACCTAATTAACTAATTTCTTAATTAATTAATATCGTAATTAATTAATCAATTGGTAACTTCGTGATTAATAAATATTCCGCATATATATGATTTGATTACATAAGTTGACTTTGCTAAAAGACTATATATAGAGGTCTGCTTTCGCGCCCCTTGTTCAGGTAGACTCACTCCAGCGGTTGAAGGCAACTGCATGCTATGATGGCTATCCCATTCCCAGGACCAGTTAGCGATGAATAATAAGAAGAAGTGTAACCTGGAGATGGAGAATCGTTATTTCCCACTGATATGTGATCGAGGGAATAATTATTAGACCTACTGGAAGACGAACAGATTTACAGCGACACAATGTGCATCAATCGTGGGGGGGGGGGAAGAGAGAAACGTATCAGACCGGATGGATAGCTTCTCCAGTTGCCCAGGAAATCGTACAGTGAACCAACGAGGTCGTGAGAACGAACGATGGGCTGAATCCTATAATAGTGCTGCTGCTGCTGCTGCTGCTGTTTCCATGGCGATGGATTAACGTTGTTTTGATAATCGACAGCAGACGAGTGATGGTAACCGTCTGTGATGCACGACAACACAGCTGACTTGACGCAGCGATCGTCAGCAGGCTGGTACTATTATGTGCGTCTAACCTTAGAGCCGTGCTTTGGAGATAAGAGCATGCGCTTGCGCTAACGGTTACGCCGCATATATATACAGGGTGCGCAAAAAAGTAATCCCCTACGGTTTTCAGCCCATATCTTGGCCAAACATAAGAATTTTAAATGAAACTTTACAGTCTTAAAGGCAATTCATATTTACTAGGGCTGTTGTTCGATTAAAATTTTTAATCGAAATTAATCGCGCGATTAACTTTTTTAATCGCAATTAACTGCAAATTAATCGCAATACCATTTCCTTCAAATATATTAATCTTACTATTTTCTAAGGACCCCTGAAGCATAAAATTTTAATGACTGAATGCATTCTTTCTATTGCAAACATATTCAATAACCTTTGGCTTAGGTCTGTTGAATTTCTGCATTTAGTTTATTGAACAGTTTTGTATGACAGACAGAATTGAAATTTGAAACACTGTTCAAATCAGTCAACAGCTCAAAATCCGTTAATTTTTTAATTTGAGCCAGCTTTAATTAAAATGATATAGGCTTGAAAGTGAAAATTTTACAACCGTTTTTTGATTATCAAAATTAATTATTTATTCAGCCAATTGTATAAGCAGAACAGTTTATTTACATTGGTCGGTTCAAGGGATGCTCTTATTAATTAACAATAGGCCTAGTAGGTCTACTGTTGAACCCCATTATTTAGTCACAATTTTTCACAAGAGGCTGCGGTTCTTGCCAAACCTCGTCTCAATTGTCCTTCTGTAAATATTTATCATTTGGAACCTGGATCCATTGGTCTTGCCATCTCATGGAGTTCAACCAACGTAGTTTGACGGGGCGAGGAAAGAGGAAACAACTGTAGTGGACGTTGCGGGCGATGTTGACGACTCATCGTTGGCGCTAAGCACATGTTTTGGCTCGCATGCATGCGATAATTGAGCGACGAATTGCTACGATAATACTCAAATTCTTTGTTGGAATATTTGCCAAAGAATGTATCACTTCCTTTAAGTATGAGCCTTCCGTATAAAACGACTTTTCTGCCTCTGATTCCATTTTAATCAGATCTAATTAACGCGTGCGATTAATGCGTTAAAAATTTTAATCGCAAATTTTTTTAACGCGTTAATCGCACGCGTTAACGCGATTAAATCAACAGCCCTAATATTTACGTACAATGGTCAAATTATAAAAAAATATTTCAAACAGAACAAAAGTTATATCACTTTTAGTGAGGCCACCCACCGTTGTTTGACGTTTCAAAAACGAAAAGCCAAAAAAATAGGTTTTTTGCTAATATCATGGCCAAAAGTAAGAATTTCAAAATGAATCTTTATAAGTTTAAAGACAATTCATATTTACACATGATGGCCACATTTCATCAAAATATTTCAGACACAACAAAAGTTATACCACTTTTAGTGAGGCCACCCACCGTTTTTGACGATTAAAAAGCGTAACGCAGCAAAAAGTAACAAAAACGTTATTTTTTCAAGTCATATCTCAAATAACTGTTTGGAACTGAACTTGATAGTGATTCACAACTTGTGTTCAATGTCCCCACCACCAGTGCCAAACATCTTTTGAGTCTCTTTGCAAAGTTCTTGATGGACCTGTTGATTAATCTGACAGATTTCTTATTTACCAATTTGATTTTCATCTTGCTAAGTGACTTCTCAGTGACGTGCAGCTACGCTGGTACCCTGTTCCTTTTTAAACAGTAATAATAATGATCATCTGACATTATCAAAGCCTATTTGATAACAATTATTTGAGATGATACTTAATAAAATCGTATTTTTGCTACTTTTTGCTGCATTACATCTTTGAATCGTCAAAAAACGGTGGTGGCCTCACTAAAAGTAGTATAACTTTTGTTCTGTTTAAAATATTTCGATGAAATCTGGCCATCATATGCAGATATGAATTGTCTTTAAGCCTCTGAAATTTCATTTCGATATTCTTACTTCTGGCCAAGATATTGGCCAGAATAATAAAATCCGTTTTATGTTGCTTTTTGCTGCGTGACGTTTTTGAATCGTCAAAAAACGGTGGATGGCCTCACTAGAAGTGATATAACTTTTGTTCTGTTTCACATATTGCGATGAAATTTGGCCATTGTACGTAGATATGAATTACCTTCACACCCGTAAAACTGGATTTGAAAAATTCCTATTTTTGGCCAAGATATTGACAAAAATCCGTAGAGGATTAATTTTTTTGGCGCACCCTGTACATGCAGGGAAAATTCTAGCAAGCCTTCATTATATATATAGCCTATAAATTAATTATGTGTGGGGAACTTTGTAGTGACGCAGTCTTTTAGGTAGCGCAATGTGCTCCTACTTAGCGGGTCACCATGACAACGGATTTACCAGTTCAAGGTATAATGAGCTCATCTTGCGACTTCATATATAGCGACGTTGCGATAATATCCTGGACTTATAGTCTCATTATCAGTCTTGGGCCAGCGCTCGTGATTAAGCTGTTGCCCTGCGCTTGGCTTTTGATTGGCGCCTTAGAAATTTGGAGATTACGATTCTGATTTCTACCCAACTCATCCTTCCCTTTACAATTTAATCGACAATTGTGCAACACGTCGCTTTCCTGCGTTTTGGATGCGTGAATAAGCTAACCTTCTAGGGCCGTTATAGCCTACCCAGGTAGGAGCGGATCCATGGGCAAATCCGGCCATGCACCCCTCTCCCCCCCCCCCCGATCAGAAATGTCCATGGAACGTGCCCCCATTAGGTTTCAACAACCTTCCTTCAACGAAGCGGGAAAAGTAGGATACGACTGCTGAAAAAGCTGCTGATTTAGCGTTGGCTTGGAAAAGGTACATGTTGAAACGAGTAAATGACTAAAAAGGGTCGTCAGCAATTTCGACAGAGAAATTCGGTATATTTTTATTTCAAGACATTTCGAGCAGACGACTAAAAAGGTCATCAGATATTTCAACCAAAGATCAACGAAATTTTTCCCGAACTAAGGTAATTTTTTTTTGCCCCTTCCTTCGAAAATGTATGTATCCGTCCCTGTACCAATCCGTCCCTGTACCAAGGTACGCGCCACATCGTCTTCTGTGGTCAGTTCCAGTGCACCTGGAAAACTGACCTTTCCATGACGTATCCTTTGCTAATCATGAGTCTCCATTATCGACTCCTCTTTCCAGTTCGTATCCAACACAAAGTTAAGTGGATTACGGGAAGTTTCCTCTGTCCGTGTGTGGCTGGAAACAAGGAGGAGGAGGAGGAGGAGGAGGAGGAGGAGGAGGAGGAGGAGGAGAGGAGGAGGAGGAGGAGAGGAGGAGAGGAGGAGGAGGAGGAGGAGGAGGAGGAGGAGGAAGAAGACACTATCCCAAATGTTGGCTTCCACTTCCACATTCATCGATCCATCTATGATCTACCCATTCTCGACCCCTCCACTCCAGTCCATCCAGCTCTTGCCACGTGGAACGCACGATCTTTGACTTACCGCCGACGCTGCGTTCAGTAGGTTGCCAGAAGACGATATGGACAGACAGACAGACAGACAGACGGACGGACGGACGGACGGACGGACGGACGGGCGGACGGACAGAAAAGCAGACATGCAGAGATAGAGACAGAGATACAGAAGCAGAAACAGAGACAGAGACACAGAGACAGAGACACACACACACAGAGAGAGACAGACAGACAGACAATTTAGCTGGCATTAGCTGCTATACGAGATGTCGAGTTTAGGATGAGTGAAATTTGTCGGAAGTGGCGTTGGAGTGGATAAGGAGGATCAGAGTAAGAGACGTAATGTGGAACATATCCTCTAATAGTTTTAAATGGAAAGCCTCGAGTGTGCTAAGATAGAGAGGCAAAATAGTCTGTAAGCAGATGATTGCGAACGAGGGACGAATTGTGTCTCTGTCTATCTGTCTGTCTGTCTATCTGTCTGTCCGTCCATCTGTCTGTCTGTCTGTCTATCTGTCTATCTGTCTGTCTAGCTGTCTGTCTGTCTGTCTCGTTCTCTCTCTGCCAGTAATGCCATATTTAGTAGAGGCCCTAAGCCTATTATTTCCTCCTGAAATGTCTTCATGAGCCCTTTGCTCGTATGCGAATCTAAAGTTCTAAACAGTATATCATATGCATGCTGGTATATGAATGCAAAAATGCATACTATCTCCATTTCTATAGCGCCTCTTCAAGCTCTCCATGCACGCAGAGGCGCTCCCGACTACTACGTAATAGCGCGGACACCGCATCGGAGTTTCACGCCGAAGTACACGAGCAATTGTTGCGAGTGAAGGACTTGCTCAAGGTACCTACGTGGTGGCTTGAGTTGGATTCGAACTTCGAACCTTCCAGCTCCAATGCACCGACGCCACCAATACAACACCGCGCATCGCAAATGAATATAACCTACACGTATGTGTATAGATCTGATCTATTCGTGGATGCTCGTATGAAGGGCAGGCTATGCATAATATATGTACGCTGTCCTGCATAGCTGACCTCTGCATAGTACATTTTTCATTGACCTTTGATATACGCTGTGAAGACAACAATGCTTATAAATGGAAGCAGGCATTCCTATATAAAACATTCCATCAGTCCATAATTATACTTTATGAGCTCTGTAAGTCTTCGGTGAGACATACCAAGGTCTTATTCATCGATAACGTCTGGATATACTATTCATAACGTGTGGATCTATACACCGTGTCTCAAAAAAAACTGTGCAAAATTGTTTTTGTCAGAACTTCGTCAAATTTCCACCAATCTTAATAACTTTTGGTAGATAGATGGCAAAATGGCCGAAATTGTATGCTATATATAAATTTTCCACCTCACCTGACTCATATCACCGCACTACCTTGTTAAACACACAATACCAATTTTTCATATAACACTTAAATTTTCTTGCTTGCAACAAACTATCTGACGACTGAATTAGCGCACAATAAAGTAAAATACGGTTTACTTAGCCGAGTGTTTTAATTGAGATGACAGATCTGCTTAAAAGTGTTAGAATTGGTGCTCGAAATGTGCCCCGAATACACGGACACAAGCTCTTAGACGGCGACGCAACTGGCCGATAGCAGCATCAACGATCGACTGGTCAAAGCGCGCCCACTCGTCAAGCAGGAGCGTTTTGAGTTCGTCGTTGGTTGTTCTGGACCGGTAAACCTTCTCCTGCAGCACACTCCATGTGCTATAGTCGACTGGGTTAAGATCCAGTGAATTCGGAGGCCAGAGTGTTGGAGGGATAAAGTCGGGCGTCTCTCGCTCCAGGAAAGAGACGGCGTCGCGCGCTTGATGCACCGGGGCGCCATCCTGTTGAAAGACAATAAATTCGCCCTGGGAAATCCTGGCGTATGTCTGACGGTATCTTCTGGGCAAGAAGGTTGTCAGATAGTAGGCCTATGCCCCATTCACTTTGACATCCGGCTGGATGCAATGGATTTCAGTGCAGCCAAGCTTCGAGACGCCGTTATATGAAAATTGGTACATCTGTGTTTAACAAGGTAGTGCGGTGACATGAGTCAGGTGAGGTGGAAAATTTATATATAGCATAAAATTTCGGCCATTTTGCTATCTACCTACCAAAAGTTATTAAGATTGGCGGAAATTTAACGTAGCTCTGACAAAAACAGTTTTGCACAGTTTTTTTTGAGACACGGTGTATATAGGATCCGCTGATCCATATGTTTGTGTTGCCCTACAGTGTGATGGAAGATAAATAGAATGGTAAAGGTGGAGATGCGGCGGCAGGTGACGCCAGAAGGGAAGAGACCATTCATCATATAATTATCATCATCAACTCATTTTCCACTTCCATGTATCATTCTGTCTCCAGTTCAGATCTTCTTCCACATGGCGCCATTCCTTCCATTTCCACACTCGTCAATCCAACTTTCCATTCTCGACCTACATTGGCCCTCTCCCCCACCCCTCCCCCATCCATACATCCATCCTGCACTTGCCACGCGCAAGGCCTGACCTCCGACGCTGCTGCATTCACTAAATATGTACACGTATATATAGGTGCTTAAACATACACACTCGCACACACACACACACATACGGGGTGGGCCAAAAAAAAGACCCCTCTAGGTTTTTGCCAATATCATGGCCAGAAATAAGAATTTTGAAATGAAATTTTACAGGCTTAGAGACAATTCATATTTACACATGATCGCCAGATTTCAAAAAAATATTTCAAACAAGACAAAAGTTATACCACTTTTAGTGAAGCCACCCACCGTTTTTTGACGATTCAAAAACGCGACGCAACAAAAAGTGACAAAAAAACCAATCTAATTATTCTGGCCAATATCTTGGCCAAAAGTAAGAATATCGAAATGAAATTTTACAGGCTTAAAGACAATTCATATCTGCACATGGTGGTCAGATTCGATAAAAAATATTTCAAACAGGACAAAAGTTATACCACTTTTAGGGAGGTCACCCACCTTTTTTGACGATTCAAAAACGAAACGCAACAAAAAAGTAACAAAAACACAATTTTTTTCTCATCTCAAATAAAATAATTGGTATCAAATAGCCTTGATATTGCCAGATGATAATTATTATCACTATTTAAAAGAGAAACAGGGTACCAGCGTAGCTGTGCGTCACTGAGAAGTCACTTAGCAAGATGACAATCAAATTGGTAAATAAGGAATCTATCAGAATAATCAACAGGTCCTTCAAGAACTTTGCAAAGAGACTCAAAAGAAGTTTTGGCACGGGTGGTGGGCACATTGAACACAAGTTGTGAAGCACTACCAAGTTCATTTGACAACAGTTATTTGAGATGAGCCTTAATAAAATCGTGTTTTTGTTACTTTTTGTTGCGTTTCGTTTTTGAATCGTCAAAAAACGGTGGGTGGCCTCACTAAAAGTGGTATAACTTTTGTTGTGTTTGAAATATTTTGATGGAATCTGGCCATCATGTGCACATATGAATTGTCTTTGAGCCTGTAAAATTTCATTTCGAAATTCTTACTTGTGACCATGATATTGGCCAAAAGCTAATTTTTGCTGCGTTTCGTTTTTGAATCGTCAAAAAACGGGTGGTGGCTTCACTAAAAGTGATGTAACTTTTGCTGCGTTTGAAATATTTTATTGAAATCTGGCCATCATGTGTGAATATGAATTGTCTCTAAGCCTGTAAAATTTCATGTCAAAATTCTTACTTCTGGCCAAGATATTGGCAAAAAACCTGGGGGTTTTTTTTGGCCCACCCTGTACACACACATATATATAATTATATATAGTATGTATAGAGGTGCTTAAACTGCCTATGCCAAGGGCAGGTGTGCCTATCTATGCCTGCAGTGCATATTACATGTATATACTATTTATTTATTTTATTTCTCCATTTCTATAGCGCCCCTTCAAGCTCTCTAATCAGAGGCACTCCCGGCTACAGTGCGGACACTGCATCATATGCTAGTAACGCACTATGCTATTTTTTAGAATATTTCATTTCGGGATGTTCAAAACTCTCTAGCTACGGCCTTGGGGGAGGGCCCATAATCAATGGGTCCATTTTAAACGCATGGAAATGCTGAACGAGACAGCATTGGAATTTGGAAGGTCTACCGCCACTGCTGAATAATTGCATGCGCTGCGCCGCTGTCTTGTCGGATTACCCGTAACTCTAATTTCTTTTGTCTTCGTGTGCAACCGTTGTTTGGCGAAAAAAACGCTGATATATAATAAGATAACGTCGAATACGTATACTAAACTGGGGGTAGAGACAGATTAATTACCCCAGAGGGTCAGAGTGAGTCTTGTGTATAGCCAGTTACTAGGCTGAACCATAATTTATTATCTCTTAAAATAGGCCTGCTTCAGCAGACCCTAACCGGATGTACGACCACTGCAAAGCCCAGGAAACGACTAGAGACACTTCCGCCTCGAACGTAAGCATTAAAACTTTATGGCACAATTTGAAATGGCCCAATACATCAGTGGCAATTGAATGGCCTTCCAAGACGACTCACAGTGTAATAGTTCTTACGTAAGAGATTCCGTACACGTGTACGTATGACCAGTTACTGCATTACATAATCAAGAAGATAAAATTGAAACCGATGGACCCATGCACTTTATAAGTGCCGTACTATCTGACTATTGATAAGAGAAGAAGTCGTTTGCAAACATTATATAACGTAGGGAGGGAGGGGTTAGTGGATTTAGGCGATCTATATGGATAATGGACCGGCCTATATCCTTCCAAGCATAATTATATTTATTCAAGGGCATAACTAGGACCCTTTTGGACTCAGTAGGTTAGCCCCAGAGCTATTCTATTGCAATGTCCACTCAAAGCTCAATGATTACCACAGTTCCCTTTAACTCGACCTTGAAACGTGGGCTACAACTCGACAGCCTGCAATTTAGATCTATTCAAGCTGTCTAGCTATAGCGAGAGCTGTCATTCCACTGGCTAAAAAAGAGCGGATATTGGTAAAACCAAACACTGGGATTAAAAACCAATTGCCTTTTGATTACATATTTTTTAAAGACAGGTAGGCATGTTATATAGCCTACATGTCGTCGTGTCGGGAGACCGTCATCTTCAATTTAAATTTACATGCTAGGTCTATAAAAACCTAGAAGAAAGATCTCTGAAGTTTTTCGGTGCCACACGAAGAGAGGCGTCAGCAGAGAGACCATGCAGCTCAAGCGCTGGCAGTCTCTACAAATCAAGTCCGTATAGGAGCCAGATTGTTCGGATCGTTTCGGTGCCAGGTCAGAGTCTGGGGAGGTCAAGACGAGGAGACGGCATATGTGGTGTTCCGTTGGCAATAAACCGTTTCGACATCTCAGTAAATCTATATAGGTCAGGTCACGTCTACCGGAAGTGCATGTTGGATCGAGCAATGTTCTACATGTATGTAGGTGGCTCGAACGTTGGATTGTTGGTGCACGCTAATATTGGGAAACAATTTGGCCGCCGCTGATCATGCAGTGACCACTGACCGCCGCTGACCATATTAACGGCTGCATTCACACCTCTTAGCCTAAACTTCGCAACTTCACCAATGTTCGTACTCCGACAGTGCCAGTCCCAAGTCTGGGTAAAGGAGGGGCGACACTATAATGATCTTTAATTGTTACCACACACTGTCGTTAAACTAACGTAGGTCGACCAATAATTATAGGCTTTCTATAGGGTGACCTAACATAAAGTCGGACATCAGGTAAAGTCGGACACAAATTTTGCCGACCTGCCACGCAGAAGAGACTTCGATCACCAGATGGCTGTTTCATAGATTGTATTTGCAGAGGGTCCAACTAATGATAAACACTTCACAACCTTGAAGATATCGTTGCCTAAATTTTAAGATGTCGCCTCCTTTCGATGCATGTCGATTTCTAGAGTTTTAAAATCTGACATAGTGAAACCCCTTTTTCACTGCTAAGGTTTTATGTCAATGTTAATTGTTCAGAGGAAGAGTTTCAATTTTTTTTCATAGAGATTACAGTATAATATATGGTTTGCGTAACTTGTTTGAGTGATATTGAATTAGTGTCATGGTTTAAACTGCAGTTGTTTGCTGTCCGACTTTACCATATATGCGTGTGCCAAACTCGGACAAAATTATTTTACCCTGCTGAAATGTGTCCGAGTTTGCCATAACTTTGTCCGACTTTGAAACATGCATATTTAACATGCGTGTGTCAAAGTCGGACAAACTTATTACACCTGCTGAAATGCGTCCGACTTTGACAAACAAGGTCCATGTCAATGCTTCATATTTGTTATTTTTTGACGACAACTTGCCTGATAGCAAAACCAGGGCAAAAAGATTAACAAAAATATAGAGATATTAAAGGCCGATGGAAACTGCTTTATGTGTATCATTAACCTATGCCTAAATATGGCAATTTTTACGATCCTAAGAGGTCAGAATGAGAAGTGTAGACAAATAAGTGGGATTCAGACTTCGATTTATGCGGAGTTGGAGTGTGCAATTAGGACATTACTATGGGATCCTAAGAAAGACTAGTGGTGGGTTGAACCCCTATTACTCTCACAGCAATTCTCACCATACCATTGGTATAAATGTGAAGGTCGACGCTACATATGGTTTTACCAAAAGTATACGCAGAAGAATGTGGGGTCTTTGATGATGAATATATTTTCACTTGTTTTGGAATGTTTCATAAATTAGAAAAGTTCATGTCCTATTCGACTTTTCGTGGATCGAACCACTAGTCGAGTTTAATTTGTGTATAGGCCTGCCTGTGTGTCTTCTGGTACGAAGGTCCCATAGTAGGCCTAGTCTAGGTCACTTACGTTGCTACAGCCTTCACCGAGTTGCTTAATAAAGGTCCTGCAAACGGCTCTTAAATGTTCTGTCAACTGTTACAAACATTGCTGAACCGAATACAGTGGCGGCCTGTGACGATTGAACATTTAGTAGGCCCCTCAATGCAACCTTTATAATAAATGTAGGTAGGCCTACTGACGTTTAGTTGATTTATTCAAGTGTTTCAATGTTCATTGTTATGTTACTCTTAAATTAGGCACAGATCTTGATGAAAATCGCTTAGTTTATTGATTGTCCGACTCTAACAACATAAGATCATATAGGCATATTATGTTGTCCGAGTTTACCAATCAAAGTGTCCAGCTTTACCTGAAAAATCGAAAAGTCAAATTTAGTCAGCTCGCTGTACTTGGCACACTCTAGGTCGCTTTTGTATAGAATTGACCAGGTCTAACTGACTGCATTAGTTGGATGAGATGATAAGCTACACAATAAACTTTAAATTTTCTAAATACGACGTTCCATTACGGTGTGGCATCGGTCAGAAGAAAAGGTGTCCGACTTTATGTTAGATCACCCTACTTAGGCTAAGGTTCGCGTGTTCTGACCAGAGATTCTGATCTCTATTCTTGTATAATATAGTCGGGAGAACTTCTCAAACAACTCTCTTGTTAAGCCTACAATCCCTACATGTTTAACGACATCAGAGATGATTATAGTGTCGCCCTTCTCCTTTATCCAGGCTTGGGACTGGCACTGGCAGAGAACAACCAGTGCCTTCTACCTATATTGCACCGGCAGATATATTATGTTGGGTCACCGTACTTCGGAAACTTTGAACCGCGAGGTCATGCACTTCCTGGAAAAAGCCGGACGCGCGCAGTTTGAAAGGCACCCATTCAAACTTAATGTTTACCAATTATCTACGATTTAATGTCTTTGCTCGGCGTGTAAATAGTTGCTCACCGGGTCAGATCGGAGATTGCGCGCATAACTACGCGTGTGTAATATATATGTTCCGCATAGGAAAACAATCCAGATCCGACGGAATCGGGCTGTAGCGATCGGCAGCCACTGCGATCGGTAGCAGCCACTCACAGTCGAACTTATAGATCATTGAAGATTTGGTGCAGATGGTGAATGCTGGCGGGCAAACCGTTGGCTGCCATAGGCCTATAGCAGTAGCATATATATATAAAGACCTATAAGTTAACGTTCGCTCGAAGCGAATGGCAGATTTGCGAGAATGCAGCCACTGGAATATTACATCGACAACCGTTCAGACATGACGCAGCGCTCGTTCATTAGCTGCAGCTGCCCTGTGATCATCTGTTGAGTACAAAACGATTTAGAAAGTTTGAGTTTACAATAATTTGTTACGAAACGGTTAGCGAATCGTTTTCTAGGAATCTGATGATTGTAATAACTAATTATATCTGTGTGAGTTAAAACAATGAAATCAATACGATGACAATACGATGCCAAGCACAACAGGTAACAACAACAACAACAACAACAACAACAACAACAACAACAACAGATGTGGTAATAATGACAAACTCAAACACCTTAAGAATATCAAACATTGCAAGATTCAACCTGCAGTGTATTTAAGGAATTAATAATTGACCGGCATGTAGCTTATGCGAAGGCAATACAGTGGAGCACACGTTAGCTGCGTATAGGCCTACGTACGATCCTATTCTAAAGAGATCAACAGATCTATACAGACAGAGACAGACAGGGACAGACAAGAGTACGTGGGTAGTCCCAATTGATAGATAACGGATCATAATTATACGAACTGAAGATACCATATCTCACAAGTTTCAGCGGCAGCTTCGTCTAGACTACACGGAGTGTAACTCTGTCAACGTTTCACCAAAGATCACCATTAAGACTTCATGAATCATCAGATGCTCTCTCCGATTTAGTCGTCGTCACACAACCGATTCGAATGGGTGGCTGTGCCATCTCCTCCCTCCCCTCACCACCCGCATCCATCGACCTCCCTCCGCACAAGCATCCCTCGAGTGCCGCCGCCGCTTCAACGCCACAGAACGACCTTCTGACCGACGACGAAAGGAAGGTCGTTCTCGAAACCTGGGCACTCCTATCGTCCTCCTCATCCGCTGGGGGAGTGGAAGGAGGTTCCACGACGACGACGACGACGCAGGAAACGGGGGTCCGCATCCTGCTCCGCTTCTTCCAGCTGGTCCCCGACGCCAAGAACGCCTTCCCATCGTTCCGGAACCTCGAGGAGTCGATTCTTCCGCGCAACATCCTGTTTCGAAGCCACGCCCTGAGGTTCATGCGAGCCGTCGAGGCCGTCATGATCAACATCGATCTGCTCGAGCTGACTGTCATCCCAAACTTACTCTGTCTCGGCAGACGGCACGCCTGCATCGACGGCTTCAAGGCCAAGTACCTCGCCGTCCTCGAGGACGCGATGATCGACGTCTGGAACGAGGTTCTCGGAGCGAGGTTCGATCGGACGGCGAGGAAGGCCTGGCCGAAAGTCTTTCACTTCATCGCCGAACAGCTGTTCCAGGGAATACAGCAGCAGACGGAACAGATGCAGCAGCAGCAGCAGCAGCAGCAACAGCGGATGATGATGATACAAGACTCTGACTCCATCATCTGACGGACGGATCATCGCAGAGCGAAGCTATTAAAGGAGCTACATAAATATATTCGCCACGACCACGACCACCGCTACAACTAACACAGCCACCAGTGTGAGAATGGTGGAAAACTAACTGAGCTGTTCATTCAGACGTTGATTTGTGTGGAGCTGCGGTTGCAAAGAAGACTTTTGATACTATGGGGTAATATAAGAAAGACTGGGGGGTTGAACCAACCCCGGCAATTCTCATCCTGTCACCACCCCCACCGCCGCCGCCACACACCATCCACCTGTCAGCTTCTGAAAAGGCTGACACTTTCATCAACAATTATTTTCCGCTGGGTATAGGCCTATTACACCGTGGTTCAATTAAAAGTAAGCCAACTCTTTTTCATATAATTAGCTCTAATGCCTGATAATTAATCATACTAAAATCTTCCCGATATATAGAGAATTGAATTTGAACCAAGCATACGATTCCAGCATATCATGTCATAAATTTGAATGGATAGAAAGATATGAAGGTTGCAACTTCCTCTGTCGAAATTTAAATTTACGAGCAACAGACTTCCTTTTGATTTTTTAGCAAAGTACTTCAAATATGAAAGCAGTCTTTAATATTTTTGAGAAGAAACTCCAAGTAGTGATGGTTGATTATTTAAATAAAGATGTCATAGGCGACAGGATTTTAATCTGGACTGTTCACTGTGTTCAGTGGCCATAATGTGGGAGAAATGAAGTATGGTGTCTCTCTTGTTAGCATTACAATGGTTTATCTGGCTCTGTGGGTTGGCGCTGTTCTGTTGAAACAGAAAATAGCCTTCTGGGGTTGTATATTTCTGAAAACAGGTAGAAAATGTTGTGATAGAAGAGCGCTGTGATAATAGACTCCGTTAATTTTACTCCAGGATTTCTGAAGACCAAATGGGAACGACCACACGTCCAAACCGCAACGAACACCATTACAGACTTGCCGAAAGCTTAAATTTCGACAGATGAAGTTGAAAGATTCATATCTTTCTATTCATTCAAATTTATGATTATGAATATTTTGGAATCATATTTTTCGTTCAATTCTCTAAATATTGGGAAAATATTAGTATTATTAATCATCAGGCAATAGAGATATATATGAAAACAGTTTGGCTTTCTCTTTATTGAACCACAGTGTAAATGTAAGCTACGCACACGTCGCACAGTTAAACAAGCGGACAAAAGAACAAAAGAAACGACAAAATAGTTTTACTACGTCGTTCAATGCAAAAACAGCTGATTCGTCAAAGTGACCTTAAACTGAGAATAAAGTTTATGAAAAGAAATCGATAGAGAAAAATCGAGTATTAAGAGTCACAACGTATACTGGAAACAATAATTCAAACTGTCTTTTAAAAAAACCCGTTCAGGACGTTAAGCATCAAAAACATTCGCATAGTTATTTGTAGCGAGAGAGAGAGAAGCATACAGACAGCAGACAGAAACAGAGCAGATACCAAGAAACATAGATAGAGAGAGAGAGAGACAGACAGACAGACAGAGAGAGACAGACAGACAGACAGACAGACAGACAGACAGAGAGAGAGACACACACACCAAAAGAGAGAGAGCAAACTACGGCGCTATATAAATATTCAGACAGACAAGTATGGTGGGTAAAGAATATGGGAAATGATCGAACGTTTTCACATGGAAAGGGTTGGTCGATTTAACCGATCAGAATTTGATTTGCCAACTCCCATTCCGTCTTTTCCAGTCAACACAAGCGCACTAATTATTAAGTAATTAGTAACTAATTAAGCAACTAATCATTAAGTAATTATTAACTAACTAAACAACTAATTATTAAGTAATTATTAACTAACTAAACAACTAATTATTAAGTAATTAGTAACTAATTAAGCAACTAATTATTAAGTAATTATCAAGTAATTATTAACTAACTAAACAACTAATTATAATTAACTAATTAAGCAACTAATTATTAAGTAATGATTAACTAATTAAGCAACTAATTATTAAGTAATTATTAACTAACTAAGCAAATAATTATTAAGTAATTATTATGCAATTAACAAAAAGTTAGTAAGTAAGTCATCGCATATAATGATCAAGTAATTAACAACTAATTAATAGCTAATTAGCAAGTAATTATAATTAATAAGCAAGCAGTTCACAAATAATTATTAAGAAATTATTAAGCAATTAGCAAATAATTAAGTAATTTGCAAGTAATTTGCAAGTAATTAGCAAATAATTAGCAACTGAAGTATTAATTAATTAGTGGATTAATTGTCAATTAATAGGCAACTTCTATAGCACCAGTGTCTGGTGCATTTGACATCAACTGATAGTACACCAATTATTCCACCAACTAGAAAAGTGCAATGCAACACACAACACTTACAACGTACAACAAAAAACTTTAGATCATCGGAGTAAAAAGCGTTTATAACTCTGCCCCACATTAGCTTCTCAGACGAACAATTACTAAACCATGCGAGGTACGGTAACAATAGGTGGATTACGATGTTATAACTTGTAACTCATTGTAAAGGTAATACAATGTAAATGCACCACAATGTAAATGCAATACAATGTAAATGAAACACAGTGTAGAGGTAATACAATGTAAATGAACACAATGTAAATGGTAACACAATGCAAATGAACACAATGTAAATGGTAGCACAATGTAAATGAACACAATGTAAATGGTAACACAATGTAAATGAACACAATGTAAATAGTAATGCAAGGTAAAGGTAGCCATAGGATAGAGTACTGGATTAAAACAGGTAACTCAAGGCAAAGGTAACCCAAATTAAAGGGAGACCAAAGTAAAGGTAGCCCAAAGTAAAGGTAGACCAAAGTAAAGGTAACCCAAAGTAAAGGTAGACCAAAGTAAAGGTAGCCCAAAGTAAAGGTAATACATGGTAAGATAGCCCTAGGTAAAGATAACTCAAGGAAAATATACCGAGGTCAAGGTAACCCATGGCAAATGTAACACAAAGGCAAATGTAACACAAAGGCAAATGTAACACAAAGGCAAATGTAACACAAAGATAAATGTAACACAAGGTAAAGATAAGATAAGGTAAATGTAACACAAGGTAAAGATAAGATAAGGTAAATGTAACACAAGGTAAAGATAAGATAAGGTAAATGTAACACAAGGTAAAGATAAGATAAGGTAAATGTAACACAAGGTAAAGATAAGATAAGGTAAATGTAACACAAGGTAAAGATAAGATAAGGTAAATGTAACACAAGGTAAAGATAAGATAAGGTAAATGTAACACAAGGTAAAGATAAGATAAGGTAAATGTAACACAAGGTAAAGATAAGATAAGGTAAATGTAACACAAGGTAAAGATAAGATAAGGTAAATGTAACACAAGGTAAAGATAAGATAAGGTAAATGTAACACAAGGTAAAGATAAGATAAGGTAAATGTAACACAAGGTAAAGATAAGATAAGGTAAATGTAACACAAGGTAAAGATAAGATAAGGTAAATGTAACACAAGGTAAAGATAAGATAAGGTAAATGTAACACAAGGTAAAGATAAGGTAAGGTAAATGTAACACAAGGTAAAGATAAGATAAGGTAAATGTAACACAAGGTAAATGTAACACAAGGTAAAGATGAGATAAGGTAAATGTAACACACGGTAGCTTAGGTAACACGTATAAAGGTAACAAAAAGAAACATGTTCGACCACAATCAACGGTCAAGCGTTTGACCTTAGCAGAATGAAGCTCACTTTATATTGATACTCGGCAAATCCATTTGATCAACACAATTTACATTACATAGTTCAGCAGGAGCTACATAAATCCGACCGTTACATTACATCGCAGTCGGTCACGTGACCGGTTGTTTCGTCATGAGCTTGTGCAACTTCTTGAGGTTCGTTCGGATGATTGCGTCATCCGGTTTCATCCGCAGTGCATCCAGATAGACCGCCTCCGCCTCTCGCAGCTTCCCGTTGAAGTGGAGAATGGCTCCGAGATTCATCTTCGCAATCACTTCCTGTTGATGGGAAAAGGAAAACATTGCGCTACATTAAATGGGTTGGTTGAAAGACTAGCAGGGAACCAGATGAACTCCATCTCATTCATGCTAAGAACTTATGGATTCAGTTGATGCAGTGGTTGGCTGTTGGTGGCGGAATGATCAAAGGAAGGCAGTTGAAAGGGTTAAATAGGTTGAAAAGGATGATCAATTGCAATGCCGTTATTATGTTCATACTCTCCTCCTCCTTAATGTACTTCTGAACGGTATGCACTGTGAGAGGGTTTTATTGATCTGTAGATAAAGTACAATATAATGAGAAGAGTTCTGGGATCAAATTCCACAAACCGATTTCCAGGTACACAATGTTGATAGTTGACTGAGCTGAAATCATTTGCAAAGCGACATAAAATGGAATTTCAGTCTTGGTCGGACAGATTGCAATGCCGTTATTATGTTCATACTTTCTTTGTGATGTACATACTTAAAATGCACTACATTAAATGTCTTCACACATAAACAAATAAATCTGTACAAACACATGCATGCATATGCATACACATGTTACACACATACAAATACCTAAATACGAATGTACAACTGTACAAACATTCAAGCACAAAACAAACAATCAACGATACATGTTGTATACACACATACCCACACAAGCAAACATAAATACGCATACTGCATATGCATATGTACACAATATACACACACACACAACCAAACATATATATTAAAATGACAATTAATCTTCGTAATTTCTCCTAAAACAAAATCTCACCGTTGGATTGAGTCGAACCGCTTCTCGGTAAAGTTCTTCCGCTTCCGCAGATCGACCGGATTGCCTGGAAAACAACAAACACTCGATTACCTTCTTTCCATGTGATACACACAGCAGAAAGATCGTTCCAGTAGGAAGGTTAGACTCCCAAGAAAACCACAATGACTGCAGTGATGATATTTTCCATATTAATAAATATCAGCAATCAATTACTTCAATATCAAATAGAGCTTCAATATTAAATAGAGCTTCAATATCAAATAGAGCTTCAATATCAAATAGAGCTTCAATATCAAATAGAGCTTCAATATAAATAAAGCTTCAATATTAAACAGAGCTTCAATATAAATAGAGCTTCAATATTAAACAGAGCTTCAATATAAATAGAGCTTCAATATTAAATAAAGCTTCAAAATTAGACAGAGCTTCAATATCAAAAAGAACTTCAATATTAAACAATGCTTTAATATTAAACATATTAAATAAAGCTTCAATATTAAACAGAGCTTCAATATAAATAAAGCTTCAATATACTGGAACAGAGCTTCAATATAAATAGAGCTTCAATATTAAATAAAGCTTCAAAATTAGACAGAGCTTCAATATCAAAAAGAACTTCAATATTAAACAATGCTTTAATATTAAACATATTAAATAGAGCTTCAATATTAAACAGAGCCTCAATATCAAACAGAGCTTCAATATTAAATAGAGCTTCAATATTAAATAGAGCTTCAATATTAAATAGAGCTTCAATATTAAACAGAGCTCCAATATTAAACAGAGCTCCAATATCAAACAGAGCTTCAATATCAAACAGAGCTTCAATATTTAATAGAGCTTCAATATTAAATAGAGCTTCAGTATTAAATAGAGTCCTCAGGTGCTCTTGAGAATACAAAAGTAGTGCTATATAAATGGTTGTAATAAATGATAATACGCGACAGAAGTAGCGTTAATACCTGAGAGCGTTGGCGCAGTTGAAGATCGTCTCAAAATCCGTTCGATCCATTTCGATCGCTTTGAAAAGCCAATCAACCGCTTCTATCGATCGTCCACTCTCGGTCAAGAACTGACCTTAGACAACAACACAGATCATAGACATCATCAACATAAGCGTCATCATCAGTTCTACAACTGTCATCATCATCATTGTCATCAGTTCTACAACCATCATCATCATCATCGTCATCAGTTCTACAACCATCATCATCATCAGCAGCACTAACTTCATCATCATCGTCATCAGCACTAACTTCATCATCGTCATCGTCTTTGTCATCATCATCATCGTTTTCGTCGTCGTCATCATCATCGTCGTCATCATCATCATCGTCGTCGTCATCATCCCTACTCTGTACATTAGCCTAACAACAACAAAAACAGCAACAACAACAACAACAGCAGCATCTGCAGCAACAAGAACAACAAACAATCATCAACATCATCATCATTACATCACTGACCGTAATGTCTGTAAATGCTGACATCCGTGGGATTGATGTGCATAGCTTTCTGAAGCCAATCCTCAGCAGCACTCGCCTGATTCTGGAAGAACAATGACAACAAAAGACAATGACAACAAAAGAAAATGAAAACAAAAGAAAATGACAACAAAAGACAATGACAACAAAAGACAATGACAACAAAAGACAATGACAACAAAAGACAATGACAACTTCACATGAAGCAAAACAGGATGTAGACATTAAAAGAAATGACTCAAACAAGCAGATGCAGTTTCCTATTATTTTATCAATCACAAACTTATCATTCATTCGTTCATTCATTTATTCCATCACTCATTGAATACAGCATTCTTTGACAATTCACCATTCATTCAATTTATCATTCATTCGGTCAATCAATACATCAATCACTCAGTAAATCCATTATTCATTCAATCTATTATTCATTCAGTCAATCCATGAGTCACTCAGTAAATCAACCATTCACTTCATTCATTCATTCATTCAATCTATCATTCATTCGGATTCACTCAGTAAATCCATTATTCATTCATTCAATCTATCATTCGTTAGCTAGCTAGCTCGCTCACTCACTCACTTTCATTAATTCAATAAATTGGTCAGCCAGTCAGCAAATATACATAGCAAAAGATTTGTTCTAAAATACCTCCCACCCATTCCTTCGAATGGTCACAACACACACCACCATCAACAAAAGAAATCAGTTTTTCAACCACATTAAAACAACAATGACGATATATATGTCATGGTAGAACCACCAACTCTGGCTTGGTATAGTTTTGCCATCGTCAGATAAGCTGGAATGTGATCAGACTTCAATTGCAATGCATGCTGGTAATTTCTTTCCGCCTCCGAGTAGTCACCCAGTCGGAAAAAGGCTTCACCTAATGAGAAAATGAGCAACACACACAAATATAGATTGAATCACAATCTGTGTCCGCTTCTACTCAATTTTTCTGTTTATCTTCACAGGTATATAATGCACCTACAGAATAATGGTTTACATAAGGAATTGACTTGCACATTCAAGCATTTATATAGCACCTCTTCGAGGAAACTACTCGGGAGCACTCCCGACTCCAGCACGGCCAAAAAGAAGAGTTTTAAAGTGCTTATAGAATGTGTAAGTCAATGACCTATAGGAAACAGGCATAGCTCAAGAGGGAGACCATTCCATACTTCTGGGCCAACCATAGAAAAAGCACGGCCTTACATGATGGATGTACGAGCAAACGAGAGTGAGTCACCCCTCCTCCTTTACACTGAGCGTAGGAATCGACAGGTCCGATATCCCTACACAGGCTGATGAAGATCAAGTAAGTAAGTTGGAGCAAGACCAAGCTGGCATCGCCATATGAAGGAAGAGACTCTGCATTTAATACACTGACGGATAGAGAGCCAGTACAGAACTTTCCCCATGTAATATGAAATGCGACTGAATTTGGGTATTTGAACAGCACGATGTGCTGTAGAGTGTAGAATACGGCCAAGGATGCTAGCCAACCAGATTCATTCAATGCATTTATATAGCGCCTCTTCAAGGGGGCTACTCAGAGGCGCTCCCAACCTCAGCACAGCCAAATAAAACTGTCGTAAGATAAGAGAGGAAAGCCTGAGAAGGATTTTTAGAAAGAGAGTGGAGGGTCAGAGGAAGACCATTTCAGGTTGAGGGTCCTACCACCGAGGAAGCACGATTATGCATAGTGGAAGTACGAGCAAAAGAGGACTGAGAGCAGACTTTGTTCAGTTGAACAAAGGGAGCAAATATGGCGACAACTAAGAGTAGGGCTACAGAGCTCATCACAAAGGTATATCCAGAGGCAGATGTTAAACCAGAATAAAGAGATAGGCAATAGTTGTGTCAAGCTGTGTCCATAAATGGTAGGTAACGCTTTAAGCATTTGCAGGAAATGCCAAAGAAAGAATCCTTCACATGAAGAAACTAAGTAATGCAGAGGCCTGCATGGTCTTGCCTTTGTATGCTTTGCAATATTTTAATATACAATATAATTTTTTAAATTATAGTTAACAAAAAGAAAAATACCAACTATTATCCATCAAAGAGAATAGGATTTCCACCACCTACCAAGCATGTTGTAAATGCTATGCACTGGATAGTCGGTCGGTGCAATTTCAATTGCGAGCTTGTATACATCAACAGCTTCCTTCAAACAAACAAATAATGGTTATAAGAGTACAAATGATAATGCCATAAGTAACAACAATAACAACTAAATTCACAAAACACAATGGACTAAAAACTTCATCTTATCGACTTGGAACTCTATATACGCAAATACGTATGTACATGCATACCTACTTACACACATACAAGCATACGTACGTACGTAGGAACGTATTGCTTATGGAACTCTACTGACTTGGAATTCAATATACTAACCAACAGTTCAAAGCAGCTCATGGACAGCAGTGTTGTCCACAGGCAAGCAACGTGGGAGAAACAACAGATCACTTCTGACCTCTGCACTGGGCTCCAGGACCCACTCCATAAAGCACACCTCAGAGCCTCTCTGCCCGACATGCGCAATATCATAATAATAAACAATAATAATAAACATAATAATAATCATAATAATGGAAGCCAGTGAAAACAGACAAGCAATCAGAATCTGCCTCGCATCATGCCGTACAAAATATCTTTTGGAAAGCAAGAGAACAACAAAGCACGACCATCACTCACGTTGATTCGACCATCGTCATCAGCCAAGAGTCGACCGAGATTGTAGAGAGCAGACGTCTTGGTCTGTTCGTGAAGTCGTGGATCCCTCAAACCAGATATATCAACGCTGTAACAATCACGAAACATCTGCAACAAACACCAACACAATTCTCACTTAAACCAGATATGTCAACGCTGTAACAATCACGAAACATCTGCAACAAACACCAACACAATTCTCACTTAAACCAGATATGTCAACGCTGTAACACTCACGAAACATCTGCAACAAACACCAACACAATTCTCACTTAAACCAGATATGTCAACACTGTAACACTCTCGAAACATCTGCAACAAACACCAACACATATCTCACTTAAACCAGATATGTCAACACTGTAACACTCTCGAAACATCTGCAACAAACACCAACACAATTCTCACTTAAACCAGATATGTCAACGCTGTAACACTCACGAAACATCTGCAACAAACACCAACACAATTCTCACTTAAACCAGATATGTCAACGCTGTAACACTCACGAAACATCTGCAACAAACACCAACACAATTCTCACTTAAACCAGATATGTCAACGCTGTAACACTCACGAAACATCTGCAACAAACACCAACACAATTCTCACTTAAACCAGATATGTCAACGCTGTAACACTCACGAAACATCTGCAACAAACACCAACACAATTCTCACTTAAACCAGATATGTCAACGCTGTAACACTCACGAAACATCTGCAACAAACACCAACACAATTCTCACTTAAACCAGATATGTCAACGCTGTAACACTCACGAAACATCTGCAACAAACACCAACACAATTCTCACTTAAACCAGATATGTCAACGCTGTAACACTCACGAAACATCTGCAACAAACACCAACACAATTCTCACTTAAACCAGATATGTCAACGCTGTAACACTCACGAAACATCTGCAACAAACACCAACACAATTCTCACTTAAACCAGATATGTCAACGCTGTAACACTCACGAAACATCTGCAACAAACACCAACACAACTTTCACTCAAACCAGATATGTCAACGCTGTAACACTCACGAAACATCTGCAACAAACACCAACACAATTCTCACTTAAACCAGATATGTCAACGCTGTAACACTCACGAAACATCTGCAACAAACACCAACACAATTCTCACTTAAACCAGATATGTCAACACTGTAACACTCTCGAAACATCTGCAACAAACACCAACACAATTCTCACTTAAACCAGATATGTCAACACTGTAACACTCACGAAACATCTGCAACAAACACCAACACATATCTCACTTAAACCAGATATGTCAACACTGTAACACTCTCGAAACATCTGCAACAAACACCAACACAATTCTCACTTAAACCAGATATGTCAACGCTGTAACACTCACGAAACATCTGCAACAAACACCAACACAATTCTCACTTAAACCAGATATGTCAACGCTGTAACACTCACGAAACATCTGCAACAAACACCAACACAATTCTCACTTAAACCAGATATGTCAACGCTGTAACACTCACGAAACATCTGCAACAAACACCAACACAATTCTCACTTAAACCAGATATGTCAACGCTGTAACACTCACGAAACATCTGCAACAAACACCAACACATATCTCACTTAAACCAGATATGTCAACACTGTAACACTCTCGAAACATCTGCAACAAACACCAACACAATTCTCACTTAAACCAGATATGTCAACGCTGTAACACTCACGAAACATCTGCAACAAACACCAACACAATTCTCACTTAAACCAGATATGTCAACGCTGTAACACTCACGAAACATCTGCAACAAACACCAACACAATTCTCACTTAAACCAGATATGTCAACGCTGTAACACTCACGAAACATCTGCAACAAACACCAACACAATTCTCACTTAAACCAGATATGTCAACGCTGTAACACTCACGAAACATCTGCAACAAACACCAACACAATTCTCACTTAAACCAGATATGTCAACACTGTAACACTCTCGAAACATCTGCAACAAACACCAACACAATTCTCACTTAAACCAGATATGTCAACACTGTAACACTCACGAAACATCTGCAACAAACACCAACACATATCTCACTTAAACCAGATATGTCAACACTGTAACACTCTCGAAACATCTGCAACAAACACCAACACAATTCTCACTTAAACCAGATATGTCAACGCTGTAACACTCACGAAACATCTGCAACAAACACCAACACAATTCTCACTTAAACCAGATATGTCAACGCTGTAACACTCACGAAACATCTGCAACAAACACCAACACAATTCTCACTTAAACCAGATATGTCAACGCTGTAACACTCACGAAACATCTGCAACAAACACCAACACAATTCTCACTTAAACCAGATATGTCAACGCTGTAACACTCACGAAACATCTGCAACAAACACCAACACATATCTCACTTAAACCAGATATGTCAACACTGTAACACTCTCGAAACATCTGCAACAAACACCAACACAATTCTCACTTAAACCAGATATGTCAACGCTGTAACACTCACGAAACATCTGCAACAAACACCAACACAATTCTCACTTAAACCAGATATGTCAACGCTGTAACACTCACGAAACATCTGCAACAAACACCAACACAATTCTCACTTAAACCAGATATGTCAACGCTGTAACACTCACGAAACATCTGCAACAAACACCAACACAATTCTCACTTAAACCAGATATGTCAACGCTGTAACACTCACGAAACATCTGCAACAAACACCAACACAATTCTCACTTAAACCAGATATGTCAACACTGTAACACTCTCGAAACATCTGCAACAAACACCAACACAACTTTCACTCAAACCAGATATGTCAACACTGTAACACTCTCGAAACATCTGCAACAAACACCAACACAATTCTCACTTAAACCAGATATGTCAACGCTGTAACACTCACGAAACATCTGCAACAAACACCAACACAATTCTCACTTAAACCAGATATGTCAACGCTGTAACACTCACGAAACATCTGCAACAAACACCAACACAATTCTCACTTAAACCAGATATGTCAACGCTGTAACACTCACGAAACATCTGCAACAAACACCAACACAATTCTCACTTAAACCAGATATGTCAACGCTGTAACACTCACGAAACATCTGCAACAAACACCAACACAATTCTCACTTAAACCAGATATGTCAACGCTGTAACACTCACGAAACATCTGCAACAAACACCAACACAACTTTCACTCAAACCAGATATGTCAACGCTGTAACACTCACGAAACATCTGCAACAAACACCAACACAACTTTCACTCAAACCAGATATGTCAACGCTGTAACACTCACGAAACATCTGCAACAAACACCAACACAACTTTCACTGACTTGTCAGCACATTACGCAATCATAATTGTAATTGTAAATATTATTAGATTATAAGTTGCAGATGAATTGCAAATCGAACGCAAACCGTTCGTAGAATAACTTCAAGATTGTTAGTTCCTACCTTTTCTGCTTCCACTTTTAATCCGACCGCATTGTAGACGAGGCCAAGATTGAGGTAGGCAACTGCAATACATACAAGTTCAATCAATCAATCAAATCAATCAACCAAGATTGAGGTAGGCAACTGTAAGACATACAAGACAATCACTGTTCGCAAACAACAGAAACAGTGATTAACAGACATAAATGAGCTTACCCTAATTAATCATACCAAACCTTATCTGGTGGTAAGTAGGTAGATAGGTAAACTTAGCTTGTAGTAAATACGTAGATGGTGAACAGACCTGACAGACAGACAGAGACTGACAGACAGACAGACAGGTAGGTAGATAGGTAGGCATATAGGCATGTATATAGGTATCGAATGTTCACCTTACTTCTTCTTACGTAACCTTTTATCTCACATAAGCTCACTCTAACTTATCTTTCTTCAACATAGCTAACCTTCCCTAACCTTCCTTTCCCTTTACTTTACGACACCAAACCTCACCCAGAAACATCACTGAACAAGTCCAGACCTCTCGTCCTGCCTGACCCTTGAACCTTAACCTGAATTTATATTGACCTTTAACCTGCCAATGCATTTTCTTTTAAATAACAACCTATGATTTAAGGTCGGTCTATGACTTCACTTTTGTTGGCACTGTAGAAATCTCGACATACAATTATTTGTCACACCGAAGATGAAGAAGAAACTGACCTGTTAGCTTTGGTCGAAATTCAATCGCCTTCACATAATTCTGAATTGATTCATCATGTTGCTTCTTCTCTTGGTAAAACAAGCCTCTAAAAATAATGATGATGACAACAATTTCATCTCGTTCCATAAAGTAAAATCAGTTTTAAATTAAAATTGTGAACATCATTCATTCGTAACCAGGGAATTACCAACTTAACAACAAAAAATGTAACAACTTATATAAAAGAACATCAAACAAAGTATCGGTAAACTAATGCATAGGTTATATGCAACAGTCAATGATACAACAGAATCGTCATCAAATTCATATTTCAGTGTAGGTTCCGTTCGTTCAATGCGCAACAATGCACAGAAAAAAAAGCAAAAATTACATGCAGAAACTTAGCAATGTACTCACAGATTATAGTAGACATCGGCCATGTTTGACCGGTGGACCAGCGCAGATTTATATGCTACCTCAGCCCCATCCAAGTTGCCTTGAGCCTTTAGGATGTTACCCAGATTGCCCCAGGCTACAAAGTTTAAGAAAAATACACACATTATAGGAAGGGCAGCAAAACAGCTCTCAATAACAGTCAGATGATTTTAATAAAATATCTTCTTCTTTTCCGTTCTCTGCCCTTAGGCAGGTTCGAATGTTTGACGTCTCCATTCTTCTCTGTTCTGCCTTTCATTTTCAGCCTCTGATAATTACCATCTTTCATCATCCAGTCTAACAGTCTTTGTCTTGGTCTGCCTCTCGTTCTTTTTCCATCCATTTTCCCATCTATGACTGTTCGTAGCATCGAGTCTCCTCTGAGTGTGTGCCCGATCCATCTTCTTTGTCTTTCTCTAATTGTGTGTATCATCGCTCTCTTTTCTCCGACTCTTCTCGATACCTCCTCATTGCTGATATGATCCCTCCAGCTGATTCTTTCTATCCTTCTCCATAACCATATTTCAAATGCTTCAATTCTCTTGGTGTCTTCCATTCACATAGTCCATGTCTCTGATCCATATAACATCACACTCCATACTAAGGTTTTTATCATTTTCTTTTTCAGCTCCTTATTGATTCCTCCTCTCAGTAGCTCTTTCCTCTTTTCAAATGCATCTTTTCCTAGTACAATCCTTCGTTGTATTTCTCTGTGGCATCTAGCATCTTCCATAATCGTACTGCCGAGATACGCAAATTCCTCGACTTGTTCTAATTCTTCTCCATCTATGAATATTTTAACTGCCTTCTGCTCTCCTTTGCTTATTCTCATAACCTGTGCTTTCTTTATGTTAATTTTCATTCCGTATTCTTTTGATGTTGTGTTCAGCCGGTCCATCATTGTTTGTAACCCTTCCTGACTTTCTGCCATCATTGCTTGATCGTCTGCGAATCTTAATGCCCTGATCCACATTCCTCCCACTTTTATCCCTTCCTTTCCTTTTAAGTGTATAAATTATACACGTGCACAAACTGATGCTTAAGCTACTGCCAACTTTAGCATTCAGAAAGAAAGGCAGGTTTGGGTAGATTAATATTCAATTTCGCAATTTTTTTAAATTCTTTGCCCCACCTAATCAAACTTTATTTTTCCACCTATCTACTAGTACGGCAACAGTTTCCGACTTCATCATATCGTTTATTTTTTTTATAGAAACAGATTCACAACAAACAATTAAATTTCAGCAATTAAAAAAGTAAATGTTTAATTCAAAATTGGGTCGTCTACCAAATCTGTTGCTATACAAACACCGATGCATTAGAAGCAAACTGTTCACACGGTACTCATATTTCTTGCCATAATTAAATGCTTCATCTAAAAATTGTTTTTGCATTTCCACCGCAAACAACAGAGCACTACAAAGTCCGTATCGACATAAACTGTACATTTTCTGTGGACAAAAAGCTGGAAAACCTTCAGGGATTTGTCCTATTGAAATGCCCGGGGGTGGAGCGGGGGATCCAAGAAAGATGCTGGGAGGGAAAAGCCCAGTGGAAAATGTCCAAGAGGGGATTTGTCCGGATCCCCCTCTGATTGCAACTGATGGTTGTTTCTAAGCATAGCTAATGGATGGTTCCAGAGAGCTCATCCTAACTTTGTTCAAATCCATTGAACTGGAAAGACGCTACATAAAGTTACATGCGACGACATCCAATCAAAAGTGGCAGAGTGACGATGACATTGAAACGCAGATGGAGTGTCCTCTACCTTTCGCTGGATTGATGTGAAGACCAGACCGATAGAGAGATTCCTCCGTCCTCCAGTCGCCATTCCTTCCGACGGTTCTCCACGAGAACGAAACAACGACCAACGCAAAGAACACCCAAAGCAACCGCCGACAGATTCTGCCGCATAAAGAATCACGACACCTTGCGAGCAGGTAGCAGAATCCCTGAGCGACGAGCAGACAGAATCCCGTGCTCGGTATGTAGAGAACGCGCTCGGCTATCACGAATCCGACGTAGAAGAAGAGATTGGTGGCCGGGACAAATGGAACGATGAGAAGAACGAACGCAAACAAGAAGCACTGCAGACAACGATTCTGTTCCGTAAATTGATGAGAACTGGCAATGCAATTATTTGCGAGACTCTTGTTAAGATGCAATGCTGAGGTAGCAAGTTTGTTGTCATGGAAGTTTCTGTCGTCATGGAGATCTCTGTTGCCATGGAGACCTTGAAAATTTGGCTTTGGGTCGTTAAGAAAAACCATGAAATAAATGATAAAGCAAAACAGCAAAGCGTAGAAGAAGAGAGAAGCCAGGTTACGCGAATCAATGAAAGACTCCATCAACGGAACGGCATCCATGGACCAATCAAAACTGAGGAAAATAGGGCAGAGCATGAGGGCAAAGTTGAGACATGGCAGAAACCAGAAGGTGAGGCTGCGAACGAGGAGGCTGTCGGACTCAGACGCTGGGTTGTCCGCAGGCGCAAACTCCGGTGGTTCGCATCCCATGAGGACGAGACGAAGAACAAGAAGCAGAAGACCAATCACAATGAGGGCAAATAAATCCCATGCTTTGCTGAGGTAGGCAGGAAGCTGAAATGAAAAAGCAAGAGGACAACAAAATTAGAAAGCATAACTTACATTCATTTACATTCCTTGAATCATTCATTCACTCATTCATTCACTCATTCATTCACTCATTCATTCATTCACTCATTCATTCATTCACTCATTCATTCACTCATTCATTCATTCATTCACTCATTCATTCATTCACTCATTACAATGATTTATACAGCGCCCCTTTAAGGTTACTAATCTTAATTAGGACATAATTGCATGTAATCAAGCGGACAAATCACTCACACAGAATGGTTGTATAGCAATGCCAAAATAACATTCAAAACTAATTTTAACAGCTGGGCACATTGATGGTTGAACAGCCCACAAAAATTCTTAAGCAAATTTAATTTGTATTATAATTTGTCACTGAAATTCTAACTCATGAGCAACCAAATATACCTCAGGTTTAATAATAATAATAATAATATTGATCATGATGATAGGAATAAAATTCTCTGACATGTTCTGCATTAACCTAAAAACTCTTCTATTCGGAAGTGTGCTACAGTCGGAAGTATCTGTGAGTAGCCCCTTGATTGTTATTTTTTATTTTCAGAACACAACTTATTCTTTCTTTTCACATACGCTATGGTAAATTAATCCCAATTGTATGAAAATGACCTTTTTTAATATTTTAACTACACATAAGTGCTTCTACAACTGTACAAAATACATTTAGAAAGTTCTGCATATTTAGTAGAACTGCGCACTAAAAGCCGATATGTAACAACACTTGTTAGATATCAAGGCTTTTAGCATGCGCAGTTCTACAAAAATTGTGCAGTTCTAAATGTATTTGTTATAAAAATCACTGGAACACAGAGTGAGAATTACCGGGGGGTTAAGTAGTCTTTTTTGGATCCCATAGTAAAGTCTTCATGGCACAGCCCACGTCCACATAAATCAAAGTCTGACTCACATGCAGTTATTTTTCTACAGTTCTCTAATTCTCATACTGCACGAATGACAGCGCTATAGCATAATGGAGGTTGAAACGCATAAGAAGGAAGAAATTCAGTTGCAGAAGCACTTCTATCCAGATAAAATAGTAAAAAGTAATTTTCATCCAATTGGGAGTAATTTACCATGGAGGATGGGAATGGAAAGAAGAGGTTGTGCAGTTCTAAAAATTCCTTTACAAGCCGTGCTAAATATAATAAAAATCTCACGAACGTCTTACTTGCCAAAAACGCAGTAGAGACTTCGGTTGCACAGATTTGAGCAGAAACAGATCGTATGCAGCGCACACAACAAGAACAGTTATGCCCTGTTCCTTGCACAACATTGAAGCTGCACTACAAAACGCAACTCCAAAAACACGTCTCCAGGACACAAAACACGACCTCCCGTCCGCTTGCTCAGACTGACTCCCCGCTTTCGAGCAGTCAACATAGCAGAGCAGGGCAAGAAGAAAGAACATGCAAGCGAGGATGTCCGCACGTCCTACGATCCCGGCCACGGCTTCTGTGTGTATCGGATGGCAGGCAAACAAAATCCCAGCCAGCGTCGCAACAAGAACGCGTCCAGCGATCCTGTACGTCACCGTGACGTAAAGCGATGTCACCAGTGCGTGACATATTACATTGATGAGGTGGTAGCCGAACGGCTCGAGCGCATGAATTGCGTAGTTGAAACGAAATGTTAGGACACAGATTGGTCGGTAGGATTTGTGGGATCCGCTGTGGGTCAATGGTGTCCCCCAGAAATCGTCGTAAAATATGTTAATTATTGGCGTCTCCGGTAGAAGATCCGGGTTGCGGAGAATGGCACGACTGCAATGCAAATCATAAACGCTGTTCATTAAATGCATAAGCACCGAGTATTATCAGGTGTGTAATTATTAACTCTCAAATGGCACTGTAAAGCTGTAAAGCACCATTAATACAGCTGTGCCTATTATGCTAAGGAATGCAACGCCATTGTGAGATTCCTACAAGTCAACACATATCTATCTATCTATCTATCTATCTAGGTAATTTATATAGCGCCCCTTCAAGGAGTCTACTCAGAGGCGCTCTCGAACCAAGCCCGGTCAAAAAGAAAAGTCTTGAGCAATCTATAGAAAGAGCCAGACATGTTCCGAGGGTGGGAACGCAGGTTAGAGGGAAGGTCATTCCAAGCGGAAGGTCCAGTGACAGAAAATGCCCTGTTCTGACTATTGGCAGTGCGGGCATAAGGAACCATAAAGTCACCTCTAGAGGCCGAGCGCAGAGATCAGCGACCCACAGCAGTTGAGGTCAAGGTGAAGAACTCACAGAGATAGGAAGGTGCTGTGCCCAAGACGCAGCGCCAAGCAAAAGAAGTAACCCTGAAATAAATTCGTGACTGAACCGGAAGCCAGTGTAAGACATCACGAATATAGTCAGAAATGTGACCAAACTTAGGGACGCCACCCACCAAGCGTGCAGCCGCCCGCAGGACCCCCTCCAAACATACTATAGCTGCAGCATCAGTTAATGCTATAACCGAAGTCTGAATAAAATCTTTCTAATCTAATCGCTTCTTTATATTGTAGCGTTTGACAAGATTCGTCCGAATCTCAAGGCCTTGAAAATCTCAGCATGAAGCAAAGCTAACCCATCCCTCTGACTAAGTAATTTCTACATTAAAATAAAAACTGTACTTGACATGAAAGTTCATGGCTTTTAATTTACGCTCAACAATTTTGTCCAAAAGGGAAAGACCGTGTTCACGGTGCGCCGGTTAAATTATAGCTAAGTATATCTCGTAACTTGTAATAAGTTAAGATTTACGCTTTTCAGGTTATTATAAAAAAATTCTAACTTGTCATCATAAGCGAACTGAGCAGATAGCGTGTTCAAATAGAGAAAAATAGCAAAAACAGAGCAGCAAAATGCAGAAACTTTAACAGAAAACTCGTTTTGTTTTTCTTCCATAATTATGTTGACCTCTGACCTAATTTTATTTGGTCCAGGTCACGTCAAGGCGACTTGACGAAGCAGGAGGTGCAGCTCCATAAAAATTATTATTGCGATTTAAATAATTAAACGAAATCTTGATTAGTGTCATAAATTCGAGGAAATGAATAATATTCAATGTGCATAACAACCTAGGCCCTAGCCTATTCTACGGGAAAACATTATAATTAGGCCGATTGTGTAAGTATTGTTGTTCTCAGGAGAATGTCGAATAATAAGTAAGCTGGCTGTTGATATCTCCAAGGGGATTGAGATCCGGGGACTGTGTGGACCAGTCCAGCGTAACAGCGTTGGATTTTTCGTTATTGTGGCCCACACAGTCCCCGGATTTGAGGTTGCACGGCTGCCAGTGGCGTCGGATGTCGATCTGCATATCGTCGATGGAATGGTCCTAACGCAACCAAGTAGGCCTAGTGCCTACATCGGCATAGACTACTGCAGAAGTTTAGTAATAATCTATATAAATAAAGAGAAGATTCTGTAACGTGTGTCTGTCTGTCTGTCTGTCTGTCTGTCTGTTTGTCCGGGATGCATTTCCACAGTTTTTGAGCTTTTCACTCCAAACCTTCACTACTGTGTAGGTCTCGGCAGGAGACACAAAGTCGAGGGGTTGGCGATTCTCTGCCACCATGGGGGTCAGGATGAGGGGCGAAACCCCCAAATTTTTTTTCAAAAAAACGCAGCCATTTATATGATTTTTTTTTACCCAGATAGAGGGCCATCAGAACCACCCGGATCAGTGGTTGGCGAATCTCTACCACCAAGAGGGCCAGGGTGGGGGCCGAAAACACTGAGACGGCAGTTTCTTAAACACCTTTTAAAACGCTTGCATGGTCATTATATAAAAGGCCAGCGCAAATGATGTATTTTTCACGAAGATCCTCACGGGTGGCGTACTGGTGCAGGTCGGTGTGGTGGGATGAGGTTGGGGAGAGGGTGGGGGTGGGGGTGGGGGAGGGTTGGGTGGAGGGAAGGAGAGGGGAGGGGATGAGGTGAGGGGGAATTTTCCCCGAAACCCAAATTTCACGGGTGGCGTACCTGAGGAGGTCGGAGTGCAGCGGGGCGTGGTGGGGTGGGAGATGGTGGGGTGGGGAGGCGAAGGTAGGGGTGGATCGGTGGGGTGGGTGGGTGGGGAGAGGGTGGGGTAGGTGGGGGAGGGTTGTGTTGGGGTGAGAGGGGTGGGGTCAGGGGGAATTTTTCCCGAAAACCCTAATTTCACGGGTGGCGTGCCTGTGGAGGTCGGAGTGCGGTGGGGCGTTGTGGGGTGGAGGATGGTGGGGTGGGGAGGCGAAGGTAGGGGTGGGTCGGTTTGGTGGGGTGGGGGTGGGGAGGGTTGGGTGCGGGTGAGAGGGGTGGGGTCAGGGGGGAATTTTTCCCGAAAACCGTAATTTCACGGGTGGCGTACCGGTGGAGGTCGGAGTGCTGTGGGGTGTTGTGGGGTGGGGGTTGAAGGGGTGGGGCGTGGTGTGGTGGGGCTGAGGCCGGGTCGAATCCTAAATTTCCCGGGCAACGCCGGGTACCCCAGCTAGTAATGTAATAAAGTTGCAGCAGCCATGGATGAACTTGCACCCCACCGTCATGTTGTCGATGTTAAAATAAACAGTTGATGTTGAATTACTGTCGATCAGCCCAAAACGGCCCGTCAGGTACCTAACTGTTATTAGCAGCTAGGCCTACTATAATATTATTATGAGTGCTACTGACGCTCGCTTCACGATGGTGATTTGTAGGCCTACGAAGAATTTAGAATATGGCCGAGTATGGATCGAAATTTACGAGGTGATGTGTAGGCTAATTGGGATGTAGGTCGATGTAGCCTATAGGTATAGGACTCTAGAAGTCTAGATCCAGCTATTATATCGGCCTAAGATAGGCTAATGGTTGAAAATGTCAGCATAGGCGGAGACCTGGGCCGAGAATTGGGGGGGGGGGGGACGGAAAGACGCGAGATTTTCAGAAAAATTTCTGACGACCGGCGAAATCTCGGAAAATAAAGTTATTTTCGCCGCCAAAAAAGTTGATGACCTTTTTTCAGTCATCCGGCCAAAATCTCGACGAAATTTTCTATTTTCGCCGCCAAAAAAAGTCTTGACGCTCAAACATTGGGGGGACAAATGCATGGGCCGTCCACCCCAACACTTTCATTGGGGGGACCGTCCCCCTGTCCTTCCCTAGGTCTCCGCCCATGAATGTCAGCAGTCTAAAGTTTTGCGATAATCGTCTACAATAATAATTACGACGAGATACGTGACATAAAATCTGTTATGCAATTTGATCTTGTTTATCTGTTACGACATATGAAATTTTGATGTCAACAAAATGATCGGAGGAAAGCCTGGAAAATTTTCATGGGGTAGGCCTATATACGTAGGCTACTCTTTTCATGTGCAGCATGCATGGAACATGGTCTTCTAGCTAGGCCAACTGAACAATATTATTAGGCTATAAGCGGTTGACCTTACGTACGGTACTCTCCAACAAAGCGCCTCTTGCAATCTCAATGAAAGGCTTTCATTCAGCTGCTTTGTCTGTCTGTCTGTCTGTCTGTCTGTCTGTCTGTCTGTCTGTCTGTCTGTCTGTCAGTCAGTCAGTCAATCAGTCCGCCAACCTTCTCGTGCATTATACTATCAGTGAAACAAAGCGACGCTCGTGAATAAGCTAGCGCCCTGCTCATAAGCTTAATTTGAATTTGGAGTTGACGATTGCGATACAAAACTAAAAACATGGTATACGATGGCCTATGACTGTCCAGAGATTGCCTGCCTTTCATGTATACGCAATCTGCCAATTATATATATATATATATATATATATATATATATATATATATATAGTCATCTGCAGATGGACAATTACATGAAACCGTTTCTGACCTGACCTGACCTGCTTATCAGTTTTCTTTCGATGATGAGCTTCTCATCTTTATTGACTGTGAGGGGATTCTAATGACTAGATTAACCTATTAAGTTTGTATACAAGTGATTCCGTTTCGCGTGAATTCTGGTATTTTGATATTATGACAACGATAGGCCTATATATGATGCATCACCAGAGATCGGTTATATTATATAGGGCCTAACATATAGCCTATCGCCACACTTGAGTTAGATGCATAGCTGAACATCCTTTGTTCTATCCTGGCCTTTGTCATGGCCTCGGGCCAGCGCATAATAAATAGCCTGACCATTGTGATGAGGTTCCGCTAAAAAGTCATTTATTGCAATTATAATTATACACCTCGCGTCTTATAATGCCAAAGGTCGCGTTCCAGCTGCCAAATGCGTGGGCGCCATCTAGCAGGAAGACCGGATGTCTCCAAAGCCAGAGGTCAGCTCGTGATACGTCACCAGTAATGACGTCGTGATACTGCGTTGGCAGCGACGCCAAGCGTTTGCTGACGTTGCCCACGCGGTCTATAAACCGTCTATTAATACCAGCGCTTATCACGGCGCTTATGATAAATGGAATAAGTGGGTCGAGTGGGCAGCCACCCACACGGTCAAGGGAAGGGCTGCATGGATAAGGGAATTTTCCAGTCGATAGGGAATTCATTCATTCATTCATTCATTCCCCATTCATCCATTCATTCATCCATCCATTCATCCATCCATTCATTCGTTCATTCATTCATTTATCCATTCATTCATCCATCCATTCATTCGTTCATTCATTCATCCATCCATCCATTCGTTCATTCATTCATCCATCCATCCATTCATTCATTCATCCATCCATCCATCCATCCATCCATCCATCCATCCATCCATCCATTCATCCATCCATCCATCCATCCATCCATCCATCCATCCATTCATTCATTCATTCATTCATTCATTCATTCATTCATTCATTCATTCATTCATTCATTCATTCTATGGACATGTAGCACCCCGTCCAGAAATCTACACTCAGCAGCGCTCCCAGTCCAGCCACGGCAGAAGAAAAAGACTCGAGAGATTTATGAAACAAAGTCTTATCAGATGTTCCAATAAACGCGGCGTTGAAGGGAGGTCGTTTCAGTACGGTCGTAAAATGTAAACGTAGCCTACACGTTTTTGTGTAGCGCCCGTAATGTCCTCAACCGTCCTCGTTTTTCCACGAATTGATCGGGTGATCAGATCCTTCTGTTTCGATGCTCGTTTGAATAGTCCCCCGTGCAGGGACCAGTTTAGTCGCAGTGCGGATGACATGGTCCTTGGAAGCTACTATTAATGACATGCGCTGTAGTCGGTCGTTCGAGATGCAGGACAGTGTTAAGGTTGCACTTATCGGGTCGAGGTTAAATGCTGCATGTCGATATTACAAGGTGCGGAATGAACGCGTCTTGAAAGTAGCAAACGGCACCTGGTGCGGTAATATCTTATGTTCAATTTAAACGCGTTTTACGTGTTTATCCTTATAAGATCTTTAATAAGCGTTGAGAAATGAAATTATAGCCTTTGTTTTTGGCATTACTAAATTTATTAATTTTAATTGTGGAGATATACACGACCGCGTGCGATTATCCCTTAGCTTACGCTCTCCTTGGAATCGACGAATAAAGGTCCTGTTGAGTCACTTGCTCGAGCGCCATTGGACGCGGCCAACGAGGTCAAAGCCTGGACCAATCAGAGCGTAGAGATCTGGGCCGCTGAAACGACTGCCTGGTACTTTAGGTATTTCTTCGGATGCGATGAATTCATTGTTGTTGTGTTCGGCCGTCATTTCAATACAATATTTATACCGAACAGAAAAGTTTTCTTCCATTCGAAGTTTAAGCATTTTAACCGAGTTTTGCATTCGGACAAACAATGGCCGCCTCGGAAGCGCAACACGTTGTCAATGTTTCGCTGAAGAAGATTATCGCGTCGCGTAGCAAACGAGGAGGTATCGACCTGCATCGGAACCTGCTTCTCGCCTCTGTTCTGCTCAAGGCCAGGGACGTCTGCATAGCAGGGACGTACGACCCCGGTTACCCGGGCGACGACGGTTACCAACGCGACGCCGCGGTTGCCAATGACGACGAACTCGATGACGACGTCGATTCGCGCCAAGTTGACGTCACGCTGACTTCCGACACCGTTCCAAACTGCGACGAGACTCCGGAGAAGGATTGCCCGGAGGGAGCGAAGGGAGGACGTGATCACTGGGATGTGATCCCGGATCAGGCGCTCGAGGAGTGGAACTTCCTCGGTGCGGACATCTGCAGCGAACAGCTTGAACCGGAAGAGGATCATCAAGCGAAGAGCGACATCAAACGACCTTCGAACAACGGGAATGTGGACGATGGAGCGGTCAAGGATTTTCCAGTTCTCGACGTTGCGGATATTGACCTGCGAGCATCCAACCACCACGCACATTCAATGTCGAGAAAACGGACAATCGAAATTGATGTTGGAGACTCTGACAGCGTTTCACCACATAAGAAACAAAGAACGGATGCAAAGTCTGTGAACTGTGAAAACATGTGCATGGACTTCGACGATCTGATTAACGCACTTGAAGGCGAATGTTCAATTACGACTGCCGAAGTTCGAGAAACATCGAAAGACTTTGTCGATAAGTTATCATTTTCGCTCGATTTTCCAGTAACATGTGACTCTGATCATGTCTGCTCTGTAAGTGATACGAATGCGTTACTATCTTGCCAGTCATCTGCCAATGGTTTTAACATATCTCTCAACGATGCTGTGCTATCTTCTGTCGCCTGATGAGGCAAATGTACTGCGAGGAGGACTTCGTAATGTGGCCACTTGCAAGGAGCTGTGCTTGAGAGTTGATTCGAATGAGTTGGAAGAAGTTGATGGAACGAATCTCCGGAGTTTATTTGTCACGGACGGATCGATGCGTAGAGTGGAAGTGGATGGAAAGCGGAAAATGCTGCGTCCAGCGGAGAGACTTTGGCAGAACAGACAATCACTCCAGATACATTTCTATCTCGGATGAGTCAATCAAAGGCAGCAATCCACTTGACATTGTCAATCAATCTGGAGGTATAGAGGGACACTGATAAACCAGATTAATGCATTTAATACTTTAAACGAAGAGCAACTGAATGCTATATATCTCTTCTGTGGTCGGAAACTGTAAGTGACAAACAGATGCATGCTGTTGTTATCAACTCCATCCATTGCTGAAGTGTATGTCACTTTCGGTGGAGTATCTTAATTGTAGGTATGATGTATCTGTGTTTTGGGTATTTATTTTTTTAATCGCTGCATCTATGCATCAAGAATGATATGATCATTGAATTTGTCATCTGCACTATGAAAATTGTTGATTAAAGTGATAATTAATTAATAATCAATTATAATAATGATTTGTCCTGAAAGGCTAGCAACTCGTGGGATTTACCTGTGTGTGCTGTGATGGCCATGAGGTGAATTCAAGATTTCTGCATAATTATTTGTCCACAAGATTCATCACTACACATAATTTATTGGTCATTCTTTCTATAGTGTATCGTGGCGGAAAATCCTAAGTTCTGTTGATCAAATTGTTTATACGGTAAAATTCTGTGCTGTACAGCCTGTTATTTAAATGTTAAGTTTATTACTGGTTCAGTTTGTCTGCATTAAGTTGCCGCCTGTTGTGATCATACCTTGCTCCTGTCTTCTGGTTGCCTTTTGCACCCATCCTGTTAACTTTGTTCACATGTTCTGTTTATTTACTTCAGTCAATACAATCATGTGAGCTGCTATTGCATAGAAAAGTAGGTCGATTGTATTAAACAATAGGTATTAGCAACTGTCATCAGAGTCACACATATCATTCTTTGTCACAACTGTTGCGGATTGCTCAGCGCTGAGTCGTCTGCGTACAGCGCTGAATGTCTGTAGTCTTGGAATTGGCTCATGATTGCAGATAGGAAATTGAACAATGAAGAATGTAAGCCGCACGTGGACGACGGCCAAGGATGGAGGGAGGGAGGGAGGGAGAGAGGGAGGGGGTATGAAGGGAGGAGGCAGGCAGGAAATGGTTGTCTGCATCGATGTTGTCTGCCACATCTTTTCTGACTCATCTGATTGCTTTCTCGTCTGTAATTATATTCGTATTGGCGGTCTGCGATGTGTCCATGGCTAACAGAAATCTGGGTCAGGTGGGGAGGCCCGACTGTAATTCGTGTAGATCTGGGTCAGAGCGAGCGTGGCCGACGCGTGATTCGCGTAGCTCTGGGTCAGACCGAGGGACCTGGAACTGGTTCGTATTTATATAACTGATAATTTATAGGCCGCTGTTGCAGAATGTATTTTTTTCCAATCGGAAATCAAACGACGGTGGTGATATTTACCAAGACTTGTTTTGCAAATGCGTTTCTTTCACGTTGCGATTCGTGTAAACAACGGTGTTGACTACCGTGTTAGTTCGTGCAATAATATCATCACAGTCCATACGAATGTAATATTGATGCATCCAAAGTGGCTGCGGTATTCACTTGAAGTGACCAACTGACTGTGTATTGAAATGACGCGCTATATAAGTTATTAGATTAAATTTATAGGCTGACACTGTTAGTTGCAACTGAAAATAATGTTCTGTCTTATAGGCAATTGGTTTTGCCTCTGTTTCAATAGTGTACTGCATGAATATATATTTTATAATGTTGACGCTCATCCGTACAAGTATTTTGTGACTCGTGTTGAGAATTAATTAAATTGAATTAGGCGAAAATGAATGTAAATCGTGAAACAATTTTAAATCGTTAACTGATTTAATAGACATTGATCAAAGTGTAGGTGAAAAGATTATGAACTGTATATTATAAATTTGTGGATTGTTAATTAATAAATTATTTCAACCAGAATGATTGGATATTTCTTTGTTTACAGTGTCTGTTGAGTTTCTTTCTATTTGGAAGTTTTTATGTAGCTGCTGTTTGTTCTGTCTGCTTACAGATAGTTGCTTTTGATGTGCTAAGTATAATCAATGTGACATGGGTGATTAAAATGGCATGAGAGGATTAAGCAGATTATGATGATTAAGATGTCAATGATTAAGACACTGAGTATGATTAAGATGGCAAGAATTGTTAAGCTGATGAAAATGACTAAGATTGAGCAGGCAAGGGTGATTAAGATGATGAGAATGATTAAGCTAATAAAGATAATTAAGGTAATGAGAATTTTTATTAAGCTACATAGACAATTATTAAAATCAGTATTTTTCTCAGTATTGAAATCCACTCATCACTATGTGATATGTCATCTACTTGTCTCCCCTGGCGAGTTTCCCGGGAACTAAACCAGGTCATCCCTCCACAGCATCTGTTAGATCCACTTAGTCCAGATGCCATTTCATTCCTTGCTCAAGATCTGCTTTAATTCTACGGCTTTAAGTGTGCCCTCACTTAAACAAGAATACAAGATAGGATCTTTAAAACTCTTCTTCGTCAACTTCCAATAATTATATTAAAATTAATGTTCATGAATTAAATCAGTAGAACAGCATGGTTCAGTTTATTGGCTCTGGTGTAGCCTACTTTGTAACTATTTAGTTGACATCCTTGACAGAGGAAGAAGGTCTGTATCATCTGTATCCTAATCACCATCAGTGTCACTAAGCAGTGCGATGCAGATATGAAAAAGCCGTCAGCGATTTTATTGAGCTGTGTGTTGATGTGTGTGTATGTGTGTGTGACTGTGTGTGTGTGTAGGCGCGCGTGTGTGTCATAAAACCGTTTCGCAACGAGTCGTACGACGTACGTCTCATTTCTCATTCTCAATTCTCCGCCGACTGTCAACGCTAGAGGTCGTGATATCAAGCATTGACCTAAAAATCCAGCGGAGTTTAGAGTTTGAACCTTCCTGTCTCAAGGATCATAGGCCTATATAAGGGATCATATATAAGGGATCATATGTAGAGGTCAAAGCAATTCTTCCACCAGATGTTCACGATGATTTTCCACTCTCTGCCATGCATTCCATCACCTCGCTCCACTCCTCCCTCCCCCCAATTGCTACAGCCCCACAGTCGGCACCCGCCTCTTTTTATGGCCTTGCATTGACGGCGGGTAATAACCTCGTCAACGCCCTATAGTTGCACTCTTGCCTCGCTGGCTGGTGTTTGGTGGGCTAGCTTATAATATACATGTATGCATTTAGTAAGAAACGGCACAACTTAGACAACTGAACACTTAACTTGTAAGGAATCTAAGGATATTATGTTTAAGATAAACAAACAACAACAACGTTAGTGTAACATATAAACACGGGTTCAATGTAGGCATATACATAGAAATAACATAAATAAAAGCAACATAACGCGCACGTAACAATAATTAAGCAACGCAAGTTTGGCGTGGTTCAACATTGTCTGCCACGTTCGATTTCTATAATTAGGCAGACGTAGGCCTAGGCTAGTGTATAATGTGTATTGTATATGAGAATTTATAAAGCGCCTTTAAAACTCTTGCAGTACTAGCTATTCAGAGGCGCAGGCGCTCTAAGCATGGCAGTTCCTCTTTAAGCAGCGAAGGAATGAATCATGAAGATGACACACCCACTAAGATCTTTCTAGGGACAGAGAGGCAGAGGGAGAGAGGTCTCAGGTCATTCCACGTCACCACGTGTAGGCCTACTGCTACAATTATTTCTAACAGCCATTGTTTAGGCCTGGTCAGGGTATATAATAGGAAATCTATATCGGCTATCTATAGCCTAGTTAATTATGGCCTTTCAGCCAGTGTAAGAATTGTGGAAAAATAACGGGGGGCGGGGTGTGCATGTACTATGATCCACTTGAAATTGGGGTGTGAGGAACAGACTTTTCTATGGGGTTCTAAGAAAGACGGGGTTGAACCCCCCGCAATTCTTACCCTGCTCTTGGTTAAATGGAAATCATTTTCAGTTACATATAATGGTACAATACTGTTTAACATCCAATGACCCAACAACCCAGCATGAACATTTATTGAATTTAAGTGCATGCATGTAGGGCATGCGTGCATGCATGTATGCGCACTTGTTATAGCGCCCCTTCAAGAAATCTCCTCAGAAGCGCTCCCGGCTACAGCGCGGACACTGAATCGGAGTTTCACGCCGAAGCGCTGAGCAATTGCGAGTGAAGGACTTGCACAAGATCCCAACACAGCGACTTGAGGAGGATTCGAACTCACGACCCTCCGGCTGCAAGGCAACGACCATACTCACTGCACCGCCGCGCCCCATCGCGGGCTGCACGCGATCAGCAGTTATATACAGTTATTCTGTCAAATGGTTTTCTCTCCAATATTCTATTCTCTCTGTCGCGCAGTTTAGCTGAATATATTTCCTGTTTACGGTTCTGCACGCCATCATAAATGCCGACTTCCGTAACGGGGCAGATATCACAGGAAGTGAGTAATTTGCTGGCCAGCTTACTCATCTATAATAGTAATAATTGGCCAGTAAGAAGACAGTCATTTCCTGACTTACAGACACGCATGCACCACGTGATTGACTCCACACACAGACAACGCTTAATATAATATTGGGTTATTGGCACTGCCCCTCATTTCCTGGGAAGTGGCTGGCAACCATGACGTGGGTCTTGTCCCCCACCCCCACCCCCACCTCCCTCCCACGGTGCATGTGCTGAAACCCAATCCATCCTGCACTCTGCTGGATCTGCCTTGGTGCAAAGTGCATGACATCTGGCCTACACTTCAAAGTTCCTCTATTTGAAAATGGAAAACAACCAATGTTCAACAATACACCGTGTACATGTATATATAATTATGCCTACCACCGTAAACCGTGTTTTGGTCGAACTTAACACGCACTAGACTAATAACTGATGGCGCAGAGTATAATGGGTAAATATTTGTGAACGGTTATAAGAAACATTGTCAGCAAGCGTTAGGCTACTGCATATACATGTACTTGTCGGCTGCTCTGTTATCATAGCTAGGCAGCCTAAGCCACACGCATGGGCCACACTGTTGACTCACTCATCAGACGTTGGCTTAGAAAAGATTCACTTTTGTCAAGTCGAAAACCTTGAGGCTTCGCGAGATTTATTTGCAGCCATAGTGCGACCTATAGGCCTAGGTTATGCGTACCTTCCGGCACAATGTCGTGTAGGCCTATATAAATGGCCTACCGTACGTATACGTGTAGGCCTATATAAATGGCCTACGTACCGTACGTACGTACGTAGGCCTATACGTTGTGCGATAAATTAGGCCAACGTTAAAAATGTAGGTTTAATGCCAGTTGCACCCCAGGTCTATGTAACAAATATTTCTACCGTGGTTGCAATGTTGCAGAATGAAATAAATAAATTTATTGATAAATCGGTGTGTATAGAGTCCAGTGGTTCTTAACCTTTTCAAGGTGGCCGAACCCCAAGAGAAATCCATGACCACTCACCGAACCCCTCAAGTTTTAAAAATAATTTTTTTACTAATGGGAACAAAAGAAAATAAAAAATTGTACCAAATGTGATACAATATTAATTCAATACATGAACCACCAGTGGCGTAGCCAGGAATTTTTCATGGAGTTTGGGTTTTTTTTGCCTGGCCGGATACCCTTTCTGAAACCAACCCAACAGTATTACAGTAAATAAAAGGGGAATAAAGTAACAAATGGAATAAAGTAAGAAAAACAACTGTTACTACAAGCAATTGTTTTCTTTCTTATTTAAGTGGATAAATAACCATTAAAAAACTTGTTTCCTAGGGCAATGGGGGGGGGTTTAACCCCCGAAACCCTCCTTGGCTACGCCACTGTTAACTACTAACAGTTAACTAACGTACGTACCAACACTACCAATTGCATCTTAAGGTGTCCTTTGTTGTTGCCGTGTGGAAACAATGTGAGAAATGCGTGACTCTGTTTTGGAAAGACTCACTCTCGTGTCATTTTCACAATCAAATCTGTTTCTTTTCTTGGATTTAATCTCCACCAATTTTGAGAATCCTTGCTCACAGAGAGACATGATCTGACAAACGTTGTGAGGATCTCAAGGGCGGCTTTAGCAATGCGAGGATATCCTTCCATTTGGCGGCACCAAAACCTCGAGAGTGCTGTTGTACCAAAGAGCAATAATAATTATTTTTGAATGTGCCATGGCTCTGCTGAAGTTCAATAAGATCGTCCAGGTATTGATCGTTCACATTTGCTGTAGCCTACAATATCGTAGGTGAAAGGCTGTCGCATCCATGCTGGATATTGCTGGATATCTTTGTCAGGGAAGTGACCATCAAATGACTTTGCCAGCTCCACCAGGTGCGTTGCAATCAATTGCTTCAACTCCTCTGATACAACGGTATATCTCCAACTTTAAACTCATCGTGACTCACCCACTCATCTATAGCAGAGGAAAGTTAGCGAAGTTGTTCTCGATTCGACACTTCACAATGGCAACCTCTTTCGGAAAGCACAAATCTTCTCTTCCGCTTCAATTATATTGATGCCACCACCCTGCATCTGGCAATTGAGATTATTGAGTGCACCAAAGATGTCAACCAAATAGGCCAAGGCGAGGATGAACTGTGACTCGACGTGGTGTTAATTATCGGGAAGTGCAGTAAGACATAACTAAGGTTAACAGGATGAACAGCTTTAAATTTCATAAGGTAGGGCCTGGCAGCAATCTATTTCAAACAAAATTTATTAAATAAAGGTAGAAAAAAAGCAAATGATTTTTCACTCACACTCACCGACCCTGAATATTATATATTTCAGAGGACCTCTGCCGAACCTCTGGCACTGGCTCACCGAACCCCAGGGGTTCGGTCGAACACTGGTTAAGAAACACTGGTATAGACCTAGAAACTGAATGAGTCTGTGTGTATGTATCCATGCAAATGATCCTCTTTTGCACAAAATAATTTATGTGGATAATTATCACAATCGAGCTGATGAATGGAATGTTGTGTTTATAGTTGCGCTGATAGTAACAGTCGTTCCATTCACACCAGTAATTACACCAGACGAGTGATGCGCATTAGCGAATAAATTCATGTTAAGTTGTTAACGTACGTCAAAGTAGGCCCTACGGCAAAATTATATATATAGGCCTACGTGTTATTTTGTTTGAATGTGTAGGCTACTTGTTATAGCGCCCCTTCAAGCTCTCTATACTCAGAGGCGCTCCCGAATACAGAGCGGACACTGCATAGGAGTTTCACGCCGAAGCGCTGAGCAATTGCGAGTGAAAGCCTTGCCCAAAGTCTCTACGCGGCGACTTGAGGTGGATTCGAATCTGCAATCCTCCGACCGCAAGTCGACGAACATATCCACTACTCCACCGCGACCCACGATTTAACGTACGTACGGTCACACTTTGTTTGCAGTCCCATAAGTTGAGACCAGTCTGAGTTAGCCTAATATAAATTACAAATATATTTGGAGGAATGGAGTGACATCGTTTAATTTAGCCTACAAAGAGCTTTTATTGTCACGGTCTATTAATACGCCTTGAAATATAAATATAGGCCTAAAAGCTAAATAATGGGTCAACAACTTTCAACATTTTTGCTATCCGAATTCGTTATATTGTTGAGTCATATACAGACCTAGCTGCATCGGCCCAGAAAGGATTCTCTGTAATTTTTTTCTTACTTGCAGTCCTTGGTCATTGCCTGGAAACGTAGATCCGTCTTTCCTAGAAGTGCATCTACTTACATACTTACTTAATCAACATATCAGACATTAAACGCCGAGCAAGCGTATTTCCTTTTATGGACCCGTCGTTATTTACTCGCATCTATTGAACCTCAATGGTCAGCTTCGTTAGATGGCGCCCCGCTGCCGCCCAGCGAACATGCTTAACCACACTGTATCACCATGGCAACCCGTTGCCTGGATACCAGCATATTGATTGCGGCCACAGTCCAAATTATGGTCCAACCGCCTCCGCGCGATTCTGTTTGCTGCCGCTTAGCTGTCTTATACGGTACCCAAAGCGATAATACCACTGTTAGCGTTCACAGAAATATAAAAATGTATACTAAATATTGCAACTTACAATACATGCGCATTGTACACAAAACGTATAAATATCTAATTCTATTTAGAGAACATCCTAAACTATACTCAGTTCATTGTCCTGGTAAAAATCCCGTAAAACCGACAAACTGTACAGTGTGTACACAACAATTCATGAACGGATTACGAAGGAGCGATGAACCCGCGTATTTATGACGTCATAAAACCAACGTAACATTGCGCTGACGTCATCTGTTGGATGCCGACGCCAGTTGTTATTCTACACCGCACGGTGCGCGTGGAGCCGCTTACCGGGTAAACGACCGGGCAAGTATAGCGAACTGCTGTATGAAAATATGTTTGTTTATATTGGGCCAAACAAAGGCGTCGGTCCGCCGATCCACGGCCTGTACCGTGGCCCTTGTCCCGCGCGTTGCCTGCTTGTTGATGAACTATAAACCGTGATAACCTGTCGGATTATTATCATACGTTGTAGTGTTATCCAGGTTATCCTTGTTTTTAGGTGTCCTGAAGTTGTTATGATTCTGCAGACTGGTCTAAGTGGGCCGTTGATTGTCTGTAGCTGTGAAGGGCTGTTCGCAGAAAATAGCGAATTTGTACACTAAACAATTATAAGAGGATTGAAGAGAAATAAAAGACAAAGGGGAAAAGATAGAGGCTATAGGCGCAGACAAACTGCGTTAAAATGTACACGATGATGATGACGACTTGGGTGTTGTGTGATTGACTAAACAATGGCAGATGTACCGTTTGACTTTTGTGTGCAATAAACAAATTCATTCAGATGGTGGTGGTGGTGGTGGTGGTGGTGGTGGCGGTGATTTGTTTAACAACCGCCTTTGCGTTCGGTTCGTCTAATAAGAAGAACTGGGTTAATGTCCAGGAACGATGCCAACGTCATCGACTCTACTCTCATCAACAACAGACTGTAAACAGACATCTTGCATCGAGTGCAATGTTTATCAATGTGTTTATCAATGTGTTTATCAATGTGTTTATCTGTTTGTGCAGCGTATACTAATACGTCACAGTCAATAATAAGGTTCATGCTAAGTTTAGTCGGTCGGTCGGTCAATCGGTCATTAACACAAAAACATTTCCAAAATATCAATCAGTTGTCTGACTGATCTAACTGTGTCAGTCAGTCGGTCGGTCGGTCGGTCGGTCAATCAATTGACCATCCATCCGTCCGTCGGTCTGTCCGTCTCATCGTTCGTTCGTTCATTCATTTATCCATTCATGCATTCATTCATGCATTCGCCATGCAAAAGATAACGTTTTTTCATCCATTCATCCATTCATCCACTCGTTCGTTCCCTATATACTCCGTAACAACTCAGCCACATTCAACCGCACTTTATAGCGAAGTCATCGAGTGCACAATAATTCGTTGACCGAATTGCGGCCTCAGTTCCTTCTCCGCCCGCCCGTCATGTGCCGTGCCAATTCAGCTGACTCAGCAATGACTAGACACTTTGGTCAGTCACTTAATTGCAATCGAACGGAAACGTCACGACGACTAACTTCCCTCGAGGCTAAAGTTTCATTGAGGATCATATAATATCTTTAAAAAAATTATGATGGCTGTGACCGCAGCTGCATGCCGTGTTCACTTTTTAAGCAATTAATTGCCATTTTTAATATTTTTATTGTTGTTTTTAACTTCTATAGCGCCTCTGGACAATGCACGAAGCATCGGACGATGGCGATTCATAATCGAATCGTATTTAGGTCAATGCATTCAGAAGAATAGTTCTTAAGACAGAGAGTGCACGGCAGACGAAGGGGGGGCAGCTATTTGGAAATATGCAGGCTTTAAATTGAGACTGAAATTGCATTAGGCCCTGTAAGCAAGTGGACAGAACGGACATAATTATACACTGCTCTCTCGTATAATTAATGGATTACTGTAGCTCGATCGCATAGATTTCCCATTGCAAAAATGCGGCCTTTCTCCCTCCCGGTCAGTATTACACGTCGCTCGCTGCTACAGGCTCATAAGCAAGCCTTCCTCAATTTTTCTCACATTTTCAGTTGTACACTCATATGGCTGAAGTATTACGCTGGATCTCATCACATCTTGAATCAAATATAAAATCATCCACATGCAGTGCAGTGGTCTACTAATAACAGTACTGTCCACAAATGTCTCTCCGACTGCATGCCTATAAACCTCTCACTCTGCGACATAATATTATGTTCGACTTTTACCGACCGTTTTGACCTCTTTGCCCCTCTCGTGCTCGCTTTATCGTGACTCATAGTCGGGCATTTGGTGTGATAGCTCCCTCCACCTGTGAATGGCCCTCCCTTCCTCTACGGGCTAAGATCAACTCTGAGCTCATTCACACATCCTCTCGCTCTCGAAAAACGTTTTTTCACAGGGAGTTCCGTGCTGGAAGCGCCTCTCAATGATCCATGCTGCGAAAGGCGCTATATAAATGTTTAGATAGGATACGATACGATAACGGGAGAGAGAGAGAGAGAGAGAGAGAGAGAGAGAGAGAGAGAGAGAGAGAGAGAGAGAGAGAGAGAGAGACAGACAGACAGACAGACAGACAGACAGACAGACAGACAGACAGATAGACAGACAGAGAGAGACAGAGAGAGAGAATATTTGGAAGAACGGAAAGACATAATATTATTATTACATGGAGAAACTTATAAAGTTTCGAAATATAATAACAACTAGAAGAGTTCCTTCTCCATTCACGTCTTCAGCGATGACTGTTTGCCAGACAAAGAGATATATTATTGCGACCTTGTCTAGGTTCCTTTGTGTCCCAGCAAGTATTGCTAAGGTCGAAGCACTCGAAAAGCCCACAACCTCGTTACACGGTCTCTCTCTCCCCCTCCCATCCCCTACCCCATTTCTGCAGAAGAGCAACAAGGGCGTGCTGAAAACAGGAACATGAATGTCAAGAAGCTCAATCACCTCTAGGACTAAATTTAGGCGACGTACACACACTTTAGTCCACAGTAGGCGCTGGCCTATCCGTAGACCAGCGGTTCTCAACCTGTGGGTCGCGACCCCCGCGGGGGTCGCCTGACGATTTGCCAGGGGTCGCCTGAACCCTTCAAAAATTCGCAAAATATGTACACATGTATTAGCAATTTCTCCACTGTCTACTGTGCTAAATAATTTTTGAAAATACTTTTGCTGTGATTTTTTGTGAGATTGCGGCAGCTAATCTTATTTTTGCCATTCCAGTTTCAAATGTAAATTCCACTTTTACCAATCATCTAAAAAAACAAAACAATATCCAGATTGCTCAAAGAATCTGTGTTGTCAGTGGTGAGGCCTGTATGCTTAGACGGAGACTTTGGGAGACAGAGGATCCCCTATCTCCCAATGTCAACCCGTGTCCCGAAATTTGTTGTGGAGACTGAGCTGCTTATATCCCCCAATATTTCAGATAAGCTATATTTCATACATGTATGATTGTATATATCATTATTCCTTTTTACAGCGTTATCCGCTCTTTATTCATAGTGAGCAATTTTGTTAATATGAGAGCTTAAAGTGCTACCATCAATGTACAAATTTTAAAAAATTGAACAATGTCATTGGCCATTTATTGAAGTCTTAAACCATGTCTCTCAGCACTGAAATCATGAGAATTTTTTTAGAGATGACAGCTTTAGGCCTAAATGCGACAATTGAGGTGTGGAAATGTAAAAATGTTAGACAGTGCACGGGAAGGCCACTTTGGAAGTCTAACAATGTCTCAGAACTGAAATCATGAGCAATTTCGCTAAAATGACAGACTAATATATATGCTACAATTGCAGTGTGGAGATTCAAAAGAAGGCACACTTGAGATGGAGAGTCTGGGGATTTTCAGCAGCACAAGCCGAATAGACTTAAGAAACTTAAACTTCGAGCTATCAAATAGGCAGCTCTCAGAATCACACGAGCCACGAAGCCTCACACAATTGCTAACAGCCAAGGCCGTAGCCAGGATTTGATTTCGGGGGTATTTCTTCAGTTTCACGTCCGAAAAAAAAACTGATGGCCTTTTCTTAGTCATCCGACCAAAATCTTCAGAAAATGTACCGAAATCTTCAGAAAATGTCACAAATTTCCCGTCCGAAAAATCTGATGACCTTTTTATTAGTCATCCGACCGAAATCAATTTATTTTATTTTTCCCCATTTTTTTCATTTCGGGGATGTTTTCATGGTTTTATTTCATGGTTTTACATCATGTGCTAGTAAATGCATTCTATTATTTTTTACCTTTCACATTTCGGGGGGGGGAGTGTTCAAACACTCAAAAACACCCCTAGCCACGGCCTTGCTAACAGCAGTTTCTAATTATGAAGTCAAAATGCATTACAATGGACAATGATAGAAAAATGTAGTGATGTAGAGGCGACTCGATAAATTTTGTTGTTAGGGGTCGTCGCAACTTTCGAAATGTTACCAAGGGGTCGCCGCACAAAAAAGGTTGAGAACCGCTGCCGTAGACTATAGCTAACCTCGACGAACTCGTTTCAAGTTGTTGCCTCAACGATCTGTGCTGCCATCTGTGAAGGTTGCGGCGAGACAAGTTGACACTGAACGATGGATCAAGGTTTCTATGCAGATCTATTCGCTAGATGTCTTTCAAGGTTTTTAATGCCAGTTCATTCGCTAGATGTCACACGTAGCGTCTAATTCTAAATGTAAATGAACACTGTCTTCATAATAATATTACTGTACAGTGAACAAGCGCTCTGTTATATGACAATCAAGATGGTTATAAGTATGCAGGCATATGACTATCGTTATCAACTTTCACTATAATTATAGACTGACAATGCAGAATCTATTCCATAGGAGACCACTTATTTGGCACCTCGATAAACCCTAGACATGATTTATGCATACAATGTCTTGTTAGAAGTCTTACATGTCAGGTTACGAAGTACGCTAAAGCTGCTGGAAAGGAATTTCAACGTGATTTTTATACAGTGCGGAATACATAAATTGGGCCTACATACATGCATGCGCACATTAAAACTGCAAGCCTACTTATATCATGCTTGCACACATACATACATACATACATACATACATACATACATACATACATACATACATACATACATACATACATACATACATACATACATACATACATACATACATACATACATACATACATACATACATACATACATACATACATACATACATACATACATACATACATACATACATACATACATACATACATACATACATACATACACGTACACATGCAGACAGACATACCGAATACAGACAGGCAGACAGACATGCGAGAGAGACAGACCGACAGACAGACAGACAGATAGACAGACACACACAGAGAGACAGACTGAGACACAAACTACACATACACGCGCACACACTGATCTCGAGAGGCATATGCTTCGAGATTGGACAACGTGTAAAAATGTGTGAATTGCTGTTGAGAAAAAAGTCCAAAGGTGCATAATCTAATGTCGTCTCAACTATCGATGATGACTCTGACGTCATCCGATGGTCATCGTGAATCAGACGACACCATGAGGAAACCAGTCATGCAATATATATATATATAAGATATTATTATATATACATATTGTTATGTCTGTTATATATATATATTATATAATAGACGCACAGAATTAATTATAGCCTTGACTAGTCTTCACGTGACATGGATCTGAAGAGGTCACGATCGAGTGACATGGTCATCAAAGAAAAGCATTTATTTATTGTAAGAGCACTCGAGCAATAATATTCGAAAGAAGACAAGGACGTCGCGAGTCGGCAACAGTAGTTTGGCGATCAACCTGTAGTCTCAACCAGGGGCACATTGAACGCACATTGAACGCATACATACACACACTTCCACCTGTACGGTGTGCAATCGCAGGCCAACAGTTCTAAAGCGGTAAACTTAAAAGCCATGACAGCACCAGCTTGTTGACAAAAGCTGCGTCATATCAGAGGGGTTGTCTGATGAGTAATATATATGTACGGTGGAGATCAGAGTACAGTTGCTAAAGAGACAGACAGACAGACAGACAGACAGACAGACAGACAGACAGACAGACAGACAGACAGACAGACAGACAGACAGACAGACAGACAGACAGACAGACAGACAGACAGACAGACAGACAGACTGTCACAGACAGACGGACAGACAAACAGACAGACAGACGACAGACAGACAACGGACGGACGGACGGACGGACGGATGGACGGACGGACAATCAAGGAGACATAGAAGAGACAGACAGAGAGCAGCTGCATGCTATAAAAAACCCGAGTGGGCATGCACAAAAACAATGAAATATTAAAGTGTAAGCTTATAGCCTACAGTCATGACAATGTAATTTGTTGCCGTTTTATGATTGTCACATTCAAGTAGGCTACATCAGAGCTATAACCAGGGCCGTAAATCTGTTTCTAGATGTGGGGAGGGAAAATTTCCCCCGGGTCTTTACCTCACTCACGCAGTACACCATTGAGTTCAGTGACACCTTATAGATTAAATTAATTAGTGTTACAATGGTTTGTTCGCACTACTGCATATAGCCTTTTATGATCGAACTAGGCCTACATTGCAACACAACTAGGGTCTCTTACCAAACCAAAACAGTTGAAAGCATTGGGTTTATTTAGTCACTTAGTTTTTCTTCATTTTTATTTTCTGCATCGGAATGGATTAGTAGTTAACTTAGAAGGTCTATATGTAGCTGCCAGTAGCAACTCATGAATTTGCAGGCCTGCTGTAAATTTAGGTGTTGCAAGCTTCAAATGTTTAATCATCAACTCAAGCAATAAGTCGGTTATACTCTTCTAAAATGTGTTGACAATGGTTTAAGACATGTCTAAAAGTTGAGTGAACTTCAGTCAATTATATAGGCTTAGATAATATATTATAGCTTAAAACCAACTTTAATTGTACATTACTTCCTACATGTATAGGATATAGTCTACAACGATACTTTTTCATATCATTTTGTCGTTTTTGCCTTCCCTTAATTGCTTGTCGATTTTGTTAATGGCGGAAAATTTCTTTTGACTGAAACCCCAAGATTTAGGCCTAATATGTGGGGCACTGAAGAAATATCAAGATTGCGATTGCGATTACAAATGCAAACTGCGACCAAAACAGATTCTTTACGTGGGAGAAATAACATGACAGGAATGTGATCACAATGATAATTTTTATGATGCTGTTTGTCACTTTTCTGATGCACCGATTCAGGCAATGACTAATAATAATTTGCTTATAGGCCTATGTAGGCCATGTGAAAATTAAGCTGTTCTTACAGTGAAGGCAGTGTGCATTTGCGAAATTTTCATCGTACTTACCAGAACCCAATCCTGCTTGAAGTGATTTGGAAAACGAAAAAGATTAGACTTTTTAAATTAGGCTACTTAACGCACAGCACTTTATTCATGAATCTTATTTCTTTAAAATTATTTGCAATCCTTTGTAATCCTGTGTATAGGCCTACAGTCGAATATGCGGTATTGGTTAATGTGGTCTCGAGATGAACTGATATCAGTAGGCCTATTTCTCCTTTCAGATCTGAGAGGCTTAATTGAGAGCCCACACTCGATCACTCCCAAGCCTCCGCCCAAGACCCTCATGGGGGAGCTTACGACTCTCCTCCATACCCCTATAACCGTTAGGGGCTTCTTGCCTTCGGCAATCGTGGTTTTGCGCGTTTTATGCTCGCTACTAAGAATCTCCATTTGCCCCCCTCCCCAACTTTTAGGACGTGGTTGCGCCTATGCTCCAAATATGATTAGACTATGTACTTATGTAAGCTTGTATACAATATACCTGTGCATGTTATGTATGCATGAATCATGAATTCTTATGTATGTAACTATGTATTGTGTTGCATTGCATATGAGAATTTATAAAGTGCTTGTTACAGCATAGCCTACGTACTATACTAGCTATTTAGAGACGCTTTGATCGGCGTGACAACCCTGAGGAAATAAGAAAGAATTAATTAAGCAGCGGAAGGTGTCACCTACGATAAGATCTTAGTACGGATAGAGGAAAGGGAAGTCGTTCAACAAAGAAGTGTCTACACTGGCAATTGAAGGTTGGCTCATGGCAGCCCTTGCCCGAAGAACTATAGGAGATCAAGGATATCAGCAGACCGGAGAAGGCGAAAAGAGATTGCGTAGAGGTGTTTGTCCACGGGTTTGTGCATCAAGTGTTTCAAGTCACAAAGGTATTTAGGAGTTTGCCCATTTTGAGTTTACATGTATGTATGATATATATAGGCCTAATCGCCCTATATAATTATATATATAGGGCGCTAATATATATTATTGTCAATAGCTGTGTTCTCACTGAATGGCCGCTAACTCCCTGCAGTCTTGCAGGGTGATTATATTGGGCGTGTGACGTGTCACATAATAAATTCCTCCCGCTTTGTATCATTGAAGAGAAGATCCTATCTCGGCTTTTGATCCTACAGAGCAAGCTTTCAAGCAACAGCTTGCCTACGGTACCCTAACATTTGTGCTGCAGCTGAGAAAAAGTGGGGAGGGAATTCCTTCACGTTCCCTCCCCAGGTTTAAAAGTGGGGAGACGGCCCTGGCTATAACCATAGAGTCAGAGGCAGGAATAGGCTGCTAACCCATGCAAATACATGTAGCACAGAACTGCTAATGCGCAACTCAAAACGAGTTTGATCAAAACGGCCAGAAATAAACTCTGAAACCGCAAATTGAAAGTAACGACCTATAGCCTATATATTATAATCTCTCATAAATGACGATTAAAACATGGCTGACATAGCCTAGCCTATATCTATATCTATAAGAAAGGACTTGTCTATGTATGTATGTGGGTGACTTTGTCCAGAATGCACGCTCACAGTTTTTGAGCTTTTCACTCCAAACCTTCACTACTGTGTAGGTGTCGGCACGAGAGACAAAGTCGAGGGGTTAGTGATTCTCTACCACCATGGGGGCCAGGGTGGGGGGCGAAACCCCCAATTTTAAAAAAAAACCCAGCTATTGATATGAATTTTTTTCCTAGATAGAGGTCCATCAGAACCACCCGGATCAGTGGTTGGCAAATCTCTACCACCATGGGGGCCAGGCAGTGGCGTAACAACCTGGCCGGGGGCCCGTGGACATTCTAAGCCTTGGGGCCCTTAGGTTACCCGTTAACGACACTAAAGAGTAGGATTAGCCTAACGAGATGGCTATTTGGATAAAAAGGAAGAGTGATATTATATTTATAAAGAGCCAATTAATTAATTAATTAATTATGGTGTCCTGGTGCCATAGGCTAACAATAATAGGCCTAATCTAATTACGACAATTTACATGGCGCTGTAAGAAGAGCAGCTGCTGATGCCATCTGCTATTCGATCTTAATCAACTTCTCCACGGTTTGCGAAATTGCATTATAGTAGTTTCGACAATTACGATGTAACTTTGGTTATATATCCCATTTCCCACAGTTCAAGGCTAATATTATTTATTAAAAAGACTTGAATTGGTTCCATAAATATCAAAATAATAGTATTTTTCACACCCGATGAATCCAACAGGCCTACGCGCATGTGCAATCCGAAAGCCACTATCGAACTGCAATAATTAAGCCTAGCTAATTCTGTTAAAATAAGCCTATCCAAAACTCGGTGTGATTTGCTCTCAGATGCCGACTGTAGGCCTACTCAGGGTTCTTCCAATACACTAGCTGTAGCCTACTAGACATTTTATGTAATTATAGGCTATTGCAAACTAATAGAGCAAGACAAGGTATAATTATGTGTTAATAGTTTGATAATGGATAGAATAATATTCTTTCCATATTATGTTCATATATAATGTTCAAAGGTGTCTGATAGACCTCTACTGGACTGGCTGTGTTGGAATGGGGTGTCAAAATTATGATGACTCATTGTTTGTGCATGGGGAAGATTCTGCTGGACTTTGGAACTTTTAGTCTGCATCTGCATGAGTGTAAAGCATTTCAGAATGTGAGAGTGAGCTCGGTAAAGGTCAAGTCAGGGTCAGTCAATCTTCCATGGCAAACCGGTTGATGTGTGTGTGGGTCTTTACTCTTCCGGCCCCTCTCCACTCACAAACATGTACCATATAATAGATAGATAGAACATAAATATTTGGGGAAACACAGTCGAACCTAGAATGAATGATGTGCGCTGTTAATAAGGGGGTTAGGCACGTAGGCGTTCTGGCAACCCACCATGACGGGTGGGTCTGGTCTTGGGGCGTTGACTTACAGCCAGGATGGGCGGGGACCGCCGGGGAGGGTGGTTTACCTCAAGCCTATTGCTAAATCCACACATGCCTGTGTCACGAAATATTCCATCCCCCTTAAAGCTATCCGGGAGTGGGGATGATTTAATCTATCCCCCGGATGGAATATACAGGTATTGACTATCCAGGGGATAGACCATTCTCTCCCAATTATTTAAAATGTTTATAAATAAAATATTTATGCTGTAATCAAAATTTAAATACTGTTACTGTAATTGTTCTAAGTCCTACGCAATGTTCAGAGCGAAGCAGCTCGAATTTATTTAACTTAGTGTTAATTCTTAGGTGTTCTAAATGTTGCAAGTGCTCTAAAACCAAAAGCAAACAAAGTTTTCTAGTATACCGTTAGTGTCATCGTTCAAAAAAGCAGATGGAAGTCAATTTGCAAAAAATAAATGCACGCGGAAGTGGCATTTTGAACTTCTCTTCATCTGGTGAGATAAGATTAATACGGGTGGTACTCTATTTTCGTGACACCTGCTGACCCCAGTCTGAAATACTGCACCTCTGACACTAAATCGGGTCCGATGCCTGATAATTTATGGGTCTATGTGTGTTGCAGTGTTGTCACTGCTAATTCCAAATCAACAGCTGAGGTGCCGCAGAGATGTGGAATAAAGAAAACTAAACGCTGCAGAAAATAAACACTACAGCATGCCCTTCAAGACGATTATAACTAATGTCCCAGTAATTAAAGTACATAAATTATTTTGGGGTGAGCAGCTCGGGGGCCCTTGGAACCTCGGGGGCCCGTGGATTTTGTCCACCTTCGTTATATGGTTGTTACGCCACTGGGGCCAGGGTGCGGGAGGGCCAAAAACACTAATTTTCGCTATAAATTTTCATTCGCTTGCTACGTATAAAAACAGTGATTTTAACCGATTTAGAGGTGTTTAAGGTCAGCTCTGTTGCCAGTACGGATCTCACGGGTTGCGTACCGGTGGAGGCGGAGTGGGGTGGGATTGTGGGGTGGGGTGGAAGAGGTGGGGTGGGGGTAGGGGTGAAGTGGAAGTGGAGTGGTGGGATGGGGTGAGGGGTGGAGGTGGTGGGGTGGCGTGGGAGGTCGAGGGGTAGGGCTTGCGGATGGGGTGGGGGAGTGGGGTTGGTGTGGAGGGGTGAAGTGGGGTGGATGGGGATGGAGTGGGAGGTGGGGGTGGAGTGGGGGTGGTGGGGTGGGAAAGGGTTGGGGTGGAGTGGTGGGGTGGAGGGGCTGGGATGGGATGGGGGAGAAAATTTTCCTCAAACCCAAATTTCTTCGGTGGCGTACTGGTAGAGGTCGGAGTGTGGTGGGTGTTGTGGGGTGGGGTTGTGGCCGGATCGGATCAAATCCCAAATTTTCCGGGCAACGCCGGGTACCCCAGCTATTGTTTATGTATAGCAGGGGAAGAACTGACGTTTGTATTGCGCAATCCTTAATCTAAGCCCACGCTTTGGGAGGGGGTCGGGTTTCTGGGGAGGGGAGGGGACGTTTGGGCGGACGGCAAGCGGCCGCTTAATCACTGACGGAACCATGTGCTCGGCCATTTTCCTGGAGACCTTTTTTAGGCTGTCTTTCTTTGCTACCAAAATTGCACGTACGCAAACCTGTGAATTTTTCTGGGAGGAGGGGGAGGGGAAATAACTACACATTTAGTTTTTCTGGGAGGAATGGCACGAATTTTACATGTATCCAACACCTCACGATTTTTCTGGAGAGGAACTGAATCCCTGGATGGCGTGAACAACACAGAGACGCAGGGCTTAAAGTGTGCCTGGACGGTCATGGACGGCGTCCATGCACTTGTTTTAAAATCTGAACGCCGTCCAGCCACTTATTGGCGAGCACAGACTGGAAAGGTAAGGGGCGTCCAGGCACTTCTTCTGGAGAGATAAGGGGCGTCCAGGCACTTATTTTTCCACACTTTCGGCACTGCAGAGACGTCTTGATTAAACACCATGGGTCCATGGGTGTTGAGGTGGTTCGTTCAATCTGTAGATTTTCTTATAATTATAGAGATCCATGGCAAAGTCTACTTTCACATCCCAAACCCCACGTGGACCAACCCCCATTTATTTTTATACAATGCTCATTCTGCGTGAATACAAAGTCAAAGGAATCGTGGGTGGATACAGACATTTTCGAGGGGGCAAAATTTTCGGTGATCTTTGCGAGAAAAAATGATGACTTTTTGGTCGTTTGGTCTAACTGTCTGGAAAATATACCAATTTTCCCAGCCAAAGTAACTGATGACTTGTTTTTTAGTCATCAGCCATCTGGTCGATGTAATCTCTGCAGTCTCTGGCAATTATGCAATATACTATGAACTCTCTAGTCGTCGTATCCTACTTTTCTCTCCCGCTGCATTGATCTGGTTGAAACCAAATGGGGGTGGGAATGTCCTATGCACTTTTGAAATGCGGGTGGCCATGGCCCGATTGACTCACCCTGGATCCGCCTCTGAAAGGAGTCGTGAGTCGTGACTGTTGACGCTCGTGTCTCATTGCCACAGATTATTATATATATATAAATATAATTATGTTGTATATATATATTGTATATAATAATTATGTGGTGTATATATATATATATATATTATATATATGTATTATATATGTATATTGACGATTCAAATCAAAAATCGCACACAAAATTAGTTATAAAATAAATCTCATATATGGTTAGGATCGAGTGGGCAGTGGGCAGTGTATTCAGTGGGAGGAAGGAGTGGAAGAATAGGTTTGGATTTGTGGAAAGGTAATATTTTGAGTCTCAAGCGGAAGACCTGAGGAAGAGATGGAACGCCGGCTGTCGAGGTCCTCGGGAGGCACACGTACGCGAGACAGATCCGATTTCTGTTCCAGAGCCTCTCAGTCGCATATAATCCCACGCTGCATGCAGATTCTAACTAAAGTATATTGGACTTTTGGATAAAAAAATACACGTGGAACTAATAAAAGCGCGAGAACGACTGTTCGACATTATAGGCCTACTAGATATCATTATAGACTTAAGCATGCAAACTATGATTTTTAAAATTAAATTCTTCATTGTATAGATTTGATTTCCAAATTTATGCCAGCCAAACAGCAACAGTTAGGCTATTAAGCGGAAGTCGGGAAGTTAAGTGGGCTATAGCAACATATATCCAGATGCTCAAAGTTTGCATTAATCGTAGTCATAAGTGCCAGTAGCATATAGCCTACTGTTACATCCAGCTTCCAGGCCTGGCCCCTAGACCAAGGCGAAAGAGGCAACCGCCTTGGCTCCAAACTTTCAGGGTATGGGTACCCAGGGGCGGATCCAGGGGGGGGCCAATCCGGCCATGGCCCCCCCCATTTCAAAAATTTCTTTTTTTTGACCAGCTATTTTGCTCGGAAAGTAGACGTGGCCCCCCCCAAAAGTAGTTCCATAGGACTTTGGCCCCCCCTTCGAAAATTTCTGTATCCGCCCTTGTGGGTACCATAGACCTACTGCTGGCCATCAATATTTTTACTGTGATGAGATTTACAGCGTGTTCGTCGCTTAGCAACAGTAGGCCACTAGGCCTATATATATATATATATATATATATATATATATATATATATATATATAGCAACCAATTTGACGTGGGAATGTGATTGGGTGATTTGGGACCGAGTGAGTCTAGCAGATAAAGGAAATCACAGCTACTGTATGTAGTTTACAGCCTAGGCCCATAGACCTATATAGGTCTACATTGTTAATTATTATTAGTATTAAACTGTCATTTTAGCTCCCATAAACAAAGAGAACTTGCACGAAAGAGCTTATATACATGTACATAGCTAGGAAAGTCTACTCAATATAAATTTTAGACAAATATAAGTCTTAAGAATTTCTTGAAGAGTAATAAATATAGATCTCGAAGGTAGCCTAATAATTGGCGAATGAAGTCCGGAAGTTTATTCCATTCAGCACATGAAATTTTAATTTGACTGGAATACAGTCAATAATGTTGCTGAACTAAAAATGAGTCTTACGGTAGCTATAGGGCCTATTGTAGTTTCCACTATTATAGGTCTATATAGTATATATAGGCTATAATTCTCCTGTTTGTCTCTTAAATATTTTTAATAAAAATTCGTGGTGTGAGCCGCGATGAGTTCGCACACCATGCATAACTATTGGAAAAGGCCTAGGAATTAATCATAGACTTTTCATAACAGATTTATAATATTTTTATGGGTTGATTGCGAGCTTGGCTGAGGTTCTTAAAAACATAAGAGCATATGCCCGCCCCCTCTCGGCAGGCTTTTGCACGAGATAAACAATTCAAAATAAACTTCTGCAGCCAATCAGTATAGGCCGCTCACAGCATGAAACCGGAATCGAAGGCTACGTTAAGGCTGACTGCGCCATGATAGCTAGGCTACGTCCCGTGCACGCAATTTATAGACCTATGCGTACATGAGCATACGATATAAACTGGTAACATGATAGGTCTACCATACATAGGCCTAGGCTAGGTCTAGGCCTACATCCGCAGACCGGTCGTCTGCTGATAGGCTAATGATCTTACGCTACCGATCGCTCGAGACCTCCGGAAGCCTATAAAATTATATCGAGCTTCCCGAACTGTTGGCTATAATAGGCTATCCTATCTAACCCGCTCTTGCATGGATCTCATCATAAGGGTGCGTTCTCCAATATTCACATTGTGCTGGCTATAAAAATGCAAATGTAGGCCTACTGCTTGACAAAGCTGTGTAAAATTTATCAAAGGATGCTTTGATATAATTATAGGACTATGCCGGTTCAGGATGTTAGGCCTACTTGCCAATGTGACGGCAAGTCGCACTATGTAGGCGTGCGGCCGCGTGCCCTTATAAGGTAGGCCTACGCTCGCGAATAATCTGCCTCCCTATTTTAGAAGTTTGAAGATCACGATTTAACCAAAGACCTTTGATTTAACGTTTTAAGCTAAGTTTTGTAGCCCAATTGTACGAAGACATTGCTTGCATGGACCCGACTCGGTGATAGCCTTATATCCCGTCAGCTTGCTAGTAGTTTGTCTCACCATCAATAACGTGCATATTTTTTTTAAAATACGGATATTTCCCAGTTACATTATTTTATGCCAAATTGAATATCTGTCTATAAGTACTTTGAATCTTGATAACATTATAGCCTACTGAATGAACCGGATTAATAGCTGAAGCTACTGATTAATAATAGACGTGGTCCGGTTAAGGCTGCGTTTGGGCGACTTTCGTCGTGACTTGTGCTTGCCTGCGCTGTTTATTTAGACAACGAGTATTATTTAGCGAGTTCATTGGAAATCGGATGAAGCTTGAGAAAAACGGGGAAAATGGCCGGCAATGTGGGAATGCAGCAGCTGATCCCAATTGTCAACCGATTACAGGATGCCTTTGCGTCTCTTGGCGTTCCGTTAACCCTTGATCTGCCTCAGATCGCCGTCGTTGGAAGCCAAAGTGCCGGAAAGAGTAGCGTGTTGGAGAACTTCGTCGGGCGGTGGGTGAACTTAAGATGGCTGATTCATTTGCTAGTTGACATCTTAACGCACTGGTTTTGTGTATATTCAGGATTTAATTACTCAATCGTTTAGGATCGGAGGTAAGTCGATTACTACAGTGGCCTGCGTTTTTACTCGGAACATTATGTGGGCGGAACCGTGTTGCTGGTCGTTATTGGTTGGTGTCCGCAAACGGAAGTACCTTGTGAAACTTGTGAACTGGGGGTCAACTCGAATCCCCGAAAACCCTGAAAAATGCACAGAAACCCGATTTCCCGAGAGCGGCCGAACTCCAGAAAACTATTCATATTTAAATTACCATAATGGCCCATAATTTTCATGTTAGTATTGTTGATTACACAGTTTCTTGTGTACAATAATATTATGTGGAATGAAAATCGAGTGGGAGGGGTTAGTCCGGCCGATATTCGTTTCGGGGATTCGGGTGTCGGGGATTTGACCACGCGTTCGGGCGACTTTTAGGAGCCCAAACTAACTGGGTAGTAATATGCTTAAAAGTTTATCACTTACGTCTTTTTGCATATAATAATTATTACTAACACTTAACTGCAGGCAGTTCAAACTTCAAATTAACTGCTAAATAAAGTCATAATTTTGTTTATAAATATTATATTGTTGGTCATCCACATTTGGTCAACGTTTTACACATGTCTGTTTTTTTTCATCCAGAAATTGAGTGTTCCTTTGCAGTGTGGTGACAGGGCTGCATTTAGGCTAATGCCTGCCCCGATGGGCCACCCCTTTGACAACCCACTGTTCGCGACACACATAATTTATAGCTGCCATCTCATCAAAACTGTGGACCTGGCTGCTACAGCAACCTTAGCACCCACCTAAATGTTAATGTGGGCTTGTGTTTCGGGGTCTTGGGGAATCCTTCATCATCATCGTCGTCACCATCACCACCACCATGGGTTCAATGCCCGTAGGTGTTCGAAGCCTTCCTCACAATGTCTCTCCACTCGAGTCTGTCCTGGGCTGCATGCCCCAGCTGCTGTAAGTCCTTTCCGCACCAGTCCACAATGTCATCCCTCCACTCTCAATGCAGCTTTCCTATTTTGTTGTTGCTCTCTATTATTCCGAACATAAAGAGTCTTAATCTTTCTATCATCTTTCATTCTGCAGATATGTCCGAACAATTTCAGTTTTCGTTGTATAACCTTCTGCATCAGAGTCTCAGCTATATCCACACTTTTGTATACTTCTTCATTGCTAATCTTCTGTGTCCATCCTATCCTCGAGATTTTCATATAGCATTTTCTCTCAAATGCTAGCACTCTTCTTTGCGAGTCTTTCGTTAGTACTCATGTTTCGCATCCATACATCATGCTGCTGAACACACATGTATGTCTTGACTTCATCACAGAGGATTAATGCAGATTGATCGCACAACTGTTCCTGGTTACTGTTGGACTGAGTTTTAGTTGTATTTGAATGCATTGTTTCGATTCATGTGGACTATAATGGAATAAAACACCGATGAAAAACTGATTGTCATGTTTCGTGATTCTGTAGAGATTTCCTGCCGCGAGGTTCTGGCATTGTCACAAGGAGACCTCTGGTCTTACAGCTAATATTTGCAAAACAAGGTTATTGCTAGTTTCTCTTTTAAGCTATAAACGTCAGTGAAGCTGCTAGACTTTACTTTATTAGTCACTGCTGTGGCTAGCTTTGCAATATGAGTTGTTTAATTTGAGGGCGGTGGGTTAGTGCCACTCTTTTGTAGCCTGGTGTCTTATTTTGGGACCAGGTTATCATGACATGGTGATAAAAAATTTGAACATTGATGTTTCGGTCGTTCAATGAGTTAGAGAAGTAGATGAAGGAATTAGTAGTTGTAATAAGCGGGACATGGAAAAGAAAATCAATGCGTGCGAGATGTGGATTTGGAGAAAAATGCTCAGGATTTCATGGACGGAGAAGAGAACTAACGAATCGGTGCGCGGGGCGCTCGGAATAGAGAGGGAGGAGAGACACTGCAGCAAACAGCAACCTGGAGGAAATTGAGCTACTTCGGCCATGTGATGAGATCTAACGGTTTGGAAAAGGAGCTGATGAAGGCATGCGGTGAGGGAAGGAGGAGACGCGGAAGACCGAGGAAGAGATGGTTGGATGAGGTACAGGAAAAGTCTGGCATGAGCCTGGAGGAGCTGAGAGAGGCAACAGGAGAGAGAAGACACTGGAGAGGATACATCAAGAATGTCGCCAGAGCTCCAAGAGCTGACGGCACCAGGTGACCAGATGAATAAGCAAATGGAATAACTTCAAAGTAGTGTTCCAGCGTTTAATATATTTAACTTAGACTGGTGTCAAATTATGCTTTGTACTGTGTTGTGTTGAGACATTATGATGCTCCACTAGTAGATGTCATGACTTGGTTTCTGCTCATACATCAATGGACTCAATATTTAACTATTTGTAGGCCAACATGTCGCACAGCTCTAGCTTTAACCCCTTACAGTGAGTTCCGTTTAGAGTTTTTGTTGCTGATGATCTGATGTACAAGTCAGATATTGAATCATTTGCAGAGTATGCCGAGTTTGTTCACTGCAAGGGCCGAATTTTCACCGACTTCGATCTCGTTCGCAAGGAGATCGAAGATGAAACGGATCGAGCGACTGGATCGAACAAAGGGATCAGTAATATTCCGATCAATCTGCGCGTCTACTCACCGAATGGTTAGCGAGAGAATCATTGTTGTATCAATTTGTGGTGTAGTATAAATTTGTGAAAAATGTCGACGTGGTTTGAAGATGGAACCTTTAAGTTGACGATTTAATTCATGTGGGTGAAACTAATCATTATTGAAGGATAGAGGCAGAGTGAGATAGATAGAGAGGCAGAAAGAGATAGATGGATATACCAGGTATATGTAGATGATAGATGATGATAGATGATGATGGATGGAGAGAGGGAGAGAGAGAGGTAAGGTATAGAGAGATATAGAGATAGAGACAGACAGATACAAAGACAGAGACAGGGGCAGGTGGAGAAGAAGATAATGGAGACAGACAGATAGCCAGACAGACAGACATTCACATTTATTAATTGTGCGTAGTTTAGCATATAAAAAGAATAAAATTGATTAAGTTTTAAGCAGTTGCATAACAAAATTGCTGCCAGAAGTTGAGGCTGCTCTAATGAGAATGTTGACAGGATGTATTTAAGTCACAATAAATGCAATTGGACAATTGGATATTAGGTTATACAGCTAATTAAGATTGACGGCCAACATTCGTAAATGAAACCATATTATGCAGACTAGTGTGTACATGCTGAAGGTTTGCTATGCCTTTGTCAACATATCTGTGCTTGTTGCTGGCTTCAACTAAAATGCGTCATGAAATTTGTATGACTGGTGGGGTTTGTATGTGTATTATGATTTGTATGTGTTTTGTAATCTGCATGTGTAATGTAATTTCGATGGATTGTGTAATTTGCAGACAAGATACAATTTATATATGTAATGTGATTTGAATGTGTGACGTAATTTATGTGTAATATGCAATAAATTGTAGACCTAAAAACATATGTATTTTATGATAGCAGTGGTGGTTGGATGGTTGGAGGTGGCAATGAATGATAATAATAATAAGATTATTAATAATAATAATAACAATAAAAATAATAAGATCCGTCGGATCTTGACGAGTTCTTGCTGCCCCAGTATGAATTTTTACGTCTCGCGATTATTTTTTTTAATCCTGGGGGATCCGAGGAATCTTGGAATTAGGAATCTTGTCGACCGATGTTCTGAAGAGAACCAAAGGACCTAAGAGAGAGAGAGGGGGGATCCGAGGTACCTTGGTTAGAAAAACAATATTCATGTCTATTTAGAAAGAATGATAATAATAGAGGTAGTAGCAGCAGTAAACAATAATAACATTACTGCCATTGATATTGGTTGTGTTGAATGTGTTCATAGTCTTGAATCTGACGCTCATCGATCTGCCTGGCATGACGAAAGTTGCGGTGGGTGACCAGCCGCCAGACATTGAGATTCAGATCCGTAATATGCTGATGGAGTTCATCACGAAAGAAAACTGCCTCATTCTGGCCATCTCTCCGGCCAACGCAGACCTGGCCAATTCCGACGCCCTCAAAATAGCCAAGGAGGTTGACCCACAAGGTCAGTCTCATTCCTCTAACCAGCACTTCACAACAGTTGACTCCATGTCCACCGTTTTTTGAGTGATACCAGTCCATTGCCTGGAAAAAGAAGGTTTTCTACAGAAGATGCATACACTTCCTATTTAGAATCAGAATCATAGAGCTATCAACTAATGAAAAGGACAATATGTAATTAAATATTAAATTAGCACGCACTCCTTGTAAAATGAGTTCTGGGGCTATTCAGAGAGAACAGTTCTGAGAAGGGTTATTTTCATGAATCAAATTTCCATAATTTATTGCCAAGTATTGTTTCGATCAATCCAACTTCTATTTGAGCAGCAGTTTTTATTCATGACTCAAACTTCCTTATTTGCAAGAAATATTTTCATCAACCCAACTTTAATTTGAGCAAAAACATTTTCATCCGAATTGTCTGGCTCAGAATTGCCTAGTCACAATTAGATGTCAATTCCCACAGCCAGCAGCTCAATGCACAAAACATTTACTGTTAATAATAATAACAAGGACAATTTATATGGCGCTGTACCACAGCTATGCTGTTACAGGGGCGCCTCACAAACAACTGATCTGATCTGATGTAATTTTGTAAAGCGCTTCTCACAGCAGAGCTATTCAGAAGCTCTCTCAGTGTGACAGGCAGGATAGGCCTTACAAATTAAAGAAGTCTTGAGTCCTGATTTGAAGGAGTCAACTGAGTCAGACGCTGCTGTTGGAATGCTACATGTCTTTTAGACTGTGATTACCAGAGATATGTGCACCATACTATCATCAGCACGTGATTAATAAAGAACATGTTTACCATAATTATGTAATATTAATTAATTAGGACATATTTTTGTGTGTCTTCCTTCTGGTCAGGTCTGCGTACGATTGGAGTGATAACGAAACTGGATCTGATGGATGAGGGAACGGATGCCAGGGAGATCCTGGAAAATAGACTTCTTCCACTAAGACGAGGTTTCCTGGAATTTCTGTTTATTTTCTTTCCTGATTTATTACCTTTTTTGTCTTTTGGATGGATTTTCCACTTGAGGAAAGCAGGACCTCATTGTGACTTTACACAAAGGGGGAAAGATAGAAAATTGTATTTTATATCTACTAAGGATGAGAAAGTATGGGAGGCGAATACAAGTAAGGTAGGGTAATTGCCAGACTTTATTATCATTATTGTTATTATTTATTGTTGTTATTATTTACTGCTTCTGTTATGATTGTTATTTATTATTTTTTGCTGTTGATATTATTATTATGCCTATTTATTTCTTATTGCGCATTTTATTAAGTGCGTCTATAGTTTGAAGCATAATATTGTTCAGAAATATTGATTGCATGACAATGTCTGGTGAGCTGTTTAGTGTTTAGTCTGTATTAGGACATGTGCCTATTGACGTTAGTCATCTAGGTCAACAGCTCTGTCCTACCAATGCCATCATTTGCTTACAAGTATAGGATTATTTTGAAATGGGAGGATTCTCTAAGAAACTTTGAATTTTGGCGACTGGTGTCTTTGATGCACTGTAACTCTTGGTGCTGTCCACTTCTGCTCTCTTCATTCGGCTGAACATAGTCTGCTCTCAGGCCAATTTGCTCGCACCACCACTATGCCGAACCATGCCTTCATGGTGGTAGGACCCTCGACCTGGAATGACGTCCTCTTGACACTCCGATCCATTTTCCTACAATTCTTCTCAGGCATTCCTCTCTTTCATCTTGAGACAGTTTTATTTGGCTGCGTTGGGGTCTGGAGTACCTCTGAGTTGTCCTCTTAAATAGGTGCTATACAAATTCATTAAAATGTATGAATGATCGAATGATGTTATAGAAGTCATATGATTAGATTAGATTGGATTGGATTTGTACTTGTCTTTTGTTTAGGATATATTGGTGTCGTCAACCGCAGTCAGAAGGACATTGAAGGGCGTAAGGATATAAAAGCCGCCATGGCCGCTGAAAGAAAGTTCTTCCTCTGCCACCCATCCTACAAGTCAGTTGCAAGTGGTTCGAGTCATTTAAATGGAAAGAGGGAATGGCTGGATGAGTGGGAAAGATTATTGGCTGTCTTCAACATGTCTTGCTCACACTTTCTTTACTCACTGCTCACTCAGTCGCGTATTCATTCACTCAATCAGTTATTCGTTCACTTGTTCACTTAATTGCTTATACTCACTCTTACTAACTCGCATTCCTGTGTTTGCATAGTCGCTCTCATTTGCTCGCTCAGTCAATAGTTTACTTGTTCAAAATGGTTTACTTGTTCAAAATGTTCATGCCTGCTCACTCACTCACTTACACTCGTGCTCATTCACTAATTTGCCCTCTTAGTTGCTAAGTTTACTAGCGCACTCACTCTTGCTCACTTGTTCATTCATTCAATCATTATAATTCTTTAGCATGCTCATTGCTCATTTATCAGAAGTCATCAAATAGCAGTGGATGATTTTCCTGTCAATTCCTCATGATCTAGGCACATGGCTGACCGGATGGGAACTCCGTACCTGCAGAGAACCCTCAACCAGCAGCTGACCAACCACATCCGCAACACGCTTCCCAACCTCCGCAACAAACTCCAGTCGCAATTGCTTTCGATGGAGAAGGAGGTGGAAGAGTTCAAGAACTTCCGTCCAGATGACCCCGCTCGCAAGACGAAGGCAATGATGCAGTAAGTTGGTGCAACGATGCATTGTAGGGACAGCACTGTAGTTGAAAGGACAACTTTGCAATAATATTATTGTAGGGACAACATTTCAGTTTTTAGTTGCAGCTTTGGCAGTTGTAAGGTTGACTTTCCTGTTGTGAGGATGACTTTTCAGTCATAGGCCTAAAGATGTCATGGTTCAATCTCAGTTTTCAATCTGATTATACATGTTATGAGAAGGAGCCTTCGATTGCCCCCTAACATGTCTCATGTAGCTTATGTGACATGTCTCAAATAACATGTTTTGTACAGCATGCCCTCATGTTTTTTTTTTATCGTAGGATGGTGACAACGCTTGCCCAAGACTTGGAAAAGAGTATTGAAGGCGCTGGTAGCGAAATCAGCACAAAGGAATTGTCTGGTGGTGCGAAAATCAACCGAATATTTCACGAGCGCTTTCCTTTCGAACTTGTCAAGGTAATTATTCAATGGGAGCATGGTGAGGTGTCCAGTAAGTTGTTAAATCGGTTTTGAAGTTAAGGTGAAACTGGATGAAATCGAGAGATTCGGTTTTCACTAACATTCATTGGAACGGTTGTTTTCTTTTCAGATCGAGTACAATGAGAAGGAATTGCGGAAAGAGATTACATTTGCGATCAAGAACATTCACGGTATCAGGTAAGTGCTGTAGACGCTAGGTAGCAGGAACAGTTTGCTCTCTATGTACTGCATAAGACAATTGTTGGTTTTGCTGTGTTTTTTATGCGCTGCACAAGACAATAGCTGTTGCTTTCTGTGCATGTCTGAACACTGCATAAGACAACTGTTGTCATTTGCTCTTGTTTTCTAAGCATTGACAACCGTTGTTGTTCTCTGTTTACTATGTAAGACAACAGTTGTCTTACTTTTGTTCTCTATGTTCTACTTAAGACAACAGTTGTCACTGCTGTTGTTTCTTTGTGCTACTTAATTCAACCGTTGTTGTTGCTGTTGTCTTCAGAACCGGTCTGTTCACACCTGACATGGCCTTTGAAACGATCGTTAAGAAACAGATCGAGCGACTGAGAGAACCGTCGCTTAAATGCGCCGACATGGTTGTCAACGAACTTACAACTGTCATCCACAAATGCACCGAAAAGGTTCGACTTAATACCATGTTTCATGTACCATGTGATATGTACTATGTGACATTGGACTATGTAGCATCTATAAGAACATGTGAATTACCGGTACTTTAATTGGTTGAAATTTTTTTTGGTTATTAACCTAATCATAATTGATTAGCATTATTATCATCTGGTCACCTGGTGCTGTCAGCTCTTGGAACTCTGGCGACAGTTTTGATGTATCCTCTAACATTATTATTTGTAATTAATTAATTAATTTTAACTGGAATTAATTTTATTATCTGGAGTTAATTAGTTTTAATTGATTTGATTTGTTCACCATTTTTTGGGTTTTAGCATTGGTCACGTTCAAGTTGGATTGACGAAAGAATTCTCGCTAAATGATTGATTGATGAAAATAATTTTATACTTAAATGGAAGTGGGTTCAATGAAAAGATTGCTGCTTAAATTGAAGCTGGGTTGATCTAAAACTTTTGTGTCCGAATGGAAGCTGGATTGATGAAAAGTAGTTCTAAGTGAGAGTGATGAAAAATAATTACACTGCACCAGGCGAGTTATTTAGAACTCTGAAGTGATAGGTCACCATTAATTTTGTTATCAGGAATAATTTAATTATTCTGAACTAACTACTTTATTTACATTTCTGTGGTTAGCAACTTAATTATCTGGGAGTTTCCAAAGGTTTCTTTTAGGACCTTAAGTAAATTCTGATCACCAAAATCAATTAGTCAATCAAAATTTATATAGCGCTTCTTCAAGATATTTACTCAGAGACGCTCTCTGCGTGAATGGTTCTTTCATGGGCATAGTGCACTAGAACTGTAGCATTTATAAACAGCAATTCAGGAGTTTTTTCGTGCGTTAATTGGGAGTGTGCTCTGCTGTGCATTTGCAGATGATGCGGTTTCCGAATCTTCGTGAGGAATCGGAGCGCGTCATAAACACACGCATCAGAGAACGAGAACAAAAGACGAAAGATCAACTGATTCTCATGGTTGATATCCAACTGGCTTACATGAACACCAACCACGAGGATTTCATCGGATTTGCAAAGTAACCAAATTAGCTTTTTTCTTCATGTGTCATCGCAAACGTAGACTCTTGAGTAGTTCAGGTGTAATCTCCATACAAAAACTCGTGAGTAATCCTAAGTGTTAAATGCACACAATATCCTAAGTGTAAATTCGCATGTAACCCTAGGTTTGAACTCACATGTAATCTAAGTGTGAACTCTCATCCAAACATAAAAGTAGGCATGCATGTTATCATAAGTGTAAACTCACACAATCATAAGTGTAAACTTGGGCGTAATCTTAGGTATAAATTCACATATAATCCTAAGTTTAAGCTGATGCATAAATACTAAGCATAAACTCGCATTATCCGAAAGCGTTGGCATTGTGATGAGTAATTGATGTACGTTGTATATCATATGATGTTTTTGTCCATCTTTCATTTTCAGTGCACAGCAGAATTCCGATGTTGCAAGCAAGCGAAAAGTTGGCAACCAGGTTAGTCGTGGTTCCAAGTCTGCTCTTAGAGAAATGTCCACTCTATTTATGCTGATTAAATTTAATTTGATTAATATAATTAATTGGTTCAGTTTGTTATGCAGTCCGTCAGTGTTGCTTGGTGAGTGGATCTTATGTTCATTGATGAACTGATTGAATGGTTTCGTGTGTGATTACTGATTTGATTGCATGAGAGAAAGAGATGATAGCTGGCCGGTAATTAGTAGACGTGTATTTTGATTGATGGGTGAGAATCACTTGTCAGACGTGTATGTTGATTGACAGGTGAAATACTATGATAAATGCGTATTTTGATTGACAGGTGATACGCAAGGGCTGGCTGGCACTTCACAACATCAGTATGTTCAAAGGAGGGAAGACGGAATTCTGGTTTGTCCTAACGGCCGAGAATTTGATGTGGTTTAAAGATGAAGAGGTAATCCTTGTCATGGGTTTTCAATTTTATTTATTTTGGAAATTTATACATTGCCTATTCAGAGTAGGCTTCTCAGAAGTGGTTCCAACCCAACCATGGCTAAATAAGACAGTTTTGAGGTTCTTAAGTAGCAGAGAATGGAGGTCTGCAGACATGGTATTCAGATTTTAAGGTGGCACGTATGGGTTCTAGCCTTCAGTTGTTGTAATGCATCATGGTAAGCCTGATTATGATTTTTATCAATCATTCATTATAAAGAAAGCCGATGTTATTGATTTTGTAGGAGAAAGATAAGAAGTATATGTTGTCGCTGGATAACCTGAAACTTCGCGATATTGAAGCTGGATTCATGTCTCGTAGATGCATGTATGCTCTCTTCAACGTCGAAAACAGGTGGGAGAAACCAATGCACTGATGAAACCATTTTTTAATGTGTTATGCATTGTATGTATTTATATGTTATGTATTTGTGTGCTGTGTATATATATATATATAAATGTAAAAAATGTATAATACCATATTATATGTATTATATTTTATATTATATATTTTTATTGCTAGAAACGTGTACAAGGATTACAAGCAGCTGGAGCTATCCGCCGAGAGCCAGGAGGAGGTGGACAGCTGGAAAGCGTCTTTCCTTCGTGCTGGAGTCTATCCGGAGAAGAAGGTTGAAGCGGATGATGATGTGAGTCGTTGTCATTTCACTGTAAATTGTGATTAATTCAGTGCAGTAGAAAACCAGTATTAAGGTGATTTTTGCAACATATTGAGTTTGACGCATCATTTCAAATGTCTTCGTGCATCAGGCTTTAAAATGGCAAAATATGATTGCTCCAACTCTATTCTAACTTATGTTTGATCGAATAAAACCAATTGTAATTGTAATTGTGTGCATGTGTGTGTGGTGGTGTTTGTGTTTCATGTAATTATGGTGAATAAGCTGTGGAGAATTTCGTCGACTGTTTTGATTGACAGGCGAAAGATGACATTGGATCGATCGATCCTCAGCTTGAAAGACAAGTTGAGACGATACGAAATCTCGTTGAGTCGTATCTACGGATCGTACACAAGACCCAGCAAGACATGGTGCCGAAAACTATAATGCACATGATTGTCAACGAGGTATTATTGCTTTCATTATATTGTTATTTTTACTATTATAATTATTATTATTTTTATTACTATTATTATTATTATTTTTGTATGCCCGGGGTGCATATAATTCGCCAGGAACTTAAACATTAATTGGTAAACGAAGAAAAATTTCTGAAACGACACCTATATGTCGCTAATAATTAATATTATTACTTATTATTGTTTGACATGAGGTACATGTGATCCCTCAGGTTTTCAAAAACTTAGATATGGCATTGTTCTGTGATGGCTTGTCTATGCTGAGACAGATAAGTGCTGGTGTGGTTTCTCGGTTTCCTCCAGTCATCTTGGCCAGGATTGGTAAAAAAGCCATTATTATTCTTTTTCTTTAAGTTTAAAATACTATTATTGTTATTATTGTAAAATTATTTATTATCGACATCTGTATTGTTCGGGTATGTAAATACCCGAACAATACAGCAATAGCCTTTGAGGTAATATTATTGCTAGAAAAATTATTATATTAAGACTTTATGCCGTCCAGTGTCCACCTGCCCTCTTTAATAACAGTCTATTGCTTTGGGTATGATTTCACTCCAAGTAATCATCGAATGATGGCTTATGCTTAATATGCTTAAGATGCTGTGGAAGTGGTGATTTAGATTATAAAGTGGTGATTAGATTAGGGCTATTGAGATTGATTTGATGGTAAAATGAAATTGCTGTTCTGAATTATGTTGTTTTAAGGATGCAAGAAATAAGTAAATAAGAAATAAACAAAACAGTAGAGTTGATGTATCACTTTGTTCTTTTGTTTCCTACATTAGTTTCGTATTCATTGCAGATGAAGGACTTTGTCCATACAGAGCTCCTGGCTCAGCTCTATTCTTCCAGAGATCAGGTCGGTTGTAATGGAGCTACATCAATCGTTCTCTTTAAGTCATGTTCTATGTTATGTCTAGCATATTTATGAGCACTTGTTGTCGCGCCCCTTCAGGATTTATACTCGTAGGCGCTCCTGACTGCAGCACAGACACTGTATCAGAGTTTGACGCCAAAGAGCTTGAGCAATTGGAAGTGGACTTGCTCAGGGTGCCCATGAGGCAGCTTGAGGTGGATTCGAACCCACAACCTTCTGGCTGCAGGGCATCGAACATACCCCTACACCACTGCCCCACCTCTCACCTCACCCCTGAGGTATCTCGAGCAAGCCCTTCTCTCATATCAGTTCAGGGATCAGTTCAGGGCAATCAAGTGATATTTGGTTGACTAATTATAAGGGTTCCCTATCATTTGGTCACAAGTCATTTCGTCGTAATCAATTCGTCGCAATTTATATCGCCGTAAATTAAATCGTCGCTGTATAATTCGTCGCATGCAAGTCGTCGTGTTCAGTCCGTCGTTTTTCATATCGTCGTTAAATAATTTTGTCGCAGATTTGCGCAGTTTATTTAGTGTTGTAGGTCTATATCTGTAATAGTACAATACAATTTCTCATCATGCAAAGCTAATTTAAAAACTGACATTTTATTAAATTGACGGTTACATATCCAAGTAAAAAAGGCTAAAACGTAAAAGCACAATAAAACGTAAGCACGATATGTAGGCTAACCCTTACTGTCTAAGCCGATTGAATCAATCACATCGCCAGTATGTCTTGCCGCTCACTTCTCTCTCCTTTGTATTAATGTAACCCTCATAGACTGCGTTGTGATTTCCTCTGCTACTCGTAACAAACGTTAACTTCGACATTGTGGCGATAACTAGACGTACCTTCTTCTGGCACTGGCAGAAGAGTCGACGTATATAAACCCATCAATTATTATATTAGGCGTACCTTGGACTGTTGGGTTTATATACGTCGACTTCAAGTCTGCTGTCACGTAGACCAATTGAGGAATAACGACCAATACGACTGAATGAATGCGACCAGTTGATTGCGACGATATTGACGGCGACCAATTAATTCGCGACCAATTAATTAACGACCATATGACCGCGACGAAATGATCTGCGACGAAATGATCTGCGACGATATGGATGGTCACCATTATAAGTAGAGTATGTAAGATTGGATTGTAGTGTTTATTAAATGCCTCACGATCATATTGCCCGCGTTGATGGCATTTAATTGCATTTTTAGTTGGACAATTATAGAGTGCCACTTCAAGATAAAAGTCATAATGGATGATTTTTACAGAACTATAAAAAGTGCTGCATAATGGATGCTTGGATGTTTAACCATTGCTATGTTAGTCGTCAATGATGGAGGAGAGTGCGGACGAGGCGCAGAGACGTGAGGAGATCCTTCGCATGTACCACGCAACGAAGGACGCGCTTAGCATCATCGGTGACGTCACAACGTCGACCAGCTCAACGCCAGTGCCGCCACCTGTTGACGACGATTGGATCAAATCGACGGAAAATGCTCCTGCAACCGGCAGAATGATGAACAACGGGTCGGTGTTTTGTTTGTTTGTTTGTTTGTATGTGCACTTGTTATAGCGCCTCTTCAAGCTCTCTTCTACTCAGAGGCGCTCCCGAATGCAGAGCGGACGCTGCATCGAAGTTTCACGCCGAAGCGCTGAGCAATTGTGAGTGAAGGACTTGCCCAAGGTCCTTACGCGGCGAGGAGGATTCGAACCTCGAACCTTCCGGCTTCAAGGCAACGACGCCACCACTACACCACCATGCCCCCTTGTTGGCAACGCATTAGTACAACTGCTATGTTACTTTCTTTGTCCTCCCTTGTTGCGCCCGCAATATGTTTTGTCAGTAGTTTCCAGCCCTTGTGACGGTTTTGGGTGTTATGGTGCCATCAGTATTTTTTTATGTATCATAGGGTTTGGTTATAAGTTGCTGAATTTGTTAATAATCATAGTTGTAAAGAAGTTTTTTCCATTTGTTATTCTCAGAAAACTCCCGTTTTTTAATTTTTATTTTTCGTCTAGGTTTTAGTTTTTTTTATGTGACCATGCTTTTAGATTTACTGTCAATAATTATTTTCTTTAATTTTATTTTCGTATGATATCTATTTCGCTGTCTACGTAATTTCAAGGATTCCAGTAATTCAGGTTATTAACTATTTAACCATTTTACCTAGTGTTTGCTAATAAGACTGAGTTATTTGCCTGAGCTGATTAAAATTAAATCGTGCAAACAAGTATTTTGATTTTAAACTGTAGTACAATATGTAACAGCGACTTTGCGGATATCTTCCTGGCACCATTGATTGGTGATTGGATAGTTTAGATTCATTCATTAAATGAATATGTGTAGCGTAGCACCTCTTCACTACTCAGAGGCGCTCCCAATACCAGCACCGCAAAATAAAACTCTTAAGATGAGAGAGATTTTGCCTGAGAAGGAGTTCTAGAATGGGAGTGTAGCGTCAATGGAAGGCCATTCCAGGTCGAGGGTTCTACCACCGCGAAGGCATGGTTCTGAAGGTACAAGCAATTTAAGTGACTGAGAGGGCAGCCTTTGTTCAGTCGAATGAAGGGTGGAGCGGAAGTGGCTAGCACTTAGAGTATGGATAAGAATAAATAATTTCCTAGTTAACAGGAATTTTCCATGGATGAGTGTCTTCATGTTTTTAGACCTCCTTCGCCAAAGACGAACAGGGGATCCTCAATCCCGGCTCGCCCTGCTCCATCTGCTCCGTCGAGACCAGCTCCGGGTGTTCCGAATCGGATGGGGCCGAGCCCAACACCCGTCGGCAACATTCCGTTTAACCTTCCTCCGCCTCTCATTCCAATGTAAGTCAACAAATCTAATCTAATCTAATCTAATGACCTCCTCTACTGAATGATTATCGTTAATACTAAGATCAGAATCAATGGTTACTTTAAGTCAAAACGAAGTCAAAAACCAGGTCAATGATTATCAGGAGATCTGGGAAACGTTTTAGCAATTGTCTGATCAATTTCTTTGATATAATCAAATCATTGGATTATGTCATGCAGTTAGGAGTTTCATTGTGCTAATAAACATTCTGAATGAGTTAGCTTTCCTTAATAATTTGTGCAACAGTGACTTGGTAGGCAGGCAGTTACACCCAAACAATTTCATCTGAATTCTTTTTATGATTTTGTCCCAATTCAAAGTTATTTAAAGTGAGGCTTGATTTTCTTTTTAAGTATACAATTCTACAAACAGTTATTCTTCGACTTCAAAAGGTATTCTCTTGTTCAAACTGGTCTGTCTTTTCAACTCTGTTGACATGGAATATTAGAGATTGCCTCCTTGTCAAATATTACAGCTGCCAAGACAAATAAAAAATCTTAGATTCCGAGGCATTGTTATCGTCAATTCCAGCCTAGTTTGTAAAAAAGATCTCCTTCTTACAACATGACGCGTGTGTTGTTTCTCACAGGAGACCAGGCGGGGCTGGGCAAGGTCCTCCGAACATCCCAGACCGACCGTCAATTCCAACCAGACCACAATGAGACCAACGAGCGTGCGATCGATTACCCAAGGTCGTCACTACAGCGAGACAATAGAACAACCTATATGAAAAAACGGACCTACTGTATAACTTGCTTCATTACATGGATTCGATAGGTATATAGAAATCTGCGACTGGTATAAACATATTTCTACAGAATCCAGGTTTATGTGTACATGCCTGCTCCTGGTGCACAAATACCGGTTTAAAGTAACATAGACTTGCATCTGTGAGAAATATGCGCGGAGTGTAAATAGGCAGATAATATTTGATACAATCTAACCGTTTTTGTAAGTACTTATTTGAAGATTGGATGCAACTTGTAGTGAACATGATTTCGTATTGATGACTATTCATTTGACGGTATCCGAATTGATTGACTTGAAATAATGTGAGTGGTAGTAGGTCTCTGTTGACCACGTGATTATAGAAGTAGAAGTATTTCTGATGTTGTGACTATCAAACTGCGACTGGGTCGACTGAAATGAAGGCGGATCAACGATATTTTTTAGCGTGAACAGTGTTGCCGTAGTTTTGTGGCGACTGCTTCTGCTCTTATTTACGGCTTGCTGCTGTTTGATGTGGACTTAGTATTTGTTTTCCGTCTAGGAACCATTTCAGCTACTAGGTAAATAGTCTGCTAGTGTTTCGAACTTTCGAGATCGTACTGAATGCTGTGCGTTTTGTTTGTGGATGTATTCCACGCACATTTTTAAGTTGATGAACACTTGAATTGCAGACGTGGTTAACATATTGGAGAGGTTGGGGTTCAATTCCATCTAGGAACAGATTTTTCAATTAAGAAATGTCTAGTGGACTTGGGTAATAACATGTGTGGAGCAACTGAATCTGCAGGCTACAGTGCAGAGTCTCATATATGCCAAGTCTAAGGAAACGAAGTCGCCGAGACTTCTCAAACTTGGTTGTGGAGGAACTTCCTTCTTTTTCGGGTTCTCGGAATGTGTGATATGAATATCTGGAACAGAATGTAAATTATGCACGTGGCTGCCAATCTGGTTCGACTTAGTATTGATTAACTTAGTCAGTGTAATTGTAAAGTGATCTGCTAATTAGTGTTTTAATAATGTTTTACAGTCTGAACTAATTCTAGATTTCTGTGGCCATAGTCAGGCGGGTATCTCTGTAGCAGTTGCTTGATATGGTTGCATCCAGTGGCGTAGCCAATGGGGGGTTTCGGGGGTTAAACCCCCATTGGCTTATGGAAAAAGGTTTGTTTAAGGTTTTTTATTTACTGTAATACTGTTGGGTTGGTGTCAGGAAGGGCATCCGGCCAGGTCATAAAACCCCCAACCTCCCCTCCCCATGATAAATTCTTGGGTACGCCACTGGTTGCATCTATACAGGTGTTGTTATTCTTGCCTGTCACTCTACATAATGTTTTTAATTCTGTTACAAGGGCGTTTTCTGCTTGTGTTTATTTAAGATCAGGAATCAAGTTGTCGAGTTAATTTTGAACATCGTCGTATATTGAGTGGACACGGCTAACTGAAAATACCGACTTTTTGGCAAAATATTCTGGTGACCTTTTTTCTAGTCATTGAAATTTCTGACAACCTTTTTTTAGTCATTGAAATTTCTTACGACTTTTTTAGTCATTGAAATTTCTGACGTCTTTTTTAGTCATTGAAATTTCTGACGACTTTTTAGTCTTCACATGCTTTTCCTTCAATTTTTTGCCCGAAAAACTTTCACCATGCCGTAAAAATATAATTTCACGATTTTTTCTTTTAAAATCGCAAGGTTAACCTGTTTTATGCTCGTCATTTTGTTTCTATTAACTTTTTTACTTTAGTCTTTGTTGGGTGAGTATACGCTGTATACTACGTACACAATGCCACATTTTTCTCAAAGTGAGTACACGCTGTATACCGCGTGTACCATGGAGCACAGCCCTGGGCATAAGCCTTTAAAACTGAAGCCTGATATGTTGTCCAACGTGTCGTCATGGTGCTTAAATGGCACAGTCTCGTTGGACAAAGCAAGCGGTGTGGCAACCATGACAGCTACATAACTTTCTGCTCAGCAGGCCGTTATGCTCACAGACTTCATTCATTCATTCAAGAAATACGCTAAAGGGCGTCATGTTATGCGAGTGCAGGCATTTCATTTTACAGCACAAGCTCAGCTGGCGTATGCTGTGTTCACTCAATATACGTCGATGATTTTAAATGACAAATAGTTGTCGATGATATCTTTTGATTTTATGCCTCTAGCACAGAAGGCATAAAAGAAGAAAATCAGTTATGCCTTCTGTGCTAGACACACTATTTATGAGTATGGGCTTGTTTTAGATAGAGTCAAAATGCAACACATGAATCAGTTGTTGATTAAGCAGTCAGAGTGTTTTCTAGTGATTTTTATATCAGGCAGATGATGTGCAGAACTGGGTAGATTTTTCTTGTTTTAATATTATGAACGTAGGGTGCCCACATTCACTATTCAGGCATACACTTTTTTCTATTCCGTCTAGTCGGAACCTGTAAATAAGTAATCTAGTTCTTATTATATTGGAGCCAGTGAATTGTGCTATTTTCGTATGTAGTCACTTCCAAGAATTATTATTTAACCGCGCTGAACTGGCCTCTGTGTTTTCACTACTTTGTGGAGATGGCTTTAAATAGCATTTGTGTGAAGTGTAACATGATTCTGGCACCATGCAACAGCGATAGCAGGAATCTGTAGATAGTACTGTTCATCCACCATGACTTCTGAACATGGACCTGGAATGTAGGTTCTGGCACATCCTTGGAATCAGGAATGCTGGAAGAATTGTCCCGTCTATGATGCACTTTGTAATGTTGACTTGCAGACAATAGCTATATTTGTAAATAGAAGCATCTTCTGGCATTACGGTACTATTGTGTCTGCACATTAAGTCTGATATTATGATCCGTTCCTTTTTCCAAGGCAATCTGTTTGATATGATATTCATGTTGGGCATTCATCATTGTCGTGGCCCTTGTGTATCAACACATTTCAATCAAACTTAAAATATATAAATATATAAACTTATGTAAGTTAGTGAAATGAAAACCTGTCAACAGTCCCACACGTGCATGTCTGCAACCATCTCTTGCTCTGTCCTTATCGTCTGTTTTGTTGTTCTTTTTGACTGACAAAATGCTGAAATCCTCAGAAGGTATCGATTGAAAAGCTGGGTTTTGCCTTCCCACAAAACAAATTCTTTTTCTATGAAATCTAAGGATTCGAAACCAGAAACTTGTGAGGTACATCACAGAGAATCAAGTCAAAACGTCTAATTAACCGTAATTCTAATTTGCACGTAAAATCAATGAGATAATCAGTTTTGTCGAGTTTCCGAATCATACTTTTACATTGAGAATGAAAACTCTTTGGGATGGGGACATGTACTGAGTCTTTTAACCAGAAGCAAGAGCAGATAATTATCTCCAACTTCGTTTCCAGGTGATACATCCTGCATGAAGTGAATTGCAATTGAAATGTGTACATGGAAAAGTCGATACTAAATGGATTGATTATAGGACATTTGTTTTTATTTGAAGGTCAGATATGAACTTCACAGACTTATTATTCGAAGTCTTAAGAGGGAAATAATTGTGTCTACACAAATTAGCATGCTATGGTTTACACTTGTTATTAATCAATTGAATTATGTTGTTATATGCTTACAATTCCTCCAACGTAAACTGCTTTGTTTTTCTTACTTAACATTCTAATGATGAGCTGCTGCACTTGTCTGTTTATATCCGATAAAGGGTTAATAACAAACGATAAAGGGATAATGACATGATAAACTGTTAGTAACAAATGATGCTTGAAGATAGTGACCTCTTTTATAAATGACGCCATTGGTAATCACTCCAGAACTGCATACAAATTTCTGTTTGTCGCCCTTGCACATTTGTTGTAAACATCTTTGTATCAAATTTAGTCTAATTCGCCTCTTTTACGCAGAACACTGGCAGCCATGTTGGCATTTTAAGTTTCTTTTCAAATCATTCAATCTTGTTGTAGAAAGAGTAAAGTCCCATTTTATCAACGGTTGAAAATTTGGTTGTATTCTTTTGTGACTGAAATCTAACTGCTTGCTGGTAATGCCAACACTTTGTCGGTTTTTAAAAAGCTGCTGTTGTTGTTAGAGTTTTTATGTTCTGCTGCAGTGTTTTCTTGCATCTGTGTGCCGGGTATGTTAGCCACTGAGCAGAATCTGCAGTCACATCGAAACCATTGTCTTACACAATCTGTGAAATCATTGTCTTACACAACATATGGAGCCGTTGTCTTACAATCTGTGAAACCATTGTTTTTACAATCTGTTTACTTGAGAAGTTGAGTGGCAAGTCGAGTTGATCGCAGAACAAGTCATGTATGTTATGGAGAGGCACACTGATTTTTAGTAGTTTGATGAATGTTAATAAATGCCTTCGTACCAGCCACCAGTCTTGCCTTTAACTAATTTAACTAATCATGTATGCAGCAATTCTCAACAAACTATCGATGGTTAACAAAGGAACAGTCGACATTTTATGGACGATTTCAACATCACTTCTCCAAGTATTCAGTCCTTGTCTTTGGCAAAATGACAGCAGTTAAGCGCCAAAGTATTTGCCTTGTATGAGGCAATACAGGGCTATTACTTCTTAATATAACTATAATAACAAGGAAATTAATCATATGTATTAGTTATTTATTATAGATGTCTTTCAGTTTAATTCACTGAAGACCAGTGAGTTAAGAACCCTGTGACTTTGCCCAGATACATCCGCAGAAGTTGTTCAAATTCTTATGAATTTATTGATGACGCTCCACACGTGTCTGAGTCTATGTGGATGGTTCAAAGGCTGTGAAGTGGGATGTAGACCCATCTCCCCTTGCGGAATGTCACTCCTTTCCCAGCCGTTGTCTTCCTCTAGGGCAATGCTGTCCAACATTTTTGGTAGGCCTACCACGGACCGCAAAAGCGACATTCTTAAAGCCGAGGGCTGCAACAGTAGGCCTAGACTCAAAAGCAATGTCTAAAATTATTTATATATTAATATTGAAATGAGTACAGAGATTTAATATGGACAGATTTATAATCTGTCCATCAGTCTAGCTATCAATTATATGAAATCTATATCGTCCTAGGTCTACCGACGGTTCAAGATAACTATTCAGAGATACGCCGGACCCAGGAATGGCCAAAGAGGAAAGTCTTTAGCAGTCTATCGAAAGAGTTCGACGAGCCCCACAGAAATAATAATGAATAATAGCATATGGACTACACAAACACAATAATTAGGGTAAAGTGGGGTAATTTCGGCATGTGGCTAATTTCAGCACCCGGCCGCCAGTAGCCGAGAAAATATCTTTCCCGAAAATAGCTCTATGGTTTTTCGTCATAGGTCTCAACATTGCAATCTTAGAAAAGTTCAAAAAGTATTATAAATCGCATTAAAAGCTCTTCTGGTAAGTCATTTAAAAAAAGCATTTTCACAATTGTTTTTCAATTCAGAGACAGCGCTGTAGAAAATTTGGTATCGGTCACATAAATAAATGTAGAGATTTTTCTATAAGTATAATTATCACAAAGCAGGAAACTTATAAGCTGAGTTAGGCTACATATTAACTTAACTTATTAAGTATGTTTTCAGTATGCCTACATGCAGAGGCGGATCCAGGGGGGAATCCGGCCATGACCGCCCATTTAGAAATTTCTTTATTTTCGACCAGCTATTTTGTTCGGAAAGTAGACGTGGCCTCCCCATGAGTAGTTCCGTGGGACTTTGCACCCCCCCCCTTCGAAAATTTCTGTATCCGCCTTTGCCTACATGTAAAAGCCTACGCCGCTGTTGTCGGTATGACATTTGGAAAACGAGGACATGGAAATGCCCTTGTTCCAAGTTGGAACTTTGTATACAGAATTCAGTGTACTTGAAGCACCTGCCAATCACCTACTTAGGCCTACTTCATCAAACGCGCTTGCACCATGTAGCCTACATTGTATACATATTATGTAACCTCTGTCTGTATTCTGTAACCAGTCCTCTTATCGCTCAGCATTTCGGGAAAGTTGTTCCCAGTGCTTAAAGTGTGGAAAAATAAGTGCCTGGACGCCCCTTATCTTTCCAAAAGAAGTGCCTGGACGCCCCTTACCTTCATCATCATCAATATCCATAGGCACAGTGCTCGTAGGAATCCGACGCCACTCTCTGTCTGAGTCTGTCTCGCGTCATGTTACCCAGCTTCTCACCGGTCCGGTCAGCAGGTCTGCTCCATACCATTAACATCTTGAAGCAGCTGGACCACCTTGTCTGATTGAAGATAAAATTGGGAGAGAGGCATGAAGGACAACCTGGGTCAATGCCCGTATGTGTCCCATGCTCTCCCCCGACTCTCTCCCCCAGTCTGTCCTGACCGACCTGTGCATGTCTGCTCTACATCATGACACCTTGGAGCATCTGGGCCGCTATATCACTTGTGTCGTGGGTTTTGCGGATTTCAATCGTCTTGGTCTTTTACTGCCAGAGTATCGCCACCCATCTGGCAAACCTTCCTCCTTTTGTCCGGGCTTAGGACCGGCACAGGGACGTTGTTGGTTCCCTGTGGCGGAGGATGGATGCAGTTTAACGTCATGCCCAGGATCACATAAATAAATTTATCTTGCCTTATACCTTGCTGGCCAATAAGTGGCTGGACGGCGTTCAGGGTTTATAATAAGTGCATGGAAGCCGTCCATGACCGTCCAGCCACACTTTAAGCCCTGGTTGTTCCTGCTAAACGTCTTGTTTCTGGCCAGTGTTCATTCAAGTTATAGCTTATAATCCTGTTCAAGTGGCGATTGTATCAAATCGCTCTCGTAATGGCATGTGCCCCTTCGCAGCGCTACCCTTCGCAGCGCTATAGGAAAATTAGCGCAATCGTCGTCATCATCATCATCGTCGTCGTCGTCGTCATCATCATACTCTTCCTCCTCCTCTTCCTCCACGTCATCCACTTACTATCTCTTGTTTATAAGACGAGACTGCAATAATTGAACAATTCTCCGAAAAAAAGAAACCGAAGACAATGGCTTTAATTACTTTCGTTATTGAGACCGACGTAGAACGGTAGAGACGAAGAGATAAAGAGAGGACGTGATGTAAGATCTTCTAATCTCCTGTGATTAGTCGCATCCGCCCCTCATTGATAAAGAAAGCACAGCCACCACGACCCAGTGTCCAGAAATAGCAAGCATACGTTTGTGCTGATATAGATAGGCCTACATGAATCACTGCAATGACCTAAGCTTAGGCCTATAGTTTAGATTATAGTATATAGTTTAAATGCTGGTATAGATGCATGAATCACTGCATGGTGACCTATAGTTCAAATCGAGGTCGAGAATGTGGGACAACTTGAGTTTTGACTTTCGAGGACGTTTGCGGATAATTATTATATCTGAGTTAATCGAATGAGTCAGCGATGGGTGCAACTTTATTAATGTAGACCTACGCTACCAATTAGTGCTTAATTGAAAGGAAATCAGCGAGAAGTATGACGCCATTCCTATTTGCAAATCATTAAGCTATACATGCGTTTGCCATCCAAAGGTAATTATTATAATTAAGTAGGCCTAGATCAAATCAAGGTGATTAATATCAGAAAGATACTCGAATCAAGTCAATTAATATGATCAAGATGATCAAATTCAGGGTGTTCCGATGATTTAGCTGATCAGGATGATTTACGATGATTATGCACAATGATCAAGACGATAGCTATGAGGTCTAACTTCCAAATACAATTAGCGCTATAAAACTCCAACTAATTGCCTCACTTCCTCTTTGTATCCATCTCTCCAAAATTCAAATCATGGCGCACTATTGTTTCAAGCATGAGAATTACAAGCACCGTCCCCCCCACACAACACCATGGCGGAGACCTGGGGGGAGACTTGGGGGGGACGGAAAGACGCGAGATCTTTTGGCGGACGAACCGAACGGTTCTGAGTGTCGCCGAAAAATTTCCATCTTTTACCGGTCAAAATTTCTGACAACCTTTTTTTATTCATCCGACGAAATCTCGACGAAATTTTCTATTTTCGCCGCCAAAAAGTTGATGACCTTTTTTTTAGTCGTGACGCTCAACGATTGGGGGGGGGGGGGGGGCAAATGCATGGGCCGTCCCCCCAACACCTCCATTGGAGGGGACCGTCCCCCTGTCCCCCCCAGGTCTCCGCCCATGCACAATACTTGCACAAATAATGCTTCTTTTTTGTCTAGAATAATACAGACAGTTGTAGCGGCTCAGCTCACCCACTAGGCCGATAAATTATAAAAATTGACCTTGCAGTTTTTCAAACAGAGTCTCTGAACCAATTAAGTGCCATGGTGTCGCAATCTAGATCGATCGAGCGACTAACAGATGACAGCGCAAGCAAACACGATGACGATCGATGTCGACGAGAAAATATGACTCATAAAATTCTGCACCGGTGAAAGATGACGCACGTCTAGCTAATCGATCGTCGAGGCACAAGGAGTAGGCCTAGGCAGAAAAGAAATTTGTCGTGACGGTCTTACATCATACATATAAATATAGACCTACATACATATATACATACATATATTAGACAGACCAGGTGGGCAGGCAGACAGACAGAGACAGACAGAGACAGAGGCAGAGCGAACGTGAGAATATGCAAACCGCTATAAAGAACAAACCAGAGCATAAACAATTGCTCTCAAATAATCTATATAATATATAGCCTATATATATAGACCTAAGTGTCTATTTCATTTGTTGATGTTCTTGGGTCTATATAAACTGGATTTAACGTTCGAGTGGCGACTGTGCGCATGAATTAAATGTGACTAAACAGTTAGATTCAACACCTCATCTGTTCGTTCGCTCTTGTCGACATAATATTATTTCGAATCGGATGTAGGCCTACAATTGTCCATGTAAGTATCTATACATCCCCCCCAAGTCTCCCCCCAGGTCTCCGCCCATGGTGTTGTGTGGGGGGGGGACGGTGCTTGTAATTCTCATGCTTGAAACAATAGTGCGCCATGATTTGAATTTTGGAGAGATGGATACAAAGAGGAAGTGAGGCAATTAGTTATAGGACTATCTATTCCCTGGCCTCTTAATTTAAAGTGTTAAATACATGCTTTATTGTCACGATATATATATTTATCTCAGGTGGTAAAATGTAAAAATGATTCGGCTGACTGGGTCAGAAGCGTCTTCAACAAGTTGACGGATCACAGAGGTTTACAGACGAACACCTTTTTTAGTCTAGTAACTTAGGCTAATTGCAATAGGTCCAGGTAAACATGCATACTCTGCCAGTGCCAGTCCCAAGCCTGGGTAAAGGAGGAGGGCGAAGCTAATGGTCTTTGTTACCACACAGTGACGTTAAACTGAATTAAGCTATCAGCTGGACTACTATGAGATCAATTTCCGACTGTATGCAATGCAAACGGAACCTATAGCCTTATTATAACCAGTCTCTTTGCTAGCAGTTTCTCTCACCATCAATAACTCTCAACATCGCAAACTAATAGTGACAATAAAGATATTTCCCAATTACATTATTTCAGACCATATTGAACGTCTGTCTATAAAGTCGATTGGAAATCGGATGAAGCTTGAGAAAAACGGGAAAAATGGCCGGCAATGTGGGAATGCAGCAGCTGATCCCAATTGTCAACCGATTACAGGATGCCTTTGCGTCTCTTGGGGTTCCGTTAACCCTTGATCTGCCTCAGATCGCCGTCGTTGGAAGCCAAAGTGCCGGAAAGAGTAGCGTGTTGGAGAACTTCGTCGGGCGGTGGGTGAACTTAAGATGGCTGATTCATTTGCTAGTTGACATCTTAACGCACTCGTTTTGTATACATGTATATTCAGGATTTAATTACTCAATCGCATTCACACAACACATTCTCTGACCCTAACTCACCCACGCAACACCCTTCTGACCCTGACCGACCCACACAAAACACCTATCATGACCCTTACCAACCCTCACGAAAACTGTCACGATGCCAAGACTAGTGCTGTCAAAGACTTGCCCTAAGAACATTTAGGCCATGCCCACATTTGGCCAAAGCTTTGCACAAGCTGGTGGTTTCCACCAGATATTAAATTTCCTTTGTTGTGTGGTGGCAGGGCTGCATTAAGGCTATAGTGCATGCTCTAATGATACAAATCTGCCGTATACCCTCAAAGCTTCGGATCTGGTTGCTACAGCAGGGCTGTTTTTAAGGAATTTTTAGAACTGCACAACCTGCTTCTTTCTTTTCCCATCCTCCATAGTAAGTTACTTCGAATCGTGGGATAATGATCGTTTTTGCTAGTTTTAGCTGTACATAAGTGCTTATACAACTGCACAAATCCATTTAGAACTGCACATTTTGTGTACAACTGCACGTTAAAAAAGCCCTGTGCTACAGACCTTTGCGCCCAACTAAATGTTTAATGTGGACTTGTGTTCGGGATGATGTGGATTCCTCCATCACGGAAGATTGATGCAAATTGACCGCACAACATTACTGTTGCCTGTAAACTGTTGGACTGAGTTTTTAGTCGTATTCAATGCATAGTTTCAATAATTCATGTGAACTTTAATGGAACGAAATGCGATGAAAAACTGATTGTCATGTTTCGTGATTCTGTAGGGATTTCCTGCCGCGAGGGTCTGGGATTGTTACAAGGAGACCTCTTATCCTACAGCTAATATTTTCAGAACAAGGTTATCGCTGGTTTCTTTCTTAAACTATAAACGTAGGCCTACTTGAAGCTGTAAGATTATAGTAGGCCTAGTCACTATAATGTGGCTAGCTTTTCGATATGAGTTGTTTTGCTTGGAGGTGGTGGGTTTGTGCCAACATTAAGTATAACCTGGTCATCATGACGTGGTGATAAAAATTGATGTATCGGTCGGATAAATGAGTTACAGAAGAAGAAGGGGAGTAATAGTAGGTCTAGTTTAAGTTTCTTCAAAGTAGTGTTCCAGTGTTTAGAAATTATTATGCTTTGTATTGTATTGCATTCAAACCTTCCGACGTTCCTCTAATAGATAGGCTAGGCCTAATTACCATGACAAGGTTTCTGCTTGTACATCTATGCACATCAATATAGCTAGTTGCATATAGGCCCTAAGGACACCGCATGGCACAGCTCTATAGTTTTAAGTTTTGACCCTTTACAGTGAGTTTCGTCTACAGTTTTCGTTGATTTGATATGCAAGAGATTGAATCATTTGCAGAGTATGCCGAGTTTGTCCACTGCAAAGGCCGAATTTTCACCGACTTCGATCTCGTTCGCAAAGAGATCGAAGATGAAACGGATCGAGCGACTGGATCGAACAAAGGGATCAGTAATATTCCGATCAATCTGCGCGTCTACTCACCGAATGGTTAGCGAGAGAATCATTGTTGCTTTTACTTGTTACAGTAGGCCTATGGTTTAGATTTTGTGATAAACGTCGTTATGGTTTGAAGATGGAACCTCTAAGTTGGAGAGTGGATAATACAAATCATTATTGAAGAAAAGAGACGGAGACAGACAGGGACAGATAGATAGATAGATGGATAGATAAATGGATAGATAGATAGATAGATAGATAGGTAGGTAGGTAGGTAGATAGGTAGATAGATAGATAGATAGATAGATAGATAGATAGATAGATAGATAGATAGATAGATAGATAGATAGATAGATAGACAGACAGACAGACAGACAGACAGACAGACAGACAGACAGATAGATCTCGAGTGGCAGATAAAGAGACGAGCGATAAAGAGAGAGACATGCAGACAGACACAGAGACAGACAAAGTGACAAAGATAGGTAACAAGACAGAGAGAGAGGGAGGGAGGGAGGAATGGAGGGAGGAAGGGAGGAGGGAGGGAGAGAAAGATGATGAAGAGACAGGCAGACATACATACAAACAGACAGACAGACAGATGGACAGAGAGAGACAGAGAGAGACAGGGAGACAAGGAGACAGAGAGACAGATACAGAGACAGACAGACAGACAGATGGAGAGAGAGAGAGAGGGGGGGGGGAGGGAGGGAGACAGAAAGACAAGATTACTCTTATAAGAAATGTATATACCTTGGTGCAAAAATCTAAATCTAAATCTAAATAAAATAATAATAATAATAATAATAATAATAGTAATAATAATAATATTAATTAATATCTTTACTGTCGTCATTGATATTGTTTGTGTGTTGAATGTGTTCATAGTCTTGAATCTGACGCTCATCGATCTGCCTGGCATGACGAAAGTTGCGGTGGGTGACCAGCCACCTGACATTGAGATTCAGATCCGTAATATGCTGATGGAGTTCATCACCAAAGAAAACTGCCTCATCCTGGCCATCTCTCCGGCCAACGCGGATCTGGCCAATTCCGACGCCCTCAAAATAGCCAAGGAGGTCGACCCACAAGGTCAGTCTGACACCTCTATGCGACACTTCACAACAGTTGACTACATCATTTTTCATTGATGCCAGTCGATTATCTGGGAATGGAGGAAGTTTTCTGTAGAATTTGATTAATTAATTAACATTAATTAATTATTAGTTAATTACTGACGCGTTTGTGTGTCTTCCTTCTGGTCAGGTCTGCGTACGATCGGAGTGATAACGAAACTGGATCTGATGGATGAGGGAACGGATGCCAGGGAGATCCTGGAAAACAGACTTCTTCCACTGAGACGAGGTTTCATTGAGTTTCTGTTGATTTTCTTTCCTGATTTATTACCTCTTTGGTCTGTTGGATGGATTTTCCGAAGCTGGATGGACCTCGTTGTGAATTTGTGCAGGTAGAGGTGCGGGGTGGGAAGTGAGATGGAAAATTATATTTTATGTCTATGCTAAGGGTGAGAAAGCATGGGAGGCCAAAACAGGTGATGCAAAATATTTGACAGTTTTTTAAAATCATTATTGTTATTATTTATTGCTGTTATTTTATTGTTATTGTAGTTATTGCTATTTATTATTATTGTTGAAAGCAGTTTTATTATTTATTTTTATTATTATTTATTTTAACTATGCATTTTATTAAGCCCCTATATATATATATTGGACCAGACATCAATCAATCCCATTCTTTGCTGCGAGTCTGGAGGTTGAAACACTATATAGTTCAGAAGCATTAATCACGTGACAAAGTCTGGTCAGCTGTTTAGACTGAATTAGGGCACCAGACCTACTGACGTTAGTCTGATAAGGTCAAAAGCTGCGCACTCCCAACGCCATCATATAGACTTCTTGTGAAGTCAAAGTTGCTTTAGAAATGTCATGCAGGAAATTCGCGAACACTTGACTGAATTTTGACCATAGTCCCACTTGGACAAACAATAATTGACCGACGTCTTTGACGTAGGCTAATGCTGTCTTAGAGGTCATTTGATTACTACTGGTTAGATTAGATTTGATTAGATTAGATTTGATGGGGTTAGATTAGATTTGATTAGATTAGATTTGATGGGGTTAGATTAGATTTGATTAGATTAGATTTGATGGGGTTAGATTAGATTTGATTAGATTAGATTTGATGGGGTTATATTAGATTTGATTAGATTAGATTTGATGGGGTTAGATTAGATTTGATTAGATTAGATTTGATTATATTTCATGGGATTAGATTAGATTTGGTTGGATCTATTTTTCAGGATATATTGGCGTCGTCAACCGCAGTCAGAAGGACATTGATGGGCGTAAGGATATAAAAGCCGCCATGGATGCTGAAAGGAAGTTCTTCCTCTGCCATCCATCCTACAAGTCAGTTGCTGTTGTCTCTTGATTGCCGTTTTGAGTCTGTTTGTATGTTTGTATGCGCACTTGTTACAGCGCCCCTTCAATAGCTCACTCTCTCGCTACTCAGAGGCGCTCCCGACTACAGCGCGGACACTGCATCGGAGTTACACGCCGAAGCGCTGAGCAATTGTTAGTGGAGGACTTGCCCAAGGTCCCTACGCGGCGACTTGAGGTGGGTTCGAACCTGCAACCCTTTCGACTTCAAGGCGACGAACATACATACGAGTGTTACTTGTGGACGGATGAATAAGCTCGTGAGTAAACTGGTGCCCCGCGCTTGGCATTCGAGTAGCGCTTTAGAAATTTCGAGTTTACGATTACGATTACGATACGGATGAAGTTCGCAGCCTAAAGAGGGAATGGCTGGATGAGTGCATTGGTAAAATTTGAGCAGAGATTGCTCAATAATTGGTTGACTCACTGTTCAATCACTGTTCAATCACTTAATCACTCAGTTGATTGATCACTTCTTCGCTCAATCACATAATATATTGTATTCAATCACTGACGTTCGCTTCCATTCATTTGCTTCCTCAATCACTCACTAGTGTTTACTCACACTCGCTCACTCTCATTCACTTGTTCATTCATCATTGGCATGCTCATTTATCAGAAGTCATCAAATAGCAATGGACGATTTCCTTGTCAATTCCTCATGATCTAGGCACATGGCTGACCGGATGGGAACTCCGTACCTGCAGAGGACCCTCAACCAGCAGCTGACCAACCACATCCGCAACACGCTTCCCAACCTCCGCAACAAACTCCAGTCGCAACTGCTTTCGATGGAGAAGGAGGTGGAAGAGTTCAAGAACTTCCGTCCAGATGACCCCGCTCGCAAGACAGCGGCAATGATGGAGTAAGTTGGTGCAACGTTGCATTGTATAAGAACATCATTGTAGTTGTTAAGATAACTTTACAATTGTAAGGACAACATTTCAGTTGTAAGGGTAGCTTTGCAGTTGTAACTTGTAAAGACGTCTTTTCAGTTGTTAGGATAACTTTGCAATTGTAAGGAAGTCATAGTTCTATCTCAATTTGCAATCTGATTACACATGTTATGAGAAGGAACCTGTATGTATTATTTACCAATTACTTATTTTTCTAGCAGTTTGTTATAGCGCACCGTCAAGGCTGACTACTCTGGAGCGCTCCCAGTCCTACCCCGGTCGAATAAGACAGTCTTAAGAACAGTGAGATATAAGGCAGAAAAACCAATAGGCGTTTGACGAAGAAGGAGCTCATAACTCATTCCAGGTCACAGGGCCAGCCACGGCGCTGCCTGATTGCAGTACGTGAGTGGGAACAATAGGTTAATTCAGCTTGTGCAGCTGAGCAGAGAGAACAGCAGCGCTGGACATCTAACATGCAGCATGTCTCATATGACATGTCTTAAATAACATGTCTTAAATAACATGTCTTATATAGTATGTCTCATAATTATGCATGCCCTCGTGTTTTCTTTATCGTAGGATGGTGATAACGCTAGCCCACGACTTGGAAAAGAGCATTGATGGCGCTGGTAGCGAAATCAGCACAAAAGAATTGTCTGGTGGTGCGAAAATCAACCGAATATTTCACGAACGCTTTCCTTTCGAACTTGTCAAGGTAAGTGCGAAATGGAAGCATCATAAGGCGTCCAGTAATTAAGTTGTTAAATCGATTTTGGAGTTAAGATGAAAGTAGATGAATCGAGAGATTAAGTTTTTACTGGCATTCGTTAGAACGATTGTTTTCTTTTCAGATCGAAATAAATGAGAAGGAATTGCGGGATGAAATTATCATTGCAATCAAGAACTTTCACGGCGTCAAGTGAGTAGGCCTACTGTAGTCTGTAGAATTTATGTAGCGGCAACATTTCGCTCTCTTTGTGTGCTTCATAAGACAACTGTTGCTGTTCTTTCTAAGCACTGCACAAGACAACAGTTTTTGCTATTGCTTTCTATGCATCTATACGCACTGCATAAGACAATTGTTGTCATTGCTCTTGTTCTCTATAGCACTATTCTTAAGACAACCGTTGTCACTGCTTTGTGCTCTATGCCTGCATTGCTGTTGGTCTCTACGCATTGCATAAGACAACCGTTGTCAATGCTGTTGGTCTCTAGACTCTCTATGCACTCTTTAAGACGTCTGTTGCCATTGCTTTTGTTCTCTATGCCTGCATAATGGAACCGTTGTTGTTGCTGTTGTCTTCGTATACAGAACCGGTCTGTTTACACCTGACATGGCCTTTGAGACAATTGCTGTGAAGCAGATCGAGCGACTGAGAGAACCGTCTCTTAAATGCGTTGACATGGTCGTCAGTGAACTTACAACTCTCATCCACAAATGCACCGAAAAGGTTCGACTATAAGTACCATGTATCATGTGATAATACCATGTATTATGTACCATGCACTATGTGCAATATGAACCATTATATGATATTTATTATGTGCTATGGCATGTACCATAAACTATGTATAGGTCTACTATCAATAATTATTGTAGCATGTACAGGAACGAGTGAATAATCTAATTATTAATCTACCCGTAATCGATTAGGCCTAACTTAATTATACGTATAATTAATTAATTGTATTATCAGGAACTAATTTTATTATCTGGAGTTAGTTAGTTTTAATTTAATTTGATTTATTCGCCATTGCATGCGTTTTTAGCATGACCACATGTGCACAAGTTGGATTGACGAAAACATTCTCGCAAACAACTGATTGATGAAACTAATCTTTTACTTTAATTAATTAATTAATTCATTAATTAATTAATTAATTCATTCATTCACTCTTCGTTCGTTCGTTAGCTCTATGGACTTGAATATGTACAGGGTGCGCCAAAAAAAAGACCCCCACTAGGTTTTTTGCCAATATCTTGGCCAAAAGTAAGAATTTCGAAATGAAATTTTACAGTCTTATAGACAATTCATATTTACACATGATGGCCAGATTTCATCAAAATATTTCAAACACAACAAAAGTTACACCACTTTTAGGGAGGTCACCCACCGTTTTTTGACGATTCAAAAACGCGACGCAACAAAAAGTAACAAAAAACCAATCTAATTGTTCTGGTCCATATCTTGGCCAAAAATAAGAATATCGAAATGAAAATTACAGGCTTAAAGACAATTCAAATCTGCACATGGTGGTCAGATTCCATCAAAATATTTCAAGCAGAACATAAGTTATACCACTTTTAGTGAGGCCAACTCCCGTTTCTTGACGATGCAAAGACGTAACGCAGCAAAAAGTAGCAAAAACACGATTTTATTAAGTCTCATCTTAAATAATTGTTATCAAATAGCCTTGATATTGCCAGATGATCATTATTATTACCATTTAAAAAGAAACAGGGCACCAGCGTAGCTGCGCGTCACTGAGAAGTCACTTAGCAAGATGACAATCAATTGGTAAATAAGGAATCTATCAGATTAATCAACAGGTCCATCAAGAACTTAATTTGCAAAGAGACTCAAAAGAAGTTTTGGCACGGGTGGTGGGCTCATTGAACACAAGTTGTGAAGCACTACCAAGCTCATTTGACAACAGTTATTTGAGATCAGACTTAATAAAGTCGTGTTTTTGTTACTTTTTGTCGCGTTTCGTTTTTGAATCGTCAAAAAGCGGTGGGTGGCTTCACTAAAAGTGCTATAAAGTTTGTCCTGTTTGAAATATTTTGATGAAATCTGAACACCATGTGTAGATATGAATTGTCTATAGGCCTGAAAAATTTCATTTCGATATTCTTACTTGTGGCCAGGATATTGTCAAAAAACCTAATTTTTGTTGCGCTTCGTTTTTGAATCGTCAAAAAACGGGGAGGTGACCTCACTAAAAGTGATATAACTTTTGTTCCGTTTGAAATATTTTGATGAAATCTGGCCATTATGTGTAAATATGAATTGTCTATAAGCCTGTAAAATTTCATTTGGAAATTCCTACTTTTGGTCAAAATATTGGCAAAAAACCTAGGGGGTCTTTTTTGGCGCACCCTGTATATTCGTTTAATTCAATAAACATGTGGGTTTACATTAGCTGATGATTAGCACAATTGACAGTATGGCTGCTTAAAACTTATAGTCAAGATAGCTAGTACATCACTGTACAATTGTACATGTTTATGAATAACATTCTTGGGATAAAGTTTAACGAGTCTTTATTGGGGAGGATGAAATTGTGAGCCCTGTCTCTAAAGTTATATATGGGTCACGCTGTAGGCTAGTGGAAAGAGGTTACGGAGGACATGAAGTTCGTTTCCCTGAGCAGCTTTGAAAAGCACGGTGTCAGCCTCTTGCGATAAATTTCAGTTGTAAGTGTATCAGGATGTAAGTAACCGGCTCTTCTAAGTTTGTTCACGAGGCCCTCAAGGCGGGTTTTGTTAAAATCCACTAGCAAGATCCCACCATGCAGGAGAGGCATACATCGGCTGCATGATTTATATAGCACAATTCAAGAGTTATTTCATGTGTTGGCAGTGTGCTCTTCTGTTCCTTTTCCAGATGACGCGCTTTCCGAAACTACGCGAGGAATTGGAGCGCGTCATAAACACACGCATACGCGAACGAGAACAAAAGACGAAAGAACTACTTATTCTCATGGTTGATATTCAACTGGCTTACGTGAACACCAACCACGAAGACTTCATCGGATTTGCAAAGTAACCAAATTAGCCTTTTTCTTCACGTGTTACCGCAAATGTAGACTCACGTGCATAGGCGGAGTTTATCAGGGGCTGGGGGGGGCTAAGCCCGCCAAAGAAGACTCAGATTCACCTTTTTTTTTTACCGTGTAGGCCTAAATGGTATCTTTTCCCTGGCTTAGCAGTGTTAGCACCCCAGGAAGGCTTTAGCCCCTCCAAGAACGGAAACCAAACTCCGCCCATGCTCACGTGTAGTTCCAAGAGTAATCTAATGCATATTTTTTTATACAAACACACATAAGTTATCCTAAGTATAAACAGGCCCGTTTTATGGTCATCGTAGGCCCTAGGCACTTTTGCATATTAATCTATTCGTAGACCCCTAGGACCTATCCAACTCAACTCTGTATTAATTCAATTGCAACACATTTACATTATTTCTTAAAATTATGCTGAACCATGTTTTGTGATCATAGACAGACTTATATAACTGAGACAGTGCCGGCGCTAGGGTATCTGAGGCCCCCCCGAAAAAAACTTGAGGCCCCCTAAACCTTAAGCTGTCATCTTAAAATTTTCATAATTTAAGAGCTGATAGACATGGTTTAATACTTCAATAAATGTCCCCTCTCAATTGTTACAATTTGTGAAATTTCCACACTGTATACGCCTACAGGTAGAATTTTAAGCTGTCATCGTTACAATAGTGCTCAATTTTTTCAATGCTGTTATTCATGGTATAGGACTTCAGAGTGTCGACACCTCCTAATTGCTAAATAATTTGGAATTTGTTCACTGTAGCTATTGCATTTGAAGCTGTCATCCAAACAAAATTGTTCATAATTTTAGTGCTCGAAGACATGTTTTAAGACTTCAATAAATGTCCCCTCTCCTTTGTTTCATTTTTCGATTTCCACGCTTTAGCCTAATCAGTGGCGGCGCCAGGATTTCAGGTTTGGAGGGGCTGAAGCCCCAAGCCTTCCTCCCTCCCAGAGACGCAACTAGAACATTTTCTTCCCAGGGCGGTCATATTGCAATCGCGCGAAGCTGCGAGTGCCGAATGCATGAACGAAGCACATACCGAACAAGGGTTTAACAAAAAATTGTGCACTGGCACAAACGCGCTCCACATAAATATTCCATTGCAAGATGTAGTTGGAGATTGAATGGGTTATTCAAAAGAAGTCAGCAATAATTGTTGAGGTTTTTGATTGTTGGTGTTTTCGGCCGCAATCCTATATTAAGTTCCAAATTATCATAAAAAAGGTGTCCAACTAAGGTAGCAAAAGAGAATGGGAGGTCCTCAAACGCGTCCGTGTAAAGTCTATGCCGTGCCCGCGCTAGTACCATACCCCGAACTTTCAGTCATCTGAGCTGAGTTGGTGACCGAGCTGAGCAAGGGCGATACAGTATATACAGTGCGTGTGCACACAGCAGCCCGAGTAGCTATGTGGTGCAGACAGACAGTGAGGTAATGTAAAGTCCCTATTGTCTTTGACATACCGATATGCAAGCACTCAAAAACCACGTTGACTAGAGTTCCAAGTTATCACAATAAGAGGTGTCCAACACCGAATTAATATTCAGAAATTCCACAATACAATGGTGTGCAATTCAGTATTATCGTATAAAAAGTCAACCATGGACACAAACTCGAGATCCAAGATGTCACAAAAAAGGTGTCCAACACAGCATTTAAATTCCGAAATTTTACAATAAAATGGTGTGCAATTCAGTATTATCGTATAAAAAGTGGGCCATGGACACGGACTCGAGTTCCAAGTTATCACAATAAATTAAGGTGTCCAACACAGTATTCATACTCAGAAATTTTACAATAGAATAGTGTGCAATTCAGTATTTATCGTACAAAAAGTCGGCCATGGACACGAACTCGAGTTCCAAGTTATCACAATAAGAGGTGTCCAACACCCAATTAATACTGAGAAATGTTACAATAAAATGGTGTGCACTTTAGTATTATCGTATGAAAAGTCGACCATGGACACGGACTCGAGTTCCAAGTTATCACAATAAAGGTGTCCAACACAGTATTAATACTCAGAAATTTTACAAAAAAAAGTAATCACAATAATGGATGGATCCGATTTGACCAGGGTCTATGACAACAGAGACCGTTACCGTGGACATTCAATTAAAATGATCACAAATAGATATAAATCACAATAAAGGTGTCCAACAGCATTCACAGGACACTATTATAATTATCTGCCTGCATGTTACTAATGACAGAAAACAGTTTGAGTTTCTTTAATACAAAAATATGCATGCTTAGATATATGCACACAATTATATATATATATATATATATATATATATAATATTGTATATATAGTTGATTTCGATGCCATTGACCATTGTCTAGCTTTCTTATTACGAAATAAGCCGTAATGGATATTTTCTGCTTTTTGCTTGGGGGGGGGGCTGAGCCGCATTTAGAGGCTATAAACCCTAGCCCTCTGACGACGCCACTGGCGCAAGCATCTACGCTGTGATTATATAGTTGATTGAAGGAGGAAGAAAATCCTGAACATTCTTTTGTGACGATGATTAATTTTGTGAAATATGCGAAAAGTCAAGAGAAAATACAGCTTTGCACCACTTTTTGAAGGACTAGGCAATTTCGATATTTCTATGCGTCTAATACTTATAAAACGGTTTCAATCTGAAATGAGGTGTCTAAGAGCCATGATGTTTATTCGACAATTTCGACAACCCTGTCCGGTTGTATGGTCAAAAGATAAGGGTGCAAACTTGTCACCCGTTTTCATAGGCTGAGGCCAAGAAAGGAAGTCGCTAACTTCATTATCAAATAGATTTCGATGCCGTTGATGATTGTCTAGTTTTCTTATTACGAAATAAACCGTTATAGACATTTTCCGCATTTTGCTTTGGGGGGGCTGAGCCGCATTTAGGGGGGGCTTAGCCCCCTCCAGCCCCCCCTGGCGCCGCCACTGAGCCTAATGGTCGTATTTTAAACTGTCAGCTTAACAGAATCGATAATCATGGATAGACAGTGGATAACACTGAAGATAATTACAATATTTATGAACTATTTCTAAAATATTGGGAGAATATAAAGAATCCGTCTCCACCACAAATTGTGGGGTCTATGCCTCTGTTCCTCCTAAGTTTCCGCCCTTGGTTGAAGGACAATAATATTGCTGTATTGGTTTGCGTAATATTATTTGGTATGTTTTGTGTCAATATATAATTTGGAGCATAGTTTCAGGAATGAACAGTCTTTAAAGGTATAATTACCGCCTAAATCTAGAGGCCCCTTACAAACTTGAGACCATACACGTCCCAATGACATCCGGGCCCTACATAGGCTTTATTTGGGGGCCTCACCCAGATTTTATTTTGAGGCCTCACTCTATTAGTGTTTAGAATAAGTCACAGGCTAAACGCTGTGTTTGAGAAAGTAGACTCAACTGGTCTGATTAGTTTAAATGGCTAGCCTCTTCTTACGCCAAAAATCAGTATGATATCTGTAGTAGGTCTGCTATGGCATTGTCATGGTATGTTGAGGCATATAACAGACCGGACCGGGGGCCCCAAGTGAATACGCCATGCAGTGTAGGAAATATACAGTCACAAATAGGTATATTGAGCAGCTAAATTTGGAGGCCCCTTTCAAACTTGAGGCCCCCAACCGGGGGGCGCGGGGGGTGCTAACGCCGGCACTGAACTGAGATGGGAAAGCCGCTAGCAGATTACACAACACTACATGAAAGATTCAATTTTCGTCTTGACAGAACTTTATCAACTGAAGAAATATATTGACTAGAGCAGAGGCATTAATTGAGATAATTATATCCATGTGATCTAGAAGATGCATTTATTGACGAATTTCTTTTGTTTTCTTGAGTATTTGCAGACAATAAATCTGTAGCTGAAATGATTAGGTCACAAACAGCTGACACGCTGGTCTCTAGTTTTCCAAATGTCAATATTGCTTTTCGAATTTATCTTTCTATTTTTGGAACAAGTTGTGAAGGTGAACGTTCTTTTTCGAAACTGAAAATTCTCAAAAATTATCTTCGGTCAACGATGGGACAGGCATGATTACCCTCCCTTGCATTACTTTCAATTGAAAACGACTTAGGCCCTAATGCGTGAAATGACAATTTTGAAGATGTTATAAGCGATTTCGCGAATGCAAAGAGCCGCAAAGTTAACATACCGGTAATAAATTTATTATAGCTTAGCCAATGTTACTGTTTCATTAGCTAACTCTAGCCTTAAAAAGTTAGCTCGTTAAAATTAAATTTGCAAGTATTCGTTTTCTGTTTGTCTTTTTCCGGTCATTGACCAATCATTGCATTTATTTTTAAATATTTTTTTAGGATTTCGTAGGCCCCTGGTAAGTTCGTAGGCCCTAGGCACAGTGCCTATATACTGTGCCTACTGGATAAGACGGCCCTGAGTATAAATTAAATGCACACGTAATACTTGTGTGAACTCGCATGTAAAAGTAAATGTAAAGTGGCAGTACGTGATCCTATATGTAAACTCACGTAATTATAAGTGTAAATGCGAAATTATTCTAAGGTAAACTCACATGTAGGCAAATCTAAGTGTAAACTCTCATATAAACATTATGGTAGACATGCATGTCATCCTAAGTGTAGACTCACGCAATCATAAGTGCAAACTTAGACGTAGGCCTAATCTTAGGTACAAATTCACATATAATCGTAAGTTTAAGCTGATGCATAAAATAATCCAAGTATAAACTTGCATTATCCGAGAGCATTGGCATTGTGATGAAAAATTATAATTGATGTACGTTGTATGATGTTTTTGTCCATCTTTCCTTTTCAGCGCACAGCAGAATTCCGATGTTGCAGGCAAGAGCAAAGTTGGCAACCAGGTCAGTCATGGTTGCAAGTCTGTATGTCTCATTCTTCTTCTTCTCTTAGAGAAATGTCCGATCTGCTCATGATGATTACATTTTGTTTAATTAAAATCGCCTAATTAATTTTGTCAGTTTGTCTGTTGTGGAATGTTGCCTATATAGTAGTGAGTGGAATCCGTTGATTGGTGATGGCTGATTGAATGGTTTCTTATGTGATCGCTGATTGAATGGTTTCTTATGTGATTGCTGATTTGATTGCACGATAGAAAAAGAAGATGGCTCAATCGGTGATCGGTAAATGTGTATGTTGATTGACATGTGATTTGCTAATAGATTTGCATTTTGATTGGAGGGTGCTTTTCTGCATGGCAGTGTTGATTGGAAGATAAGATATACATGTAGATTCGTATGTTGATTGACAAGTGATATTCTTTCGGATGTGTATGTTGATTAACAGGTGATATACTGATAGATATTTATATGCTGGTAGATGTGTACTTTGATTGACAGGTGATACGCAAGGGTTGGTTGGCACTTCACAACATCAGCATGTTCAAAGGAGGGAAGACGGAATTCTGGTTTGTCCTGACGACCGAGAATTTGATGTGGTTTAAAGATGAAGAGGTTACTTATTGTCATCAGTTTTTTAAATTATTTTAATTTTTTAATTTGTTGAATAAATTTTATATAGCGACTCTTTAAGGTAGGCTACTCAGAAGCGCTACCGACCCAGCAACGGCTATTGAAGACAGTTTTGAGATTCTTATAAGTAGCAGAGAGTGGAAGTATGCACTTTCTAGGTTTAATGAGGCATAATCTTAAGTTGTGTTTTGTTGAATAATCTAATTGCCTAATCTTTTCTGACACTTCTATTTTGCCATTGGCTTGATAGTTAGGTCAATTGTTATCGTCTTTGTGGCAATAGTAGTGTCATGATCTATACATTTTGAAGACATGGGGCTTAGGTTTTAAGACAATAAAGTACGGGTTCCAGTCTTCTCAAGGCGGTCAACTCAATACTGTGCTGCAACACTGGAAACTGATGATGATGATGATGATGATGATGATGATGATGATGATGATGATGATGATGATGATGATGATGATGATGATGATGAAAGTCTTGTGTTGTTGATTTTGTAGGAGAAAGATAAGAAGCATATGTTGTCGCTGGATAACCTGAAACTTCGCGATATTGAAGCTGGGTTCATGTCTCGTAGATGCATGTTCGCTCTCTTCAACGTCAAAAACAGGTTGGAGAAACATTAAATGGACTGATGAAGACATTATTTTTTAAGACTTATTTACGATATTTTATATAGCGCCTCTTCAATGTAGGCTACTCAGATGTGGAGCCGGTGTCACGAAATAGAGTATCCCCCGTATTAATCGTATCCCCCCAAATGAAGAAAAGTCGAAAAAGTCACTTCCGCGTGTACTTTCTTGCAAATTAATTTTCATCTGCTTTGTTTTGAACAATGACACTAACAAGTATGTTTATTCCTACTAGATAATTTTTTTGCTTTGGTTTTAGAGCACTTAAAACTTTTAAAACACTTAAAAACACTCAGAGTCACTAAATAAATTCGAGTTGCCTTTCTCTGAACATTGCTTAGGATACTTCAAACAATTAGAGTCACTTCAAATTTTGATTAGAGCACAAATGTTTCAATTATACGCATTTTAAAAAACGGGGATAGACTGGTTCATCCCCCCGGGTAGTCTAGACCGGTTAATTCCATCCGGAGGAATAGATCAATTCATCCTCCTCGGATATATCTTTCAGGGGGGATACTCCGTTTCGTGTCACCGCCCAACCACGTTTAAATAGTGCACTTCAGATTCATGTAGGCTACATGTAAATGTAGCTTCTCTCTTGGTCGTCTCTGGAGCAAGGACGTTAAATTCTCAACCTCTGTTTGGCTGGACAGCTGATCAAATGGGGAGATTAAGGGAATTTTGTTTTCCAACCGGTTGGGATTTGAACTCGCAGCCTCTGTCTGGCTGAAAATAGGGAAGGGATAATAATATAGGGGTTGGGGGGGGGGGGAAATTTTGCCATTCCTGATGAAGTTGTGTGGAGAACTGAGAGAGATTCTTGTCATACGATAATTACGTGTTTGAATCTTTGCTAGAAATGTCTACAAAGAATACAAGCAGCTGGAGCTATCTGCTGAGAGCCAGGAGGAGGTGGACAGCTGGAAGGCGTCTTTCCTTCGTGCTGGAGTCTATCCGGAGAAGAAGGTTGAAGCGGATGATGATGTAAGTCATTTTTATTTGACTGTAAATTTATAATTCATTTATATACGTGTAATTCAGTGTAGTGAATGTGGCTCCATGCACCAAAGCCAGCATTGAGGTGATTTTCCACAACATTTTGTTTGACGCATCATTTCAAAGTTCTTGTTATTTCAACTTTTAAAATGACCAAAAAAATTTGGTTTGGCTTTATTCTAACTCAAGATATATAGCCTAAGTCAAAGAGTGATCAAATTAAATTAATTGATTTTCTAATTAACCTAATTAAAATGAAACCATGGACGTATTTAAAGAGCATTGAAATAGCGTTAAAACTCGTCTTTATAGCAAAATAAAAAAGTATTTCAAACACAGTTGTATATTAAATTCTGTGAGAAAACCGAAAGACAAGAACACGATATTTTCCTAAGTTTCTGTGTTGCGTAGTTTCCGATATAATATCGATTTTGTTCTGCCTGCCACATGTGTGTAACGATAGGTTAATTGAGACATGTGTTTTGACGTGTAGCTGCCACTGTACGTATAATTATCTGCTTGTGTTTGTTGCTCTGTACGTCTTTGTATATGTGCACTTGTGCAGGTGTGTGTGGTGGTGTTTGTGTGTCATTTACTTATGGCGAATAAGTTGTGAAGAATTTCGTTTATTGTTTTGATTGACAGCCTGCGAAAGGCGACATTGGACCGATCGATCCTCAGCTTGAAAGACAAGTGGAGACGATACGAAATCTCGTCGATTCGTATCTGCGAATCGTGCACAAGGCCCATCAAGACATGGTGCCGAAAACTATTATGCACATGATTGTCAAAGAGGTATTTTAAAAAAAATATTATTTATTTTTAAGCTCGCTACTCAGAGGTGCTCCCGATTACTGCGCGGACACTGCGTCGGAGTTTCACCCCGAAACGCACGAGCAATTACGAGTGAAGGACTTGCTCCCTGTATACGCAGCGACTTGAATTGGATTCGAGAAATAAGCAAATAAGAAATAAGCAAAACAGTAGAGTTGATGGATCAATTTGTTCTTTTGTTTTGTTTTTATGTTATTTTTGTATTCATTGCAGATGAAAGCCTTCGTCCAAAAAGATCTTTTGACTCAGCTCTATTCTTCCAGAGACCTGGTCAGTTGTAGGCTAATGGAGCTACATCACTTGTTCGCTTTAAGTCATAGTCTCTGCGATTTCTAACGTGTATGAAATGCAATGTTATTCAAGTTAACTAAAAGTGAAACTGAATTCGAGTTAACTAACATGTTTCATTTGAGTTAACTGAGATTAAAACTAAAAAGTTCTGAAAACTGAAACTAAAACTAAACTGAAAAGCTAAAACAAAACTAAAACTGAAACAGAAAAGTAAGTTGAAACTTAAATAGCACTGATGTAAATGGTGCTGCTTGGTCACTCTGCAATGTGAAGGATATTACATTGTATTTAACCATTTATAGAGCGCTTATCGAAGCAAGATCCATTCGGGCGCGCTGCTAGTGCATGCGACCCAGAGAGAGAAAAGGAAGGATTTAGGACATGAGAAAGACGAGGAATGACATCTGCGAGAGAAGATGAACTGGGAAGTCCATTCCAGAAGGTCATGGGTTCGATTCTTGGTTACTAACAGTAAGTAGAAATTAAGCAAGTAGCCTTGATTAGGTTAGTTCGTGGTGTTTATTAAATGCTTCATGATAATAAATTATTGAATTGTATCTCTAGATTTACATAGCGCCTCTCACAGTGCACACACCAATCAGAGGCGCTCCCAGTGCACGGGACCAAGAGAGAGAAAAAAGTGGTCTTGAGACAACGAAAGGAAGCACTTGGCCGAGTAGTTAATAAGGAGGAACATTTTGAAGGAGGCAGCTGCATGGTTTCACAGTGCAGGTCCATTTAGAGCAAAGGTTCGCTTTTTCGCCAAGGCGGTCCCAGCTCGCAGGAAAAGAGATGATATTGCACACATATATAGATAACATTAATTTCTAACTGAAGCTTTTATCGGATACCTGCAGTAAAGTGCCACTGAAATATAAAAGTCGTAATGGCCGGGTGATTTCTAAAGGGCTATAAAAGGTGCTGCAACATGGATGCTTAGATGTTTTACCATTGCTCTGCTGTGTGCTATGTGCTATAGTCGTCAATGATGGAGGAGAGTGCGGACGAGGCGCAAAGACGTGAGGAGATCCTTCGCATGTACCACGCAACGAAGGACGCGCTTAGCATCATCGGTGACGTCACAACGTCGACCAGCTCGACGCCAGTGCCGCCACCTGTTGACGACGATTGGATCAAATCGACGGAGAATGCTGCTCCTGCAAGCGGCAGAATGATGAACAACGGGTCGGTGTTGGCAACGCATTAGTACAACTGCTTTGTTGTTTACCGTTGTCCTCTCTTGTTGCTAGGTTGAAAGTACCAATTACCGTCATAAGCGAGACTTTTTAAGCGTTCGAGTCGGCATCGGATAGTTTATATTCATCGATTTAATGAATTTGACTACTCAGAGGCGCTCCCAATACCAACACGGTAAAATAAAACTCTTAGGATGAGAGAGGAATGCCTGAGAAGGAGCTTTAGAACGGAAGTGGATCTTCAAGGGGAGGCCATTCGAGGTGACAGGTCGAGGGTCCTACCACCGAGAAGGCACGGTTCTGAAGACTAAAGGTGCAAGCAAAAGGGACGGAGGGAGTAGATCGACTTTGTTCAGTCGAATGAAGAGTGGAAGTGACGTGAACATTAATTAGAGTATGGATGACGATGAATGATTTTAAAGTAAATATGAATTCTCCATGAATGAGTGTCTTCGTGTAACTTGTAGACCTCCTTCGCCAAAGATGAACCGAGGATCCTCAATCCCAGCACGCCCCGCCGCTCCATCAGCTCCGTCAAGACCTGCTCCGGGTTTACCGAATCCAACAGCCGTGGTCAACATTCCGCTTAATATTCCTATGCCTGTCATTCCAGTGTGAGTCGTCAAAATCTAATCTAATTGATCTCTACTGAATGATTATCATTATAATCATAAGAGCAAATTAGGTCAATGTTACTTGAAGTCAAAACGAAGTCAGAAATCGTAATCCGCTGTAAAAGCCGGGTCGATGATATCAGGCAGATATGGGAAACGTTTTAGCAATAGGGCCTACTTGTCTGATAATTTTCTTTGATCTAATCGAATCATAGTAGGCCTATGTCATGTAGTTAGGTCAAAAAATAAAGACATTTCTAAATGGTCGGATTTGCCCTCTGGATCCACCTCTGTCAATATAATATGTAGGCCTATGTTAAGCTACTTAATTAGGTTTTACCTTAAACTGGTCTGTCTTTTCAACTCTGTTAGCATTGTACATTAGAATATTATCTCCTTTTCAAATATTACGGCTGCCAAGACACTTAAAAAATAAATGCCATGGTATTGTTATCGTCAATTCCAGCCTAGTTTGTAAAAAAGACTTCATTCTTACAACACAACATGGTTCGTGTGTTGTTTCTCGCAGGAGACCAGGCGGGGCTGGGCAAAGTCCTCCGAACATCCCAGAACGACCGTCAATTCCAACCAGACCACAATGAGACCAACGAGCAAACGATTATCCAAGGTCGCCAAGTGCTACGAACGAGACGAACGAAAACCCTAGGCCCATCTGAAAAAAGTGACCTACAGTCTGAACTAATTTTACTATTTTAGATTGCTGTGGCCATAGTCAGCTCTCTCTGTAGCAGTTGCTTGTTATGGTTGCATCGATGCAGATGTTATCTTTGCTTGTCACTCTACGAAATGTTTTTTTTGTCAAAAAGGCGTTTTCTGCTTGGCTTTATTTAAGATCGTGAATCCAGATGTGGAGTTGTCGAGCTAGTTGTAGGCCTAAACGACAAATGTTTGTATTTAACATCTTTTTATTTTATGCTTTCTAGCACAGAAGGCATAAAACGAGAAAATCAGTTATACCTATATAGTAGCAACTGCGATGGTATGAATCTGTTCATCGACCACTAGGCTACTGAGAACGGACCTGGAATGTAGGTTCTCACATATCCTTTGAATTATGGTGTGCCTGGAAGAATTGTCCCTTCTATGATACACTTTGTTTGCATGCGTAATTGTTATAGCGCCCCTTCAAGCTCTCTACTCAGAGGCGCTCCCGACTGCAGAGCGGACACTGCATCGGAGTTTCACGCCGAAACGCTGAGCAACTGCTAGTGAAGGACTTGCCCAACGTCACTACGCGGCAACTTGAAGTGCATTCGAACCTGCAAACCTCCGGCTGCAAGGCAACGAACATGCCCACTAAACCACTGTGCACCACAAATAATGTTGACCTGCAGACAATAGCTATATATTTGTAAATAGAAGCATCTTCTGGCATTACTAGTGTGTCTATCTGCACATTTAGCTTTATATTATGATTCGTTCCTTTCTAAGGCAAGCTGTTTGATATGATATGCATTTCGGGCATTAATCATTGTCATGGCCTTTGTATATATTCCCAACTAAGTTTCCAGGTAAAGCATCCTGCATGAGCTGATTTGCAATTGAAATGCATACATGGAGGACATTTATATTGATTTTAAGGTCAGATAATTATGGACTGACGAACTTGTTATTAGAAGTTTTAAGAGTGAAAGAATGGTGTCTACACAAATTAGCATGCAAAGATTTGCACTTGTTATTAATCAACTGAATTGTGCTTTGTATTTGTTATGCTTTGTTTTTCTTACTTAACATTCCAACAATGAGCTGCATTGGTTTCCCAGTGACTTTATCATTGCTAAAGCGTTAATAACAAATGATGCCTGAAGATGTATTTTGGACTCTTTTATAATTTCACGACAATGGCAATTACCGCAGAACTGCATAAACATTCAGTACGTCACCAATGCACATTTTGTTGTAACCCTCAAATTCTCGATAGTTCACCTCTTTTACATAGAACACTGGCAGCCAAGTTAGCATTTTAAGTTTCTTTTCAAATCATCAATCTTGTTGTAGAAAGAGTAAAGTCCCATTTCATCAACTTTTGGAAATTTGGTTTAGTCCGGGATGTTAGCGAAAAATTGTGCATTTTGGTGCTACAAGCAAAAGAAAGATATTTTTGAGTTCAGGAAGAAATTCTAAGAAAAATGTGATATAGTGCCAGTTGAAAAAATGGGAAAAATTTTTCCAGTTTTTTCCAGTTTTTTCCCATTGGAATTTTTCCTGGAACATTAAATAAAAATGTTGAACTAGCTCATAACGAGGTGAAATTTTCAGGATAGGTGTAGGAATATTAGTAGAATGAGATACGAAAAGTGCCAAACAATCCTTCAAGAACTCTTTCCGAAATCCAAGATGGCGTACAAAATGGCCGCCATTTCCCAAGGTCATTAGTCATCACCTGAAAAAAGCTCGTAACAGGCTGAAATTTTCAGGATAGGTGTAGGAGTATGAGTAGAATAACATGCCAAAAGTGCCAAGCGATCCTTTATGAACTCTTTCTGAAATCCAAGATGGCGTCCAAGATGGCCGTCATTTTACAAGGTCATTAGTTATCACCTGGAAAATGCTCGTAACAAGCTGAAATTTGCAGGATAGGTGAAGGAATATGAGTAGAATAACATATCAAAAGTGCCAAGCAATCCAGCAGAAACTCTCTCTGTAAATCAAGATGGCGTCCAAAATGGCCGCCATTTTCCATTATTGTTATAGTTTTACAACCTGAGAAGCTAGAATCACAATGGAGGTGACACGCACTCAGGCTCGGTGGACGAAAATTAATCCCCTGGACATAATCCTCGCACATTATCTCTCCCAGATAGGAAAATATTCTCAGGGTATGATTTATTCACTCCTGGGTAAGGCATTATCTATAAAGATAATGATGCTAAGTCGTCATAGCCTATAATTACATATTGGACAAATATTGAAAGAATATATTAAGGTGTATATTTCTATATTATGACAATAATACTTAATACATACGAATATGTTAGACTGCTGCTTGTTTGTTAACTTATTACAAAAACCGTTCAAAGTTCGTCACAGTTGTTGTTTACTGTAGCCTAGCTGCATAGATATAATTTTATATGCGAACAGCATTAAAAAGGCGCTACTTAAGATATGACGAACACAAAATTGGCGGGTCTTAAATGTAAACTAAACCTAAATGACTCTAGCTATAATCTTATTGTCAGCCACGAATAGCAGAATGGAACTAACAAGTCTTGACTTTGCAATTTGCATCTGATCAGCAGTATAAAGTTTTTAACCATCATGGTCTTACAAGGAATAACACAGTGAACAAAAGCAGGACAATTAATAAAGCGTTATCAATTAAATGCAGAAATAGGCCAATTGCACAGAGGGGTTAACCCGAGTTATGTCCACAGGAAAATTATCTACACCAATGGGAGGATGGATAATGTCCAGGGGATTAATTTTCGTCCACCGAGCCTGAGTGCGTGTCACCTCCATTGTGATTCTAGCTTCTCAGGTTGTAAAACTATAACAATAATGGAAAATGGCGGCCATTTTGGACGCCATCTTGATTTACAGAGAGAGTTCATAAAGGATCGCTTGGCACTTTTGGCATGTTATTCTACTCATACTCCTACACCTATCCTGAAAATTTCAGCCTGTTACGAGCTTTTTTCAGGTGATGACTAATGACCTTGGGAAATGGCGGCCATTTTGTACGCCATCTTGGATTTCGGAAAGAGTTCTTGAAGGATTGTTTGGCACTTTTCGTATCTCATTCTACTAATATTCCTACACCTATCCTGAAAATTTCACCTCGTTATGAGCTAGTTCAACATTTTTATTTAATGTTCCTGGAAAAATTCCAATGAGAAAAAACTGGAAAAATTTTTCCCATTTTTTCAACTGGCACTATATCACATTTTTCTTAGAATTTCTTCCTGAACTCAAAAATATCTTTCTTTTGCTTGTAGCACCAAAATGCACAATAACGATGTTTTCGACCGCTAAGAGACCGGACTAGTTGTATTCTTTTGTGACTAAAATCTGATTGCTTGCTGGTAATGCCAACACTTTGTCGGTTTTTAAAAAGCAGCCATTGTTATTAAAGTTTTTACGTTCTGCTGCGGTGTTCTCTTGCATCTGTGTGCCGGGTATGTTAGCCACTGAGCAGAATCTGCAGTCGGTAACATTGAAACCATTGTCTTACACAATCTGTGAAACCATTGTCTTACACAACATGTGAAACCTTTGTCTTACAATCTGTGAAACCATTGTTTTTGCAATCTGTTTACTTGAGAAGTTGAGAGGCAAGTCGAGTTGATCGCAGAACAAGTCATGTCTGTTACGGACATGCACCGATTTTTTTAGTAGTTTGACGAATGTTAATAAATGCCTTTGTACTATGCACCAGTCTTAAACTAATTACAATCATCTATGCAGCAATTCTAAAAAACAATCGATGGTTAACAAAGGAACGGTCTACATGCTTCTTGAAAGATTCATCCATCGTTTTTGGCAAAATGACAGCAGCGCCAGCGAAGTCATACGTCAAAGTATTTGCCACAAAAGAATTGTATGTAACAATGCCAGGCAATTACTTCTTAATTATCCAACTGTAATAATAAGGAAATTAATTATATTTATTAGTTATGCCTAGATGTCAAGTTTTGTTCACTGAAGACCACAGCAAATTTAAAACCCCACGACTTTACCGAGAAACATCCGCAAAAGTTGTTGGAATTCTTATGAATGTACCAATGACGCTCCACTCGCATCCGAGACTGCGTGGATGGTTCAAACGCTGTGAGGTGGGATGTAGACCCATTTCCCCTTGCAGAATGTCACTCTCCATCACCAGCCGTTGTCTTCCTCTACGATGTCCCTTTCTCAATCTCAGAAATCATATTGTAAACGACTGTGGAGAATTTCCAACGGGTTGTATTCGCTCGGCGGAAATAGCTCCTCATCTGCAGACATATCATATCAGACAACCAAGCTCAACTTCTGCGTGGCACGAAACACATGCTACTGGCACTTTACAGAAAATTAACTGATTCAGAAAATTTGAAAGAGCAATATAATCAACGTTCCCTCTAATATTTTTACTGTGTGCGCGGAGCTGACGGTTGCTTGAGCAACCCAAATTTCCGCGTGGGCACCATATTTTCAGAAACATTAAATTTGTGTTTGAAAAATCTACAGGCCAAACCACACTAATTACACGTCTGTAATAGGCCTAATGTCCATTTTTAGATTAAAGATGGTGTATCTATTGCGCAGAAATCACGTATATGGTTTTAATACTTATCACAAACGAAAATATTAATGATAGCCTACGATAAATAATACCAAGCAATTGAAGCAAAATCTGAACTAAACCCACCTGAGACCTACCTGAGACTATATGATGGAGGATACATGTAGTTCTTAATCTAGCAACAAAATAATGTTCAGCGCTAAAATTTCGCTGCCTCCGATCTTTCAGCAACGATCATAATTGTTGATAAAATTAATCCTGTCGATATTGACTGCCAGGCCAAGTCTCATTGTTTCTATTGTACTGACGTTGGAAGCTCCGTCTTTACGATCTCGCTAAGCCATGCAATCAGTTTTAAAATTAGAAGAATAGATTTTCTTTGAAAATGCTGTTTCATATACTCTCACTCGCTCTACGTTTCGACTTAGCTTACAAATTTCACTCACTAAGAAATAACCCTGTATTAAACCGACCTCCAAAGTAAAATCCAACTCTGGTGATCTGTTTGCCATTTGACAGACAGGCCTGCAATATACGGCATCGTCCTAGGCCTAGGGTTTTCCACTCACCTATAGTGGATGACTGGATGGTTCTTTGGCTCCAACTGTTGGAACTAACTTACCAGCTGGAGCAGCCGCCTATGACGGCAAAGCAGCTGATAAGAATCAGCAAGCATCCCCTCTAAATTGGTTGGTGCCAAGCTGGTCTTCTGGTTTCGGGTCATAGCAGGAGTCGCCAGGACGTCCCAGTTAATGACTGACATAGTTAAAGATGAGGTTGGAGCATCCCTTGTGATTAGTTATCTCTTAACAGATGTTCCTGTTTGTGACTCAATGAGTGGTGCGCTCAACTCGCACTGGGCATTAATTATTCTCTTCAAAGCCGCGACTAGATCGTCTCTCAGATTCAACCTAGGTGGGAGCGTAGGCTACGTGCTTCCAGCCTGCGTCCAGTCATTACAAAGCTCTGGAGGGGGTGCGGTTATAGTCATTAGTTGGGGTATTCGTCCGGGGATAATTGACTGTCGAATGGCTAGATGGCAGCTTGGTAGTCGTCCGCGCACACAGATTTTGACGACTCGGTGGGAAAATATGAGATCATAAATCAATGACTTACGTCTAGTTAAACAAATTTAACAAAACGTTAGTTTATATGCACTTCCTACCAAAATTTGTGAGCGGAGATTTGAAACTGCTGCGCGGGGTTTTAAAATGAGGTGCGCGGCCGCGCACCCGCGCAGCTTAGAGGGAACGTTGAATATAATGGCTTTTCACAAGTAATGGACGACTTCATCAAATGCTATTTCAACAGACTGTTTATGAAACTCTAAGATGATTACAATTTTGGTGAGATTTAACAGGAGAAAATCGAGTGTAAGATTTCAGGACTGAGCATTTAAGAGGTTCTCAGAAATAATACAGTTCTAGTTCAATGGTTCCAAACTATCAGCCATGGATGCTGAATACGATGCTGCCTTGCACTTAGCTTTCAAAAGTGGCACGCTTTAGAAACATGGTTGAAGATTCTGTAATGAGAGTGCCAGTCAGTGATGGTGTCAGCTTTACAATAATTTCAGCAGGACGCATCACGGTCATGGGAGTTATTCAGCAGGTTGAAGAAATTGAATGTAGACAAGATAATAAAAATTCCAAAGAATTTTTTGGCATGTCATAAATACAGGTCAAGAATCAAATACATGGGCGTCCACAGACATTTTTGCAGGAGGGGCAAACACAATGGTCACAAACACAATGGTCACAGACACAATGGTCACAGACACAATGGTCACAGACACAATGGTCACAGACACAATGGTCACAAACACAATGGTCACAAACACAATGGCCACGGAACCGTGATTGTTTTAGCAGAAGAAAGATGCAGAACTTACGCAGTCGTAGCGTTTCTTTACTCAGTCGGTTGGCGACGCTTTTGACGGCTTGGTCAACAGCGCACACAAATCTAGGAATTTCTTCCATCTGTTCAAACATGCAAAAACAATGAGTAACTAATGATCAGTAACTAATTTAATATGAAACAATGCATACAAGTGTTAAGTACTGTATGTATGAGCACTTGTTACAGCGCCACTGACTTGCTCAGGGTCCCTACTCGCAGCTTGAGGTGGATCGAACCAGCAACCTTCCGGCTCCAAGGCACCGAACATACCCCTACACCACCGTGCCCCCACATACCAATTGATCTGTAATGTATGCTTCAACCAATAATGTAAAGTAAAGTTCTGTAATATGTAACTGAATGTAGGAGGGGGGGAGGGGTATATATCCGAACTTTGGCCTCTGACCTGGCAAAGGTTGAGTACTAAGGTAAACGAGATAAGGAAACTGAATAGCAGCTAACCCTCATCACCATCTTGGTAACACAGGCAGAGGTGCGTGTAATACGCAGTTGAACCTATTCCACCATCCTCAGTTGGTTGATAATTAAATTATTTGACCACTTGTGTGTGTAACAGTGTTAGCAATAGAACGAACTGTCCCAACTGTCCTGCGCGTTGGTCTATTGGTCCCAACTATTAAACAGAATCTAAATTATATAAATTAGCTTATTTGTCGTCAAGCTGAAACGACAAAAATCCTATTGCACCAAATTCATTTCTAAATACATTTCACAGAGCCTGTAACAAAGTTTGCGCCGTAACGACAAACCGCAACCCACAATCGAATCGAGACTTTAAAAACTTCCATAACAATAACAAACCTCCTATATCAACATTAACATTAAATGCCCAAATATCAATCAAAGTGTTTATTTCTTGCATTTGCTATAGCATCCCTTCAAGCTAAAGTGTATATAACATTCAGAAATTATTATCTACTATCAAAGCCAGATATAATTAAACCTACTCAGCAGTAAACAACGTGTCCTTGCATGACTTCTGTAAAGATTAATACAGAGCTAGACTGTAGAACTTACAACACTGGCTGTTGCTTCGAATTCGGCCGCGACTTGCCGGTGCATTGCAGAATAGTTGGGTTTTGCGTTCAGCAGTTTTCTGTCGACTTCACTGATCAATAAAGTTGGTCTGAATTCAATCGGATTGTCGGATACAGTTTCAGCGCGACTAAAAAATAAAATGATACTGGTTGCAAAGCAGAGTAATCTACGCGTAACAAAAATTTGAACACCAAGACTTTTGAGTATTATATTTCGCATATATAGCATTAAATTTAGTACAAACCAAGTGTAAAAAAAGTAGTTACCTAGCAAGTGGGAAGACATGGTAGAAAAATGATTAGAGCCTATGCCTTGTACCTGTTTATTTATATAGCGCCCTTTCAAGGAAGGCTACTCAGAAGTGCTCCCGGTACAACCATGGTTAAATAAGAGACTTTGAGCTTCTTAAGGAACAGGGTGGAGTGGCTCCTGGGCAACAAGCGCAGTTCAACAGAGAAGCGATTCCAAGTTGTACAGCCAGGGCAATAGAGAGTGAACGGCGCTGCCAAATAGCAGCCTGTGAGTGGGGAACCAAAAGCTCAGCTTGGTCTGCTGACCGAAGTGTGGATCGAAGCTGGACACGTGAGGTGGAAAAGAGTTCTCACAGATATAGGGGCACCTGTAGTCCCTCAATGAACAGCCTAACCAACACACAGACCACGTAGGCAATCAGCTGTTGGAAAGGAAAGAGAGCCAAAGCAAGACATTCTGCAAATTTGTTTGTAACTTTCACATGCAAGACATTCAAACATTTTCTACATTAGCTGATACAGGACAGATCACTCTGCACACAACACTTGATACATAAACATCGTTTGCTGTATTGCAATTGTAGTAATAATTGAAAAACTTACGCCTGTGCTCTTTCTGCGAGCAGCTCTCTCACCCTCACCATTTCATCCCAGGCTTCCTCCTCAGCTTTCAACCTGAAATTTACAGCCATTTCAAAAGCAAATAGAAGTCAAAAGTTGCGGAAAGAAAAGGAGTTCCACTGAAAAGTAACCAAATACAACCAGGAAGTCTTTCTGCAGCAGAGACAGGCAGAGAGAAAGAGACAGACATCGACAGACAGACAGACATCAGCAGGCAGACAGACAGACAAACAGAGACAGACAGACATCAGCAGGCGGAGAAGAAAGAGACAGACAAACTTGTGCTGCACAGTGTTATGGCTCAATCAATTGGAATTGATAAAGATAGCGTGAAACTGGCATCACATCGAATATAACAAGATCTGATAATAACGAACGTGATTTCAAGGATCTTAAGAAATTATAAAAAAGAGTAAGATTGAAAAAATAAGAGATGATGAATGTTGAACTACTTTTCGATGTATCCTGGCAGGACGGTCAGTTGCCGATCAATAGCTTCACGAACCGGATCAGACCTGCTCACAAATATTATCAACATATTTTTTAAAATACATAATTAATAAGTTCTAACAATGAAAGAAGCAGAACATGCCAACGACGTGCATAAATCATGGTATGCAATGTACACTTCGATCATTCAGTCATTAACATCTGTTTATCGGTATTTCAATATCTGTTTGTCACAAAGGTAAAGGCACTGAAATGTGAAATTCTCAGTATGATTGCTACATCAAATATTTTGCTTTTAATACGTTGACCGCTGATTTGCTCTGTTAAATGACTCAATTTGGGACGTGTATGAACGTAGAGTAGTAAACAATGTTGGAACATACCTCCACGCCTAATTTAAAAATTAGACTACATAGGACTTGGATCCTGACATTTTGTTGACAAGCTGCAATAGTTTCAAAATCACTTTAGACTACACTGTCGTCATTAAAGTTGCAGAAGTAACAAAGAACAGACTACAAATGCACTGTCACATGCGATCCCAAGACGACAATGGATTAGATTAGTAACCATAACAGATTAGATTAGTAACCATAACACACATTTAGGAAAATCTTGTAGGCTTCCACGTCTTACTCGGATTCATTTCCTGCCATGCTTGTAACTTGATCACGAATTCTCGACATTTTCACCAACCAAATACACAGAAAAGGATGACACACTGAAAACGAGCGACTGACCTCTTGACCCCCTCTTCTTCTTCTTTAACCTTCAGTTCATTCAGCTTCTCCTTCACTTTTGTTCGAACTGAAACAGAGAACGAAACTGAACTTCAACAACTGAATCCAAACATTAATAAATAAATATTTCGCAAGAAACTATTACAACTATGCATTTGTTAAGCTCTATTATCTAAAGACCACCTGAGTATAAATCAATGGTGCTAAGTAATTTTGTGAGTGAAGGACTTGAGTCTCAAGATCTCTAAACAGCAGATTCACTGAACCTTATTATTATTATTCCAAAGTTTAACGTCGTCCTATGACATAAATGGCCGTTGACGACAATACAGAAAATATACAATGCAACAAAAACACATTTTTAGCATCCTAAAACATCATCAACAGGTGTCTGAATGAAGCTTCACAATTTCAACAATGTTCAATCATTAGGCCTAACTTGTTAAAAGAGTTCATATTGCATTTGCCATGTTCATAAATTTATGATGACAATTTATGATTCACTGAACCACGCACTCTCTGCTCTTATATAGTATCGGTTGATAACGTTTTAAAGGTGTCTATCATTGGCAATTGTGAGTGAAGGACTTCGAGTCTCAAGATCTCTAAACAGCAACCATAATCTCAGAAAGAAAGAACATTGAACCATAGACTCTCTGCTCTTATGTAATTTCGGTTGATACCGTTCTAAAGGTGTCTAACTATCATTGGCAATTGTGAGTGAAGGACTTGAGTCTCAAGATCCCTAAACCGTAACCATCTGAGGGAGGGAAGGATGAGGATCGAACTTACATACCTTACAAAGCATGCGCTCTAACCAGTAGGCAACCATGTCCCCAGGAAGAGAAAAAATGCATCAACAGAGACATAAAAATGCGTCAACAGACTTTAAAATGTGTCAACAGAGACATAAAAATGTGTCAACAGATAAATGGATATTTTCCAATGGTTTAGAATCAGCTTTAGTCAGATTCATTGAAGCAGGTCGCTTCCTTAAAATTAGAGTTCGTTTATTGTTTATTGAATGAACAAAAACTATTATTAGAATCAACAGAGTCTAAAAGTGTTTGAACAAACATATGACTCGCACTGTAATTACCATGAACCTTGAACTGGTCAAACTCTTCGAGATCCGGCATTTCGTGATGAAGATGGAGAAGACATTCCTGCAACGGAAAAACTCATTCTCCTCAAAGTGTTGTCCCTTTCCGTATTTGTTTGGCACTCATCATTCATTCATTACATCGAGATTTATATAGTGCCCCTTGAAAGCAATTACTCACGAGCGTTCTTCACTCAACCTCTGCTGAAAAAGACAGTCTTAAGGTTGCACTAAAACATGTAGAGCAAAGACGAGGCATAAGGCGTATGATCACATCACATGTTGAGACGTGTTGACTTGGGGCTTGATAAATGATCATTCTAATCGTAAACCTCCAAATAACAAGAATAACGGTTGAGTTTTGGAGCTGCATACATGTGCAGTAAATATAGAGCTCTTAAGTGTCTGTCGTTGGTGGTTTAAAGCTCTGGAATCTGCTAGTTCTGCCCGTTACCTCGTCTCATTCGTGTCTAAATGCAGTAAGTCAATTTACTTACCCACTTAAGATTTCAACTGGCTTCCCTAACAAATTATAAATTCGCATACAGATTTCTTTTGCGAGCAGCCATCAACTAATGGATGGCCTGTGAATCACAATAGTGGTTCCATAAAAGTTTTCATTTTGATTAGATTAGAAGCATTGATCAACTTATCTGATTATAATCTAATCATATCTAATCAAGGCAACCGTACGGTAAACAACAGACCTCAAAACAGAGACGCCTTCGTTTCTCGTTTTCGGAAAGTCCCTCTGGTAGAAAGTTATCAACATCTAAAGATCACGTAACGGTAAAAAAGTAAGTAAGCATATGTCAAGGTGCCACACGTTCATACATTCAATTTTTAAAAAAATACATCGTATTTTTTAGTTCTCCAGATCTTTGTATTCATAGTTGTACTCTGTATCATTCATTCGCTATAGAAATTTAGGCATAACTCCGAACGGCGGTCCCAAATTAAAATATATAATCTATATCGTCAAAAGTTGTAATTATCACACAACAACTTGAGGTACTTTCCGAAAACATCCGACTTGTGGCTAAAGCGCCACTGGAAAGCATCATGCTGATAAACTCCGTTATAGATATGTCCAACGTGTTGATGAAATAGAAGCTGGATATGGAAAAATTAAATGGCTTTCTAGCTTAAATGGAAGCTGTATTGATGATTTCATTCATGTATTTCAACATGCATCCAGCTTCTACTTCAGATCTAAAAATACCTTCTATTTCTCGCTCGTTATTTTCGTCAATCCAGCTTCTATTTCATATATAAAGATACCCTCATCCAGCTTCCATTACTTAAGCGTTTTTCATCAATCCAGCCTCTATTTCAGAACTAGAAACACCTTTATCCAGCTTTTATTTCTCATGCGTTATTTTCGTCAACCTAGCCTCTATTTCACCTGTAAAAGAACCGTCATCCAGATTCCATTTCTTTTACTTTTTTCCATCAACCCAACCTCTATTTCACCTGTAAAAACTTTCATCCAGCTTCCAATTCTCAACCGCAGGACAAGTTGTTTGTAGACCAGTTGTCGTTAGACGAATTGTCTGGGGACCACTTGTCGTTAGACGAGTTGTCTGTAGACCAATTGTCGTGACACCCTAGTTGACACAGCAACGCGAACTGGATAATTAGCCCAAGTTTGAGCAAATATACCTACAGAAATAGGCTGTGCGCAGCAACGGGGGTGTGCGCAGTATGAAAATAGCATGAAAAAACAGCAATTTTAATTTGGGACCGCCGTTCGGAGTTATGCCGAAATTTATATATCGCACCTTCAAGGATACTATGCGGTAGCGCTCCGGAAAAACCTCTGCTGAAAAGTACGTTTTTAAGGCTGCGATAAAACGCACCTGAGCAAATCCTATGCAAATTTAACCATTCATGAAGTATTTTCACCAACTGCAAATAAACATTATTTTAATTTAACTCAAGTTTTATTTGAGCATGACAGGCTAACATTGAGAGATGCCCTGTGAATTAAGAATTAGCAACACACTGTACAACACCAATTGAACATATTTTAACTAGAAAGTTTACCTTGATCTTGGCTACAGTTACGATCTGATTCAACACCGACTAGGCTCTTCCGGCCTCGAACAAAACTAGATCGCCTCTTTTTACTAAAACAGCACACCAAAATAACACGCATTGAAAAACGTCAGATAACATTCTGCTTTCCACAGTTCTACTGTTTTCATTACCCTGCTTTCTGCTATCAATCTACAGTGTGAGTTTCCGTTAGTTTTACTTTTATTGTTGTCGTTTTCATGTATCAGTCATTTGCTTAAAAAATTACACGCAGGTCAGAACTCGGAAGCCATGAAATGTCCACAACTGTCCACTCGCCATAAAATTTAATTCCACACTGCGACGAGTCATGTTTAAATTATTCGCACGGCAGCGCTCTTATTTTAAACTGTGAATTAAAATTATTAGGCCAGTGAATCGAGAACGGAACAATAATAGAGTAACTGATATAAGTTAAAAATTCATACTTCGCAGACATATTGCGGCAAAAACACACTCTCGTTTAAATCTCGTTCTATTTTTAGCTAGAGCAAAACAATGTTCAATACTGCATTCCTTTCAGATCGCGCCGCTCAGTATCGTGTGTTTACAGAATGGGCCTATACAAATTACAACGAGGATTAGAATGTTATTCTACATGCATGAACAATGCGGAAGTTTACTATGAACTCAACAACACGCAACATTAAGAATCATAAGCATGCTGGAAAAGATAAGGTTGCAATTTATCGCGAAGGATGATCTCGATAAGGCATCTGCAAACGTGAGAAGCTAGGTATGGAATAGAGAGTTCCAGCTGGATTGAAGAGCAACAGCCGTGAATGAGAGAGAAGACTTCTATCAGGAAGAACAGCATACTTTTCGGCAGATGCTTATCGAAGGGAGGATCGACCTTCAACAGAACTTCTAACTCTGGGCGTCGTGCATATATCACGATGACATGGATGATATGATAAATGAGATGGCAGATGATTCGCAGGTGCTTTTTACATGATCGCTGCCAGCTGAAATCCAACATTCCTCAGGTAGAGGAAGTCAGCGTTGAGAACGACGAGCAGACCTGTGCTATTCCTGCTCGTATGCTCACGTGGCCCAGTATAAAATGCTCATAAAAGCGACATGGTCTCGAAGCCGCCACTGTTCGCACTCTGGCAGTGTCGGTCCCAATCCTGGACAAAGGAGGAGGGCGACACAGCTTTGAAATGGCAGTGTCCTTAAACAGCTACAACATTATGGTCTCGAACTCTTGTTGGTTTATTACAATTAAAGCAGAGTGCAGCCAGAAGCCTTATAGGTTGATGGCTTAACCTCTTTGTATATAGCCATGGGCACTTTATTATTATGACGTTAAAGATTACGCCTTTCTATACAGAACGTAAAAATATACATCCGTAGGCCTAGGCCTACTGTATTCCTGTCAGTATTGTTATCAATGTTGATTAATCCAGGACAAAATCAATTATAATTTTTTTCTGGTTTTGCGTGCGTTGGACACATGATTTAATGTTTCTGATTATGATCAATCATCAGGAAAAGGATAATCTTAAAGCAAAGCTTAAGCTAGGAATAAAAACGATTTAGCAAACAAGCTAAAAATAAAAGTAAAGATAGCCTAATTATAAGATAATTAAAAGAACTTTTTTTTAAATTTAAAATTTATATTGGATTTGGACTTAGGATTTTATGCTATTCTAAAACACTTTGACATTGATTGAATATAGAAATTATGTACGTTTGTTTATTATACTGTAACGCCCGCCCCCACCGTCATCCCCGGAGTCGCCAATTCCGGATCATCGTACGGCAAGGAGGCCGCGTGCTGTTGTGGGTCATGGTCATGGTCCTGAGATATGGATCGAGGATAAGAGGAGGGGACTCTCGGGTTCAAATCCAACCGATGGAATGATTGCCAACCATCTCGGCTGCCAAGCTCTCTATATGAGATTGGATCCTTGTGGGCCAGACGCTCACTTCTGCGCAGCGTGCCCAGGTGGGTGAAATCTTTAGGCCTAGCGCCTGAAGACTCTGCCAGTCTGATGGTCGACTGGTGAGGCACGTCCGCCATGATGGAAGCGGGGGACCTCAGTCCCGGGTTCAAACCCACAACAGATCTTGGGACCGGCGATTCCTCGAGCCGCTCTAAGCGTGTCACAACCTCCGTTAGCACTTCTCTAACATTAGAGTACACGGCCGAAATTTCCTCCCTTACATCTGACCTTACGGTGGAGATTTCTTCTGTGATATTTGATTGTATGGCGGAGATTTCTTCTGTGACATTTGATTGCACTACAGAGATCGCTTCTTGTGTTTCCCTAGCGTGTGACTGCATCGCTTCTTGTGCTTCCCTAGCATTAATCTGCATTGACGAGTGCATAGATGTTATAGCCTCCATTACCACCTCCAGAGATGAGGGAGGCCTAGACGGCTGTGAAGGTGTTACAGGTCTACTTTCTTCCATGGCGCAATATGAATTAGGTCTACAGGTAATTCTATCACTATCAGTGAACAAAGTCAGTAATTTCAGTAATGTTTCTTATTATAGTCCATCAATTGAATCCTCAATCAACAACAACCACATTCAAAGTAATCAATCAATTACGTAACCAACTTCGATTACACTCAATGCAAACAATAAACAAAGTCAGATATTTTAACTAATAGCTTCTTGTTATGATCAAAGACATTCAATGCAAACACACTTGGACCGGAGTAAAGCTAAGTTAGTCCCCGATTTACTTTCAAGTCCCTCGGCCAATTTAAAAGTAGCCCAAAGTTAAAGAACCGATCACCCTAAAACCCATCCACTCGTACCTCATGTCCAGATAAAGAGAGTCCATCGTGACATGGCGCGAAGAACGGCGTTGACATGTTCTTCTCCAGGATCTGGCCCGATGATGAAGCCCGAGTGCGAATCTTGCCGACGAGAATCAGCCGCAATGATCCATCACTTCAGTCTTGTTCGTTCAAAGTTCTGACCGTTTTCGTCTTATATACCTATAGTTTATATTAACTATAAAACATCTAGTTCTTTCTTGAGTTCCGACCGCGTCCACTTTAAACAAGAGACATCTTCTTCCTTCAACGTTCTGGCTGCTTCTGACTTAAACACGAATACGTCTTCTCTCCTCAAAGTTCCGATCGAGTCTGACTTAACACGAAAACGTCTCTTCTCCGTCGAAAACGTCTTCTGCCTTCAACACGACTTCTACCTGCAAAGTTCTGACCGCACCTCTACGTTTCACCTCTTCCACGTCTCTGCGTGTTCTGCACTCAGTGTTCCACGGAGGTGATTCACGCCAACACACAAGCCCCGGATGAAACTAAACTGCGTAGTTTCCCCAGCTAGCCTTCGGCGCATAGACTCAGCTTCAATTTCCGCACACGTGGACCTCCCTCTCCCTTCGAGGCGTCAATCTAACGTCGCAATTTCGACACGTGCGAGTGTCGTGTGACAGAGTCTTTGTATCCTTCTCTTTACCTCTCTCCTATCTCATGTCCGTCTGGCCGAATTGCACTCACTCTCCATCAGGCATCGGTACGTGGGCGGATTGTCCTTTTCTGTCCGTCTATCTTACCCCTCTCTTATCTGCCTGAATGTATCGCTTTGACACTTTGCATCATGCCGCTTGGTCGTCCGAAAATATCGCTGATGGCAGTCATTCAACTTCACCTCCTCCTTTCGGCTACAGCTCCCAGCTGCAGGGCGAGACGGGGAAGTTGATTCAACGGACGCTTGCCAAAAACATCGACTGCGATTGTCGGTCGTTGAGATTCGTGTCAGACACGATATCAGAAATAAAATAATATTACCCGAGAACAGGCGCTCTATAAATGAAAAGATGGCGGATCCAAAATGGCGACTGGAAATTATAACCCAAATTATATGCCGCGTTACAATACTTTGTATGTACACCAAAATGCGGATAGCAATTGGTATATTAAAGAATATTCTTATCTTTATCTTATCTTAGATTGAGAGAAACTTTCGAAATCCAGGTTCAGCAACAGAAGCAGCTCGTTTTCCAGCTCTAGTCACGAGATGGTCTAAAAAGATAAACCTAAGATGAACTGATTTTAAAGTCTATAATGATATATATTATTGTGCTCGGTCAGAGTTAAAGATGTTGTACACAATAATTTAAAATAAACTCAATCCTTGCTGATGAAGATTTGCAAACACATGAATAACTCGTGGTAAATAAACCCGAGGTTTTGTATGAGACTTTCGTTCTAGTTATACTCGGCCTACACGGGTGCAAATGAGTAGGCCCCCTATCTCTTTTACCCTTTGCACGGTTCAAGGTTGAGTCCATTAATTTTGCTGTGGATAACATCACCCAAGCGAACTATGCATTGCATTTGCATAATTATACTCTCATTTCCAAAGGCACGCATACAAACGCACACAACCACGACCACACAGAGGTACAAAAACAAACAACGACACAGACGCACGCATGCGCAGACACACACTCGCCCTCCCGTTCCCATAATGCCTTGCGTGACCTGCTGCCATTCGCTCTCTCTCTCACTCTCTCTCTCTCTCTCTCGTCCACATCCTCCGCTATACATAGATCCAGGGTCGACACGGTGAGCGCAACAGCCAATGATTAGTGGCGTCACGTAGCGGTCGTTTCCAGCGGCGTCGGCGTCGGTGGCGGCTCTCGTTTAAGTCTCGCGCTCAATCTCGATTGACGTCTGTTTGTTTATTCCGCTCTATCGGCGTCGGTCTGGGACCGCGTCTCTCTATCCCTGTTTCTGTCTCTGTCTAGACACATACACACACAAAGACCCACAAACATAATATGCACGCACGTTATTATTATGCACGTTTTCTTGTATCTTCTTCTCTGCCTTCTTTTTACTCTCTGTCGCTCAGTTTGTCTATTCGTCTGCTATATTACGTGTCAGCCTGACGCGACTGCCATGTTTGTCCGCGAGACTACGTCAGCTACAGTGCCGCTCTTCAAAATTCATGCTCTGGCCTCTGGGGTGGGGAATGGCGTTGGGGGTCAGAGGATGGGGTTGGGGTGGGGTGGGTGTTGTCTCGTTGTCAACCCTGGTTGATTCGTCCTTTGCTTCTTTTCACATATTCCTTCACTCTCAAGAGCCGACTCATTTCTCTCTTATTTTTCATTAAAATTTTTGTTGTTCCTTTATCCTGTAGGCCTATTTCTCTTCTATTTATCCAGGAAATTTCTTTATAATTTACCCTGATTTCTCCCCAATTTATTTTTTTTCTCCATCATTTCTCCAGTATTTCTCTATTCTTTCTTCTTCATTTTTCCCTCGTTTCTTCTGATTTCTTCCTCATTTCTCTATTATTTCTTCCTCATTTCTCCGTCATTTCTCTATTATTTCTTCCT